>JABWTJ010000691.1:0-374185 GCA_016801875.1 Solanum sitiens | reverse complement strand
TTATAATTCAAAAGATATTTGTTTAACACTAAGATATATAGGCTCTTTAACGAACGCGGATTGTGACGTATTAATCAGAAGTTTCAAATTCAAGTCTCGAGTATGAGGAAAATTATGTTGAAAATGTTACCTCCAAATAGGCTTTGTCATATACAATTTAAATTTAGTCAAAACTCTAATACAAACATCAAACATCGAGTAAAAAAAAAAGGTCTTAGAATAGAGAAAATCCCACAAGGTTTGTATGGTAAGAAAAAAAATAGCAGTAGACGTCCTACATGATTAATATATTATTTAGGTAATATATGGTATTATAGTAACTGATTTAATTAAAGAAAAAGGATTATTGTGGTAGTCAATTTTGAGAATGAATTCTTCCAAATATATATGATATTGTTTTTGACGGACTTTTCACCATCTTAATTAGTTGTTTCATGACTTTTTCCTCTAATATTAGATAGCATTATTGTTCTCTGTACGTCATTTTTTCAACCGTTAATTCATCGCAGATATACTATAATCAAAGGATCGTATAGAATCTAGTTATTTACATTCTAACTTATGAATATATAGTACTTTGTAATACGTTCCAATACCTATTCGAGTCAAAAGTTGTGCGAATATTGATCGCTATCAAAGTTACTGAACTTCTTGATTTAACTTTATCGATTTAACTTTCACACTTTACCTAATTAAATAATCATTTTAGCCAATAAGTTAGGCAAAATTTGATGACAATGGAAATTGAAAGCTAAGTAAGTAAAGTTACATAATTTTTTAAAGACAAAACAAATTAAAGTTTGAAGCCTAATATTGTTGAAAGGGCTAATTTTGGAATATTAAAAAGAGAAATTACTATTTGTAGAGAAAAAACAAATTAAGAAACAAACACTAGTCATGCCCGATTACCCGCTCACCTTCATTGACCAGCTTTTTGCTCTTTTTTTTAATTATAAAAATAAATATATATATATATATATATATATATATATATATATATACACGTCTGATAAAATTTATGTATATCAATCATTTATTTCGTAAACTTTAAATTATTTATATCGGATGTAATTATAACTCTCATCAATCATATTTATCATTACTTCAACGATATTATATTATAACGATCATTTTCAATTTTACTTTTTCTTTTATTCAACTAAAGTTCTATAAAAAAAATATTGTATTTATTTTTAGAATAATATTTTGATACTGTATTATACATTTGTTATGAACTTTTGTTTATTCGGTAAATTGTATAAAGAATTTGACAATTACGATAGTTTTCACAATTAACAAGGACGAGGTCGGAGTGATCTAGATCTCCGTGATGGATAAAATGAGAAAAACAATATTGAGATTGTTTAGACATGTGACGAAGATGCGCATACACCCTAGTGAAGGGGCTGATTATATTATAGTAGGTACGAGATAGGCCAAATAAGCGCGAGAGATGATTAAATAAAACATAACACAACTTCAAGTTATTAAGGATATAACGTAAGATAAGACTTAAAGAGGGTGTGGATTGAAGAATATGTATAAAAGTAGAAGTTAGTAGACAATGAATGTATTATCTTATTTTCATATTATGATTTCATCTCACGTGACTAAACGAGACTTTTTAAGATTCTTTGTCATCAAGTATATGTATCCTATATGATGAAGAGAGTTGATTTTGGTATATATTTTGTAGAAGGGCCAGACCCAAAAAGCAAAGTAGGTGTGATAATTATATTAGTGGAAATGGTAGGTCCTTTTTTTTAATAACGTCACCTATATATTTATTATAATATAAGGTCCAAAAGCAAAGGAACTACAAACATCCATATATAGGCGCACTATAAGTCATGGATTGTCATTCATCTTTTTAGATTGAATGTTATCATATCTATATCTATATGGATAAGGAACTAGTAAGGACTCAGGAGATTCAACGATTCTATATCGTATTATATCGATATATAATAAATATTAAATTATTTTTAACTTCTTCGTATATTTATTTTTTCATATTACCATCTAGATACTACATAAAGATAGCTAAAAAGGAAGTTATTTTGACATATTGAAAATTATATTTAATTAGGCCCACTACTCAACTAAATGGTTTATTATATTTAGACGCAAGAAAAGAAAAAAGATGCATAGTCTTTCACCAACAAGTGGAATTTTAATTTGTGTAACATGTGGCAAAGAAGAATGCATGGAAAAAGTACGTTAGTCTAACACTTAAGTAAACTCGAACCAATCTAATTATGATTTATATTAAAATAATTAAATTGATATTTTCATCTTACCATATGATGGTCTATAAGTAAAAAGTCATGACATTAAAAAATAAGAGTATCTCAAATCCCACTATGATATATTTTCCCCAAATAATTATTCCTACTTATTCAAATCTTTCTAGAAACCTACAATAATATCTCCAAATTATAATGATATAGGTTTGATTCGATAATCAAATTATTTATTTATAAAATTCCATATCTAGTATGAAATCACAATCATGGTTTAAAGTGTTAATTGGCCTACTTAAAAAATTAGTATATACCTAGATATATACTTGAATTCAAAACCATCATATCTCCTAATTTGTTTGGTATTAGAAGTTTAAGATTATATATATATATAGGTGACATAATAATAATAATAATAATAATAATAATAATAATAATAATGTAAAGAGCTTGGTTTCAAGTTGATCTACAATTAAAGATAAAGATGGTTTATGATCAATGATCATATATAATGAGAGAGCCAGGATTTTCACTAACCCGATTCAAGATATAAAAATTCAAAAATTAAGTTAAAGAGGATTTATATAAAATATAATTTTAATCATGAATAAATAATATAATTTTTTATCGAAGGATAAACCATTCGATCATATCTGGCTCTGTCTTGCTTTATGATCATATATATGTCCATACTTTCTTGAGGATTTTTGAAAGTGAGTTCTAATCTAGTGAGCCCATCCTAAAAAAAAGGTGTTTGCTTTTGGAGCTAGATGCCAAGTTCCTATACACCATTCGTATTGCCATATTGGACCAATTGCCAACTTTTGGCTGTTGTTGGAGGTTATCACAAAACAAGTCATATACTATATGCCATTTGATTTTCTCTTTTCAAATTTATTTGAGACTAAAAGAGACGCAAGGGTTCACAAAGAGAAGTTTGTTGCTCAAAAAAAGAAGATCCACACGAATTCTTTACTTATTCTGTCAGGGTTCCAGTAAATCGCTCGAGTATAGATTCTGTATGCTTAGCAATACATCACGATCCCAAGTATATATCATCTACTAATACACGGCAAATTGATGTTTGACTTAGAAAGGTATGGCTATGGTGCTAAAACCTTTCAAGAAACAAAGAAAGCTAAGTTTACTTTATCAACACAAAAAGTACATGATCTTTTTAAGTTAACAAACAATTGTTTGTCTAAAACATCAAAAAGATGCATGTGCCTAAGATGCTCAACATGCACTTAGGTTTCAAGTGATGTAGAATATGCCAAATTAAAATGTCATCAAATCTAACACATGGACTCAAAACCTTTTCTCATAAAACTCATCAACTCTTAGTTGTTTTTGCAACTCCTTGAGAGTCTCAAAATTGTTTTGTTTCAATAAGCCACTTGATTTGGAAGTTAGAGGTTTTGGGAGAAAGTCAATTTGATGTTTTATGTGTAGTAAAGTTAATTTTTTCTCAGTCTAACACACTACAACAAAAATAACTTTTAGCGACAATAAATACATACATTAATAAAGAGTGTTAAAGTCTTTATCGGCATTAGTTAAGTACCATTAGATCCAATGACGCTAAAGTCTTTAACATACAAAGAGTGTTAATTGCCGCTAAAATACATATTTAGCGGCAATTGCTAATTAATTGCCGCTAAAGCTCATTTTTGATGTAGTGAGACTAGCTAGTGGCACTCAACCCTACTTTGACCACCACAATAGTCATGTAAATGAATCAAAAACTAAATATTACTCCCTCCATCCATTTTTATTTATCATATTGCGCTTTTCGAAAGTCAATTTGACTCATTTTCAAAATTAGATTACATTAGTTTAATATTTTAAACAAAAATAAATTTAGATATTCAAAAACTATACAAAAAGTATTATAGATCGCAATTTTTTGCATATTAATATGACGAAAAAATACATCATAAAAAGAAACTATAACAATTAAAAGTGGACGGAAGTGGTATGTAATAAGGTTTGGTTTAACATTGGGAGGTTAATGTGGGGCTCTAATTGAGGTGAATCTTTAACTTGGTGTAATGCTCATTCTTTGAGTTTCATTATATGAACAAATCTGGTAAATTATAAAGAGTATATGTAACCATAAACATTAATGAAAGGCAAATTTGTGACGATTTCACAAAGTTCATGGAAATCCAAACTCTACAACGAATTTAAAAGAGGACTACATGCATGTGTAAACACCTCAACGAACTCAAGTGTCCACTCCTCAGCCCGAGGACAATCTCTCAAATACACGTGTTGATGTTGTTGACCCGCTGTTCTTTTCCTCGTTGATTCCTCTCAATGAAATTTTCCATGTTGCACTAACAAATTTGGACCTTCGTAGAAAGTTTGATTCAAGAACTGAATAAGGGCTCTGGATCTACATTTCTTCTAATCCTGAACAGTTTCCAAAAACAAAAACCAACATGTAAGTTGGATCAAATGTAGTAACTTATACATCTTCAGCTACAAATCATTCATCAAACACTGTTGACATGCCTTCTCTTGACCCTTTTTCCTTGGCAACGTAACATATTTTTATTGGCAACGTACCAGTTTAAGAGGTTAAAAGGACAAAATGAAATTAAATAGGCTACCACCAGATACTAAAAACAAATAAATGTGTCATGCAATGGACTTGAAGTGGAGATGTAGCTATTACAAAGGGAAGCCTGGTGCAGTTATCTCCCGCTATGCGAATCTGGGGACAGATCGAACCAAATTGGATCTTATTGTACGCAATCTTACCTTGCAAATATCGCGTAGTTCTCTAATTCAGAACCACAGAATATAATGTGTTAATACCTATACTAAGCTGTATTGTTGAGAACAACTCGAAGTTCCTAACAATCTACAAGTGACCCTGAACAGACTGCATCGACCTTAGCAGCTTCCGTATTAGACATGAGAGGTCTTTCTTGATAATTACAGTCAGCACAACTCTGCTTCTTTGCCTCTCAGTAAACTATGACATTCAGAATTAAAAAACAGCAAATTAAACAGCAAAACCCTGGACACTTACCAATTGTCTTCTGCCCATTTGCAGCCATTAGTATCCACCACATGTAAACTGTATGCATGTCGTGACTTTGAAGACTGGTTCTCAAAACTGCAACCATACATTATGAAGATTGAATGGATAAAAAACATTCTAAACGAGCCAAATACAAATGGTAGCATAACTTATCTGTATGGTCCTAGAGAAGTTCTGAAAGTGACTGACCTCTGGTGAATAAGATCTCCGTGAATGACAACCAAAGATCCAGCTTTTACTTCAAGTGAAACGAAATCTTCCTGGTTATAGCAAGGAGACGGCTTATCAAAATGAACCCCACTTTCATCTCTAAGGAATCTCCTCACAAGGCCATCTGAAGAAATAGAACATTTTGTATATTACGTGAAGGAGTTCAATGATTTAAAGGTGGCAAGACGAAGAAGAGTTGGGAGAAACCATACTTTTGTGGGACCCTGGTATAGCCCATAGACAGCCATTTACAATTGTTGCATCCTCTAAAGCTAGCCACAAGCCAGTGCATGTTGTTGGTTCAGTGTACAGAAAAGAGTTATCTTGGTGCGGCACCACTTCACCCCCAATACCGGGTTGCTGAAAAACAGAGTTTTACATGTCACTCGTAGAAGGATGGATAATAGTAATTACAACTCTATTATGGTTTTTGTTTCTTTTCTGTTATTTGTTCAATTGCAAAGAGTGTGGTGAGACTACATATATACTCTACAATGACATCATACTATTAGAATTTAGAGACAATTGAAAAAACATTTTCAAGGGACACACGAGGATATGCACGGCTAAAGAGCATTAGTAGTTCACTTCATCATAGTGAGGCTTCAAATTTTTTAAAGTGACAGGACGTGAACATGGTATGGATGCATGCTTGGTTAACACGAGCAAACATATACTCCCTCCATTTCACAAAGAATGACCTAGTTTGACTTGGCACGGAGTTTAAGAGTATAAAGAAGACTTTTGAATCTTGTGGTCCTAAATTAAAGTTAGGTCAAATGTACAAAATTGCCCTTTGATCTTGTGGCCTTAAACATGCCACGTGGAAAGTTGTTACCAAAAAAAGAAAGAGGTCATTCTTTTTGAAACAAACTAAAAAGGAAAGGAGGTCATTCTTTTTGAAACGGAGGGAGTAGTATTTCAAAAACTAATATGCTATTGAATACATGATTCAACCAACTAATATAAAAATTAGATAGGAATGATGGGTTAATCAAGTATGGATTCTGGGATCCAATGCAAACAACAATCATCGAAGCTCTACTATTTCCTACGATTATTTAATTTTCTTCACTGTTTTACTTAGCTCGTTTACGAACATATAATACACAAACCTAACGATTTATCGACACACGTGTCCTTGACCTCATAACAAATTGCACCATACCATTTTCCCAGTAAACATATACATGTATGGAGGACCTAACAGCCCGGGAAGCTTCTCTTTTAGACAATTTCATTGACCTTGTTAAATAAAAGAATGGAGATTTTCTCGTACATTAAGTCCAGAAATAATATCACTTTGTAACTGGGATACATTCGAGCCTTACTAAGACATCAACCTTCTAGAATGAGACACAACTATCTGACTGGTGATCTTGAACAACCAAGGATTGGACATGATTTAGCTGAGGACCGCACAAAGATATAGGGCAGAGAAACCCCATTACTAGATAAAACAATACAAGAATTTACCTTAAATATGTACATTGATTGAATGACTACTGGCCTCTGGTAACCCAAGGACCGCAACATGCTTGAGACTTTGCCTGAGCTAGAGAACTTATTAAATACAGCATCTTTTTCATGAAGAGCTGCAATAGCACAGGTACGAGAAATCTAAGAACAACCTTGTTGAGATAGAGATTAAAAAGGTTGCTCGAAAAATGAAACAACTCTGTTGACAACAAGTAATCAACAGAACCATACCGTGCCCAACTTTATTTATTGAGAGTTGCTTTGGCTGCTTTAGGTTTCTATCTTCATCAAATGCTTTCTCTGCCAAGACCATAAATATCAATAAAGCATCCTAAAAAAATACCTAAAACATAATTAGCCTATGAAAGGAATCGAAAGTTATAGATATAGAAGCAAATTACTAATATGATTCAACAACAGCAGAATCAGAAAATTAAAATCCAAATATCATCTAAATAACACCAAAAGAAATTCTCCATGGCGACAAAAAGTAACATCTAACACAGTTTTCAATCCTTTGAAAGCCAATACTAAACTGATAACTGCCTCCTTAGCTATAATAGAATATCAAGAACCAAGAGAAATGACCGATATGCAAACTCAAAGCCACTAGTACATCCATTCACCAGTTCTTTTGCAATTAAAAATATAACTTGTTAGTAAATACTACGGTTTGCAACAAATTTTAAAGTGATTAAAAATAAATTGAAATACAAAGAAATATAATTTCATTGATAAAACAATATGGATATTTATCCTTGATTCTTCTCTCCTAAGACTCCTCCATTCTATGATGAGGGCCGTTAGTAGCGTATTTCTCCAAGTATGATTATGGGGATAGTCTAGCCACATCTTGATTCTTGTGAATATTACATGAATATATTGTTCTTTACATAGGCATGAACTAGAGATTAAAGTAGAGTAAAATCCAGGAATACTAACTGAAATTGAACAAAATTTCAATATCTACAACTACTACTAATCAGTAAAAAGACAAAAGACAGTACAAAAAAAACAAATAAGAAATTAAACACAAGCATACCTTCCCAGAAGAATGAAATCTTCTCAGCACTTTCAAAGAAGTGATCATTAGTCGTTTCTTGCTGAAACCCAAATGCCACAAAACACACACAAAATCAAAAAAAGACAAAAAGGGTTCTCTCAAAACCAAATAAACTAAGCTAATGAATCGAAAAATCAAACTACAGAGTATAAAAAATGAATCTTTACTTGATTCTTGGTAGAAAAAACAGAAGTATCTGAAGAACAATCAAACTCATCAAGCAACTCTTCCATTCTCTTCCTCATAGACTGGATCTCTTCTTGGCTTGCAAATGATTCTAACACCAAATACCCATTAGAATCAAAGAACTGAAGCTGCTCTGAACTGAGGTTTCCTTCAATAACCACCATGTTTGACCTTCTGAGCTTTGTTTGGTGCTGTAAAAGGGTTGCAAATTTTCTGTGTATTCTCTTTGATAATATTTTATAGAACCAATATGCAAATTATCTTAAAGTTTGGTACTAAAATGTAAACTCAAAACATAGTTTATATTTAGGTGCATGTTCATGTTCTTATCCTCCTACGTAATGGTGATGACAAAATTAACGGTGGGAATACTATATATACACAAATCTAGTGTTGATGTATACATTAAAATTCATTACATTATTAATATTACGATAGAATGCGTAAGAATAATATAAATTAAAATGTATATTATTGTATTGAATATATAAGAGTGATGCTAAATATATATAGTGTATTACACTATTACTAATGCTAGCATTAGTCATGGAGAGATTATATTTTATGTGTTGTTTGATTTAGCGTATAAAAAATAACATGTATTGCATATCTTTTAATGATTATTATTCATCATGCGAGTATGATGGAAAAGACGTGGGAAAAGTTTTTAGAGATAATTATGTCTTAACTATGCAAATGCATGCATTAAAAATCCTTGCATTAACATTCAATATTGTGAATTAACGATCAATGAAGTGATTGATAACCATTATCTTCTACACGTTGCTGATCCGAGGTGTCAGGTAATAGATATCACATGTAATAAGTTGACAGGTGCACAAAAGTTGATCCAACACTATGATCATATAAATCAACTCAGCATTACTAATATCATGATTTTATATATATTAATAATATACACTTTAGTGCACAATAGAGCAAACATTTAATTATACATAAGTTAAAAATTTATACTAAACACAAGCTAATATAAATATTATATTTTGGAAAAACTACATAAATGAGCCATGAAACACAAAATAATTATATGTCAATATCTCAATCCAAAGTAATTCAAGAAATATCATTCTATCAACAAAAAAATATATTATAATTCATACCCCATCATTAAGTCTAATAATTTTTGCTTATACTGATTTAATATTAGTTAAGCGAAATTGGTTGAAAATAACTAATGTAGTCATTCAGTGGAGTATGAACATATGGAGTATATGTATATAATTATTTTATTTTACGAAGTATTTGCTTAATTTCCCCTTATATATTCTAATACAAACTATCAAATGATCACATACATAAAGGCTAGATATATACTATTAACGAGTGACATATTAACTCTAAATAACATAATCGTAAGTATATCACATTTTTTTCCCTTTAATATATCAAACAAAAAAACTAATGCATACATTATTATTTCTCGGAGTCCATTATTCCAACATGCCCACCAGCCCATACTCAGAGCACGTGCATCCATCTTCAGGTCACGTGCGCACCTTCTTCTCATAACGTTTTTTCTCTTTTGTTAAAACCATTTTTAACACTTTGCCCTCTTCGCTTCTTCTGCAACTCTCTCTATACCTTCCTTCCCTCCCTCCCTCCACCCTCTCTCTACCCGGAGCATCAAATCTTGAAATCCATTGAAGAGAGAGGAACAAAGGGTCGGAGGAAAAACCAAAAAAAACAAAATTCTCTTTTGAAAATTCAATAAAATTGGGTTTTTATTGTTGTAAATCTTGAAAAACCCTTTTAGATAAATCAATTCTGTGAAATTTGAGCTTTTTTTTGTTGTTTTTGGTGTGCTTTATGATATGAAGTAGTTAGAGATTGTAACAGAGAGCTATGCATGCTTATAATAGACTACCGAGTAGTGGACACAGTAGCCCATCAACTCCGTCATCGCCACGTTCACGGTCGCCTCGTTTACGTAGCAGTAGTAATAGTGGTGGTGGAGGTGGAGGTGGTGGTGGAAGGGTTAAACCCAGTGCCCGTTTTACTTCGGGTCAACAACCACCGAGAACCCTAGCAAATCGTATAAGTGGGGCTATTCTATCTGTTCTGGTTCGTCGTCAGGGGATTTTCCTGTTTGCTCCTTTGCTTTATATTGCTGGGATATTGTTTTACATGGGGACAGTACCGTTTGATGTTGTTCCTATTATCAGGCACCGTCCTGCTCCTGGGTCTGTTTACCGGAGCCCTCAACTCTATGATAAGCTTCGACCTGAAATGGACTCTGATAATTCCACTGCTGATGCGGTTAGATTATTTACTTTGCCTTCTATGGTTTGGGTGAAACTGAAAAACAAAGTCTTTTCTTTTGTTTTACTGTTTTTGGGGATCACTGAGTTAATTCCATTGCAAATTTTATTCAATTAGTATTGTTCCAGTTTGAGATGTTTCTCTTGGTCCAGATCTGTAATCCTGAGTGTATTTGGTTCTGCTCTGTTGTATGTCAATGCCATTGATCATGGTTGTTTTACTGTTGCCCTATGGATTTGTTTTTCTTTTTCATTATGTCCTCATCTTTGTTACATCATTGCTTTACATCTAGTGCTTGCTGAGCAGTACATCTGAGTATTCTGTAGAAAGTGTATATGATAGCTGCTAGTTGGGGTGCTATGTAATTGGAAAGAGGTTGAAGTGTCATTTTCCTTGTTCGAAGATTCGAAAGATTGATGTATGAGGTGCATATAGCAAAAAGCTGGATAATCAGTGATACATATGGAAAACAAGGACTCTGACATGTTGCATGAATTTATAATGAAATTTTTTTGTTGTTGCATGTGAAGGTGGAATCCTGTCACTTGGATGGAGGTGTTAACCTGGTTTCAAATGTCACGAGCTCTTGGGGATAGGAGAAGAGTAGAAATGCTGCTAGGGGTTGAGACTCTAGTGAATGTGCACAATGATTTATTTTTACTCAGTTAGTGTTCCCAATTCCAATTTCCACGTACAGTGGTTGAGTGAAAGTCCTCTTAACAGTGTGTCTGTGATACGTGTCTAGAAATGTTAAGATAATATATATGACTGTTGAGTTCTCCTTAACAACTTTTTAATTGTTCAAGACCCTTTCTCCGTTTCCAGTGTGACATCAAAATATTACTGAGAATTGTGAGAATCAAGTAAGTAGTCCTTTGACCTTGAATAGTCTGAAGGGCATAAGTTTGTTTGTGATCATTTGAGGCAATCAGAAATCCCACTGAAGTCTGCACAAACCCAAGTGATTAGTGTTGTTGCTGTCGAGTCCTTATGTTATGGGAAACATCGAGTTTCCTGTTCAATTGTGAAATATTTGATGATAAATTTAGGTTCTTATTAAGGATTTTTTAGGCCAAATATGTTGTATGTGTTGGAGTATTGTCTGATCAAGAACTTGCACGTTGGAGTATTGGCGAGTCCCTATGTCTTGAGAAACATTGAGTTTTCTGGTTAATCATGAAATATTTGATGATAAATTTAGGTTCTTATAAAGGAGTTTTTAGGCCAAATATGTTGTATGTGTCGGAGTATTAGCTGATCAAGAACTTGCACGTCCAGAAGATAAAAGTAGCGGAAATGAGAATGTTGAGATGAATGTGTGGCCATAATAGGAAAGATAGAATTAGAAGCACAGATATTCGGTATTAGGTGGGGTGTCCTCCTTGGAGAATAAGATGAGGGAAATAAGACTGAAATAGTTCATGCATATAAAAGATGCGCAAATGCCCAGTAAGGAGGTGTCAGAGGTTTGCTACGGTGGGTCTGTGGAGAGGTTGAGGTGAACTGAAGAAGTAATAGGGATAGGTGATTATCGAGAACATGCTCCTAGATAGGATATATATGAAGGTGAAGGATTATGGTAGAAAGTTAGTAGGTGGTCGTGGTCTGTCTAGTTTCCCTAATTAGTATAACCTTTATTTTTCTCCTATTTTCTTATTTTTTGATTTTATTAGTACCGATTGTTTCCTTTGCTTCAGTTATTATATTATTTGTTGTTACTACTGTTCTTTTTTCTATTATTTTCAACGTGACATCTTCTCTACTGTATTTCTTTTTATACCTAGTTTGATATGCTTTACTTGGGTGAGGGTCTATTGGAAACAACATCTCTACCTTCACAAGGTAGGGGTAAGACTGCGTACACACCACCCTCTCAGACCCCACTTGTGGGATTTCATTGGGTATATGTTGTTGTTGTTAAATTTAGGTTCTTGTTGCCCCCTTGAACTTTTCCGATTTCTTTGTGTCAATAAGTGTGTTACTTTGTAACTTGATCTTGTTTTATGATTTCTGATATTTTAGTTCAAATTCTCCTAAAGATGGTGATCTTCTAAAATCTTACTAAGTAGAGGTGCAACTTTCCTGTAGATCTCAACAATTTGGAAAAACTCTTATAGAGGTGGTGAATGGAGACCATGCATTAACAAATCCTCAGGAGGTACAAAATTTGGAGAATCAAACTTATCTTTTATCCTTGTTAGTATGCTATATACTGCCTCTCTTTCTCTCTCTTAATTATTAGTCATATAGTGAGTGCAACTCTTTGGTTGCGTTCAGGTTATATTGGAGGTTTCCCAATGCATTAACTTATTGTAATCTGAATTTCAAGATAACTAATGCAGTTATATGCTTGAAAGCTTATGTTCATTATACGTGTTCAGGTTTATAGTACAAAATATTCTTCTCTAATTAGTTTATAAACTAAGAAACTCTGTATTTAGTTGAGTTTTCTTATTGAAATGAATTATCTTTTATCATATAGTCTAAATTTTTCTTGTTTCCAATGGACTTATATCTTATGTAAGCACCCTCTTGTTTCATGACCAGTCCAGCAAGCTTTTCCCTCTTGATATCTCTTTTCATATGGTACCACAACTCTATGGTTTTGATAAAGACCTACGCAACTTCTCTTTATTAGTTGGCAGCATTATTATTTTTTGAGGCAATATTAGTTGACAGCATTACAACATTTGTCTGGCCAAAGCTTTTACTTTCTCTTCTCATAATTTTTTAGAGCTCGTCTCTTTCTGGTGAACGTTCTAGTGGCACCACCCCTTTTTAAAATATGGTGAATGATGTTATTAATGTCGGGGGAATCCTCGTATCAACAAGTACACCAGAATATGACTCTACAAAAGTCGCCCACTTATCTATACAAGTAAGAACCTCATGGGTGGACCAAAAAGGAACTAGAGGTCTCGCTTTCGTGTGGATGCATACGAAATTAAATATGAATATTGGCATAACACAACTCTTGAAGAGTATGATGCGCTCGACTTGCTTCTCTTGATCTCCACCCACTGCCAATAGAGGCGGGTCAATATCAATATCCATATATTAATATGGATGCAGTCTACAAAAACAGTCTCTCCACCCAAAAGGGAGGGGTTAAGGTACACGTACCTTCTACCCTCCCCAACCCAAATTCCACTTGTGGATTATACAAGGCAGGTTAATATGGATACACACCTGCAGAGTGCGGTAAGGACTCATAGTATGCATTTAGTTTCTGTTGGGCTCGTCATTAATAGACAATCTCTAGCAAATTCCCCAATTTAAGGAGAAAATGTCAAATAGGGTAGTCATCCTTTAGAACTTTTGTACTTGCATATCTTATCAAAAGCCAAACCCCTTACGTTAATCTCATGTTTCAAACCCTAATGTACGTCCAAGATAGGATTTATATTAACCCATGAGGAGTTTCAATTCAAAATCATGAAATTCGGATGAGATTCTTGTATATACTTCCATTTCCTTAAACCCTTAAAGCGAGAGGCGAGTGTCTTTCACATCACTGGATTAGATCTTACCTTAATCATGAGAAACTGTTGGAATTAAAGCTAGGTTTCTTCAGTTCTCCTCAATGATTGTTGTCAATTGCTATAGCTTGTTTTTTCAGTGCTCTAATATGAGGAAAAGCTCAACTTTTGTACCGAGAGTGTAAATGTAAAACATAGTGAAAGGACCTCAAAGCCATTAAATGTTTTCTTCTTTTCAAAGCTCATTGTGACCATGGTGACTGCTTCTCAGTTTCAACATTCTTGAATCTGAAGCTGCAAGACACTACAACTACGATGGGTACCAATCCGTTCCCTCAAGATTTGGGAAGTGACAAACAATTTGTGTATAATTTATTAAGATTCAAAATCCTATATTGCTAGATTAGCGATTTTGAGGTTCTTGGTCTACCGACAACAACATACCCAATGAAATCCCACAAGTGAGGTCTGGGGAGGGTAGAATGTACGCAAACCTTACCACTACCCGTGGGGTAGAGAGACTGCTTCCGAAAGACCCTTCTCAAATGTAGCTATTCCAGATATAAAGAAGAAATATAACATGTCACAAGAAAACAATGCAAAGTCTGTCCAATGGAGCAACAATAACAAAAAAATAGCGCAGCAACCGAAACACAATAAACAACATACTAGATAGATTATTGAAAACAATAATAAATACTGATGGAGTGATGGATATCGAAACAAGAACTACAGTAATACACTATTGCTCTACAGTGTTCTGAAATAATATGCAACGATATTCTGTTTCTTTCTCTTTTTTTTTCTTTTTAATTTAGACGAGGTTTGGTGATCAATGAACTAAGATTGTCTCACATATCTTCAGAAATTCCTGAATCAAATGGTTACCTTTATATTGAGGCAAATGGTGGTCTGAATCAGCAAAGGACATCGGTATGTCCTTCAGTTCCAAAGATAATTGTTATTGAAATGCTGAAGTTTTGTTTGGATGACGATGGTAGTTTAAGATCACTAATGTTGCTTTTGTGCGTCCAGATATGCAATGCTGTTGCTGTGGCAGGTTTTCTTAATGCGACCCTGGTCATCCCACACTTCCATTTTCATAGCATTTGGAGGGATCCAAGGTTGGCTGCTGTTTCATCTTCTATATTTGTTTGAGTAGTTCAGTACCTTCCTTAGCTGCTGGGGATTTATATACTGTATACTCAGAAATTTGGTAGAAGCATAAATAGTTTTTAGTTGTTGCTATCATTACCTAGACTAGTTTTTTCTAATGAAAAGCTCTTGAGATGCTTTACCTGCTCTTATAGCATTAAATTGGCTTTGCTTTAATAGAAATGTGTACTACCTCTTTTTTTGGGTTAAAGTAATCAAATCATATTAGAAAACCATCAAGAAGATGCAAATGTTACAAGAGAGCAAAAGAAGCTGCTTCAAACAAAACATGAAGCAAACTACCTGTAAAACAGCCACAAAAAAATTCCCTGAATATTCTACTACGGTGGTAAAGACAGAGAGCTAACAAACTCCAAAAAGTTATCCACACTGTTTACAGGGGAGAGAAGTGTCAGCTGAATAAACATTCCAAACATCTAGCCTTGAGGGTGCTAATAGGAATCGAGATTCCATCAAATCATGATTGAATATATCACAAATGACCACAATAAGATGTTAGTAGCCCTAGAATTTGAACAGATTCGGTGGTTTGGTGAATCTGTACCTTAGGTTCATGATCATTTCCTTTTGAGATAATGATGAAGCAAACTAAAATCTGAATTACTTCATGCAACCTGGTACCATTCTAGTCAATCTGGCGGTGGATTGCCGTGAAATTATTTATGGTATAGTGGGTGTTCGTTTAAATCATGACTGTTCTCTTGATCAATCTTGTTTAATATCCATCTCTACACCTTCCTTTCATTTCAAATCTTAAAAATGCTCGGCATTTGTTCTCTGCAGCAAGTTCGGAGAGATTTATGATGAAGATTTTTTTGTGAAAACCCTAGCCTATGATGTGCGAGTGGTGAACAAGATTCCTGATTATATTATGCAAAGGTTCGATTACAATATGAGCAATGTTTACAACTTCAAGATCAAAGCTTGGTCCTCCATCAGTTACTACAGGGATACAGTTCATCCAAAACTGCTTGAAGAAAAGTGAGTTTTTTGACATTTCTGTTTTTTTTTTTTTGTCACCAGTATCCGCTCTTGGCTGAACTGCCTTTAGTTAGAATATTAGTGTCATATATATATAAAACTAGAAGTGCTTACTTTCTAAAACAAGTACTTATGTTGAAGAGTTAAGATGGTTTGATCAAGTTTTTGGAAAAAAATAAGTGCTTTTGTGAGTATCTGAAGTGTTTGCTATGGAGTCGAAGCTTAAAAAAATTAGTTTCTAACCTAAGCAAAAGAAATTATAATTTTTTCTTGGGTGAGAACACCATTTCAAAATTATTTTCTCCAAACTTGCTAAACAGCACAGTCAAAACAGTAATTAAATAAAATTGAACTAAATAAAATTTCTCACAATAAATTCATATATCATTGGAAAGTACTAGTTGTAAAAGGAATCTTTACATGCTCCTTTCGTTGTTAGACAGTGAAAAGCATTTTTTTCCAGAAAGAGTGGCAAAACACGAACTGCTTCTTTAATAGTAAAAATTCTTCTCAAATTATCTCACCAAACACAAGCTGCTACTATTCAAAAATACTTTCTCTGAAACCTGATCGGGCAAAGAGTCACTTTTGAAGATAAGCAGACTTCGGATTTTTGGAGCGCTCATGTAAATATGGTTTCAGTAGTACCTAAGTATTGTTTTGGTTCTTTGTTTATATATACAGTTACCAATTTCGGAAAAAAAAAGCGAACATCGAAAGCTTGGCTAACAAACTCCAGAATTGTGAATGCCTAGACTTCCAATAGCTAAGTCTGTTATCATGTTTCATTCCTCAAAAAAAAAGGTCTATTACCATGTTTGGTCAATTGGATATATTCCTTGCCAGTTCTTTGATGCTTAATTGGTAGGTTCGTTTCTTCATATTTGAAGCATTTTGTTTTGTTATTTATGGCCACAGTTTTGCTAAGTGTGTCTAATCACTCACCAGGCTCATCAGAATATCCCCATTTGCAAACCGTTTATCATTTGATGCCCCTCCAGCAGTTCAGCGGCTTAGGTGCCTGGCAAATTATGAGGCCCTTAGATTTTCAAATCCCATTTTGAGTTTGGGGGAAACATTGGTGTCAAGAATGAAAGAACGGAGTGTCAACAATAGTGGGAAGTATATTTCCGTGCATCTCCGCTATGAGGAGGTTAGTTTCATGTGTGTAAACTGATTTTGTATGTGCTCCATAGTTTAGTTTTCTAAGGGTATCGAACCTTGATCATTTTCTCATGCAGGATATGGTGGCTTTCTCTTGTTGCATTTATGATGGTGGTGAAGAAGAAAAAAGGGACATGGATGCTGCAAGAGAGAGAGGATGGAAGGGAAAATTTACAAAACCTGGTCGTGTGATTCGTCCTGGAGCTATCAGGATTAATGGCAAATGTCCCTTGACTCCTTTAGAGGTAATATATTGTCATTTTCATCCTTTTCAAGGGACTTGACTTAATACTGATGGAACACGTCATATTTCGGATAAGTTGTATGATTGTACTTTCTTGGCTTGATCAGAGCATTCTGATCCTTCGTGAGACTACTTCCTTCCTAAAGAACAAGTTTGTTTTAGAGAATATGGTTTAGAATAGAACATATGGTTTAAAATACTTTCTGGAGATGGCACTTCTTTGTACCTGACCTTAATTTCAATTCCTCAAATATCGTACCTTTGTCTGAGATTTAGTGTATACTTATGCTAGGCACGATGATCCTTATGAGATTATGAGAGTGTAAAATTGGATAATTTCATTAGTTTTACTTTACTAGTACTGAATTTCTTGACTTACCCTAGTTCACCAAGAAGGGACTACTAAGTGACTGGTGAAACTTAAGTAGCATAATTGGTGGTGATTTTTGAAAATTTCTTCTCCTTCCACAATCACGTTTGAAAAGATTGCCGTAGCAATGTGAGTGGAGTATCCTCCTTCTTCGTCTTCTTCAGTCAATATCTACTGTCATAGTTCAGTGGCAAGGATTGTGACTAGTGTTTAGTAATCTAAGAACCATATGTTATATTCATAAGATCTATTGCAGTTCTACGTCCTGCTTATGTAGGCTTTACCTTTCAAGCATTGCTACTGTATATCAACAATTATTTGTTTTTTCTTTTCCTTGATGCTTTATCATTTTCGTGTCTATCGTTGGGTGCCTCTGCAAAGACATGGCCGTGTGAAAACTTGGTGATTGAGAGAGTAAAGAAACAGCTAGCAGTATGGAAAAAAAAGATACTTGTGGAAAGAAGGAAAAATTGGCCTGCATATTGGAAAAAAGATACGTGTGGGAATTTGGCATTCTGCAACTTCATATTGTCTCTCGAGTCCTCAATTCCTTTCAACTCCAAATCTTTTGTACTTTCTGTACATGCTAAGATATCAACTTTCACCACTACATGATTTATCATAGTTCGGGTCGAACCACACGAAATTAAGTATTCCAAGTCCAACCCGGATTTTCGGAGTGTTACATGGAAGCATGGTTAGTTTCTGTGAGTATAAGTGGTGTGGGGAGAACAAGTTGGGGAAAGTCTATTCTAACATATACAGAATGTCTTGCCAAAGTGAGATGACAGTTCAACAAATTTGTAGGTCTCATTGGGATTTGAGATTTTGGAGGAATCTACATGATAGGGAGGGGGAAGAATTTCATAATTTGGTTGAGTTTTTAGTGTGGGCAAGATATATTGAACGATAAATCGGATGCATGTAAATGGTGGGAGATTAGAGATGGTCTATTCACTCGTTGATCTTATTACAAGAGTTTACTAAGGAGAGGAATGTGTAACTTTCCTCAATTGCTGTATACGGGTTTCCAGGGCATTGATGCAGGTATTTTCTTGGCGTAGTTGAAAGCAAGGGGAATGATCTGTTGTTCTTTTTTGGAGGAAAAGAGAAACGTTTAAATCAAGGGGGATCTTTTTTGACAGTGGAAAGCCTCAGAAATAGGAGGGCGTCATCTATGTTAGTTGGTGTTTCATGTGCAAATGTTCAGGCAAAAATATAGATCATCTTCTATTGTATTGTAAAGTGGCAAATCAATTGTGGAGGGTGGTTCTTAACTGATTTGAGCTATGGGTGATTTGAACTAGTGAAGGAGATGCTGCATAGCTGAGGCCTGATGGTATATAGAAGGGCAGAGAGAAGTCCAGGGGCACGGAAGGTTGCCCCTTTAGCAATTAAGTGGGTTGTTTGGAAAGTGAAAAATATGAGAGCTCATGAACGGGTTGAACAAAATTTTATAAATTTGCAAAATAGTCTTTTGTTTCTAGTTTCCTTTTGGTGTACCCATGAGATCCCTATTTGTATAGAAGATTGGCCAATGAGATCCCTATTTGTTTAGAAGATTGGGTTTCTTTCATTAATAACCATAGTTCGATGTAGGTTATCGTTTCTAAGTATTCGGCTTGTATAGGGTCCCCCTTATTGTTAATAAAATTATTTACCCTTAAATAAATTTTCTTGCTAATTTTCTGCACACTTTTTATCAGGTTGGTTTGATGTTAAGAGGCATGGGATTTGACAAGTTTACATCCATCTATTTAGCATCTGGAAAAATATACGACTCTGAGCGACATATGAAACCACTATTAGAAATGTTTCCTCTTTTACAAACTAAAGAAATGCTGGCATCACCAGAAGAATTAGGCCCATTTCAGGTTTAAATTGTTCGATTTTCCTTCCAGGCATTTTAGTTCCCCCCTCTCACCCCTCCTCTTTGGCTACTGTCTGACTCAAGTTATTGCTTATAGAATTACTCTTCCAGGATGGCTGCCATAGACTATACTGTTTGCCTTCATAGTGAAGTATTCGTGACAACTCAGGGAGGCAATTTCCCCCACTTTCTGTTGGGGCATAGAAGATACTTATATGGGGGGCACTCCAGGACCATCAGGCCAGACAAGAGAAAGTTAGCTTTGTTATATGATAATCCCAATATCGGGTAAGCTTTTGCTCAACTTTTTGCCTTTTTTTTTTCTGTTTACGTGAGACCTTTCTAGTGTGCCTCTATACAAACTGAAAGAAAAGCCCCCCTATAAAAAAATAAAAATAGGACAAAGAAACTGAAAGAAGCAGTTATGGGGATCGAAAACCCCTTTGGTAAGTCTAAGCAGTCTTGTATGTTGGCTTTGCATTGCTTTTGACCGGTGTATGTTCTCCATGTGCTCATCTTCCAGGTGGAAGAGCTTCAAGCGGCAAATGCATAGTATACGAGCACATAGTGATTCAAAAGGAATCGAGATTAAAAGACCAAATGACTCAATATATACATTCCCTTGCCCAGATTGCATGTGTCGGAGTAACAGGACTGAGGATTCTAAATCCTCCTCAGTAACGTGACCTATGTGCTTGTCATTAGGTGGTGTTCTTATTCTCGTAGTATGCATGAACTTTCGCTGCTATCCTGTGTGCATGTCAGCAGGTGCTGTTCTTGCTCTTGTAGTACATATGAACTTCAGCTGCTAACTGTGTGATTCTTTCATTTTTTTTTTCCTTCCACTATGGAGAGGGGCTTACTGGATCTTGGAGCTGCTTCTGGGATTTGTGTGACTGATCAATTTGATTATCTCCCGGGCACAAGTTTGAGGGTACACTTTTGTACTTGATGGTGCGAGGAAGAATGGGGAAGTCATTTCCATCGGTGATGTAACCCCGATCATTGATTTCCATAGCAGATTCATATTCTTACAGCTGCTGTATCTAAGAAGCCGCGAGTTGACACGAGACATATTTGCACATTAGTTTCATGAGAGAGGATTTTGCACATAAGTGAAGTAGGAGTCCTAGATTATAGGAACAGGATGAGAAGAGTGTAGGGTTATCAGAAATGAGGGTTCCAAAGTTTTACTTTGGATATCCTTTCTTGCCAATGTTAGATGATCTCTCCATTGTTGATATTTATTTTGTCTTAGTTTTACTAGATTTATCATCTCATTTCAGAGCTCACTACAAATGTGTGGAATTTTTCTTGATTAATTTGTGGGCGTAATACATAAATTTGCCATTAATTTGACTTCAGTTCACATTTTGTGTTCTTCAACTTTGGGTGCGCATAAAATTGAAGGAAATAAATATGAAATAAGGTTAAGCTAAAAGGATACATTTATGTATTATGTCATTAATTGTGACAAAAGCATTTACCATAGTATGTGCCAAATGCTACTCATAAATGGCTGTGCTTAATTTGGAAACAAAGTTGATCACACAAATTTCGGAAAATTCATGGACTAATATCAATGAAAAATTAAGATAATTTTGAATTCCTATTTTTTTATTTATACCGTTCAAAAAGCAACGCCTGCCTTTCAAAAATAATGACCGTCATTTAAGAGATTATGAGTTGTCACCACATGGGACCCCAAAAAGTTTGAGCTCGAACAAGGTCGGTCACACATATTTCAAAAAATTCAAGGACTAGTATATGAAAAAAAAAATAAAAAAATGATCCCAAATATCTGTTTTGAGATACATAAACTCCAAAAAGTTATCTTCCTATTTGGAAAAATTTGAGCCAACAACGACATGGGCATTGCTATAAATGAAAAAAATATATAATTACATATTTTATTTTATCATAATCTCTAATATTTCTTACATTTTAAAAAAGGTTGCAAAAATCTCCTGTCGGTTACATTCCTATGAACTCTTAGATGCATTTCCTTATCCTCTGTCAAATACATTCCTCCCATTAAGTAAAGTAATGTATCATTCATAATAGCTATATATTCACAGGTTTCTTAGGACCTGATGCATTCGAGATCCTATTAGTACTATGAGATTTATGTAATTTTAACGATATAAATTTCTCAGGCTAATTTGGGCGTAGCCCATTTTAATCAGTGAAATAAACTTGCCCAAAATGTAACAAAAAAATGGCATAGCATGAGTGCATGACAACCTTTGCTTATCTTGTGGTCCTTCAAAATCAAAATTAACTTACAAGATAAAACTCGATAAATTTAAAGTTCTAATCATAAAGCAAATAATGTCAAAAATTAAAAACCATTCATCTCTATGTTCATTTTTGTAAAATATACATAAAAAACATGAGTTGACCAACCTTTGGGCAGGGATTATAATGACCATTTGTTATTATTTGTTATTATGACCCGTCTAAATTCAATCAGATTATTCATTTGTCGCACGTAGCCTCTTGTATTTTGTCGTAAGCATTCTTTCTATCCCATGCTTTTATAAAGGATATATCAAATTAATGGATACCACACAAATTGCAATGCTTCTTTATAATTTTTCAAGTAGTAAATTGATATTGACATGAGTTTTGAGAGCATATTGACATCTAAATAATAAAATTCAAACTATAGTACCGGAAATAAAGAATTTTTCTTCAATTATTTAATGATAATAATTATAATTATTTATAATTATGATAACGACTTTAACAATTCTGAAAGCAACGTATCATTCTTACATCGTTAAAACATACCTAAAAATTTGTTTGTATATAGTTCAATTCAATTTGGTCAAATGTGGATTGAAACATTTTTATTATTGGCTATGGCAATGCCGTGGTGGAATAAAACATTAATTGTCACGATATAATGAATTTTTTAGAATATATTTTTACAACTTTCACACTTGTAGCTAGTTACAATTTATTTTAAATTACGATAAAAAAAGGATTATATAAGTTATATTTAAAAAATCATGCATGCATCTCTTAAAACATCGACGTGAGACTCTTAATAAATATCATGAATACAACTTTGATATATCGAATCATAATACCTTAAGTTCTTTTACATTGACAGTATAATGACTATCTTACAGAATCAATCTAGTGTAATGATTTTTTCACATAATCCATTAATGTAATTTAGTTTGTTACAATAGATTACTTATGTAGTTATGTTTATTAATTCTAGGCTATGAATCATGCTAGTATTGAATAGAGTTATGTACGATTATCTTTTTAAGTAAGTGATCTGATTGTAGAAATATTTATACATTATTTATGTAAAATTTTATTTTATTTTATTTAAACTCGAAAATAATGAAATTCCATTACATGTGAAATCATTAAAAAATAAAAAAGATGTGAAAGAAAGTTGTCTGTAGGCCTAAAAAGTCCTGGTGCAGGTATGTGTTGCTTTTGTCTACTCTTCCCTGTGTTCGTTCACATACAATTTCTTAAATTGTCTAATTTCTTTCGTTGAAAAATTACACTATAATAAATTCTAATCATTTTAATATCGGGGCCGAAGGGTTTAGTATTTAGCTCATTGTTGTGGATTTGATTGTTGCTAGAGACATCTTTTTTATCTTTTTAAATTTACTTGTCAAAAGCTAAAAAGTTTTGATTCCGCCCCTGCCTATGCATAAGGTTGCAAATTGTATATATGTATAACATATATTTTTCTTTTTTTTAAAAGTGCATAATTTAATGGATATAATAGAATTATATACTTTATAGATTTTACGCTATAAAATTATGATATAACTCTTGACAGAATAATACAAGGTATAATAAGCGTTTGATCATATATTTTAACAAAAAAATATTTTATTAAAATGCGAGTAAATACTTTACCAATATTCAATATTAGTGTGAACTGAAACTCAATTGTAAGAATTATGGGGGAGGTATGGAGAGCATATATAATGTCTATTATTAATGATAATATTAAATATAATGAACAATTAATTCATGAGAGAAGTATAAATCTGAAATCGACAGTGGCCAATAATTCAATTAATCAAGACTTTTAAGAAAAAATTAATACATCACACATGTTGCATTCATATGAACCGTTTTATTTTATTTAATTAACCTTATATTAATACTTAAATGAACTCAATAATTACTTCCTTAATTTTATTTAAATTATCTGTTTGTTGCACGTCTCTTGCAAAATATTATTTCCTCCGTTCCATTTTATATGTCATCCTTTTTTATAAATAATTGGTTCATAATACATATCATTTCATAAAATCAATGCATAAATAATCATATTGTTTCTTTTTTATCCTTATGAGTTATTAGCCTTGAAAATATACATTTGACCAACTTAGAATAACCAATCATGTTTATTGATTAAATTAATTAATCAAAATAAATTAACTCATATTCATTGATTGAAAATTTGAGTTTCAAAAAAATTAACGTAGAAGGGTAAGTCACATTATTTCTTAATACATGTGCAAAGTAAAAATGTGAAATATAAAATGTGACGAAGGGAGTAATAGTTAGAAGGCATTTTACCCTCATATATATTTTACGTATAATAATTGTCGATCTAATGCTTTTTAAATTCATTCAAATACAAATTACTTCTTACAAACAGTATTTTTCGAAAAACACTTTTCAAAATAAAATATTTTTAAAAGTTTGATCAAATAACCTGATAATCTCTTCATTAAATATTTATCCTATCAAGATATTTATAACCTTCAAGAACAACTACTAGTAAAAAAAAATAATTATCTTACTCTTTTAAAATAATAAATAATTATTTTTAAAAATACGAAAAATAATTTAAGTCATAGCTTGTTTTAGTCTGTTATAATACAAATAACTTACTTTATTGACAACTTTCCATCTTCCAAGATTGGAGAAAAGGTTCTCTAAAAGGAATAAATATAAAAATGTTTCCTTAAAATCAGCCCAAATCAACATATTAAAATAACATTATTATTATATTATTATTCTAAATATACTTTAGAATATACCAAAAATCAATAATTGGCATCTTATCAAATGTGTCAACATCAAAAACACTAATAAAGGATACTAAATCCAAATCATATTATAATATCAAGCTCATCAATTTCACACTTAAAAAAAGTTAGACTGTTCACATCTTTCATTTATTATTTTTTTTCCTATAAATAAAACCCCCAAATCACTTTATCAAATCACTATCAATACAAAAATATATATATATTTTTTACAAGCAAAAAAAAAAAATGGCTTCAAATTCAGCCTTTTCTCTGTTCTTGATTTTCTTGACTATTACACAATGTTTATTAGGCCTCAATGCTGCTAAAGATTTTGACTTTTTCTACTTTGTTCAACAGGTACACATCTAATTTCTTTTAGTTGATTTATTTTTATTTTTTTTACGAGCAGAGTCTGAAGAGGTTAGAATATACCTTGTAATTTTTGTGGGGTAGAAATACGGTTTTTGATATAATTTTTTTTTATGTAGTGGCCAGGATCATACTGTGACACTAAACAAAGTTGTTGTTACCCTACAACTGGAAAACCAGCAGCAGATTTTGGAATTCATGGACTTTGGCCTAATAATAATGATGGGACTTATCCATCAAATTGTGATCCAAACAGTCCTTATGACCAATCTCAGGTATTCAATATTCTACAAACATATTCTTATTCTAATTGATGTTACCAGAGTCGAATTCAAGATTTAAATATTTAGGGTTAGTCATTAAATTTTTAATACTGAACTCGTTATGTTTTTGAATTACGGGTTCATAGTTTGAATTCTTGTTAAAAAATTAGCTTTTTTTTCCACTACTATTTTTCTATTATTCGTGTTTAAAGTACAACGTTCAATTGAACTCGTAGAATTTTGGGGGTGGGTCTTATGGTAAGGCAAGGGGTTTAAAGTACAAAGGTTCACAACTATGGAAAAAATGATATTCTTTGTTGTTATATACTATGAATTGTTGAATCTCGTTGGCATAAGAAAAAATTCTAGTAGTTCGAGTTTTTTTCGCCGAAAAATTAGACTGTGCATATATATGACAAAAATAATTTTTCTTGGTTGTATATGAATGGATGAATTCCTTGATATAAGAAAAAGACTCTAGTGTAGTTATAAACAAGGTTCAAGTTTTTCTTTAGATCATAAGTGCAAACTCATAGGTGTGATAGTTCGATATTTCTTTGAATCTTCATATATAAATTTTTGATTTCGTTAGTAAATACTCATAAGTTCTTGAATTGACTCGACAGGTTTCTGACTTAATTAGTAGAATGCAACAAAATTGGCCAACACTAGCATGCCCAAGTGGTAGTGGCTCAACATTTTGGTCACATGAATGGGAAAAACATGGCACTTGTGCTGAATCTGTTTTCACAAATCAACACGCTTATTTCAAGAATGCTCTTGATCTCAAGAATCAAATTGATCTTTTGTCAATTCTTCAAGGTGCTGACATTCACCCTGATGGCGGATCTTATGACTTGATCAACATTAGAAATGCAATTAAAAACGCGATTGGATACACTCCTTGGATCCAATGCAATGTAGACCAATCGGGTAACAGTCAGTTATACCAAGTTTATATTTGTGTCGATGACTCGGGTTCAAATCTCATCGAATGCCCTATTTTCCCTAGAGGGAAATGTGGTACAAGCATTGAGTTCCCAACATTTTAAAATAGTGTTTGTTCTTTTAGCCTTATTTCATATGCCAAAATTTGTTGTCTTCCCTTTGTATTATTTCTTGTTTTAGTAATATAAAATACATCTTCTAATCATTGGAAAAAGGCTATGCCTTGTTTGGAGCAGCATTTACATATTGAAAATTGTCGTTTGTTCTTAGTACTCAACAATAATATATATTATTAACTGAATTTTAAATATATTTTGTTTCAAATGGGACAACTTAATAGACAAATGTCATAATTTAAATCGCTATACACTAAGTTGGAGACGTAGATTGTAAGGTGATAAATTTTCTTTGTCATGGAAATTAAATTGCATGAATAAGACATATAATAACTTTTGGGATTAAATTAAGTTAATTAATTCCGTTATAACTAGTAAAGTGATATTCTTTTATTCGTGGCAAATAGAACAAGAAAGGTGGTGCCGTGTACGGTGTAGTCACTAGTCATTATCCTTGAACAGTTGCGGAGTTAGAATTTTTAATAAGAGGGTTCAATATCTAAAAAAATAAACACACGAATTAACTGAAGAGGGTTTGATATCTATTATATATACATAAAAAAATAATTATAACCATGTATACATATTTTATTGTTCATGAGTTCTTTGCGATTTTAATCTTAATAATAATCTTTATCATTTCCTCCTTATTCTTATTTCAATTTGATAATATCTTTTGTTATTTCCATTACGATATGTTCATTGAATTAATAATATTAAAAGGATTAACTGATTTTGAATTGATTACGTTGTTTGTGACCTCATAATATAATAAAGAGATGAACTTTATGTTAAACGGACTTCTCTTGCTTGTTTTGGAAAACGATTTGTTTCTTTTTTCATGTATAACAAATTTCCCAAACTAAATGTAAACACTTTTATGTTTTTTTTCGATGTTTCATATTTATATTAAAATTCGATAATTTTGGACTTGCATCTTATAGGGCCCATTCAGTGTATTCTTTATCAAGAATTTTGTTATACCCTGAGTTCCAATTTAAGACCACCAATTAACAAAGAAATAATCTCATTCAATGCATCAGATTCTGTGATAATACATATAAACACTTGCTATAAAGAGAAGTAAAACAAAATCAAACATTTTTAATTGAAAAATAAAATAAATCTAAACGTCATAGAGATTGTCCTCTGAATTGTCACATAGAAGTACATAATTTTTTTGTCAAAATAATAATAATAATAGTAATAACAACAATAAATGAAGTTAATGTTTAAGAAGAAAATCCCGTGGTCTCAAAATGTACAAGTGTAGACTCAATTAAAGTCCATTAATTTGATACATCTATTTAGTATAGTTTTCCTAAGACAAATTTACAGTAGCATGTTTGCCCTAATCTTAAAATTGTATTTTATAAAGGGAAAATTACGCAACAAAGCAAACGTATACTATTTAATTACTTATAATAGTTATAGTTTGCTATAATTACTACTTGTGGCTAATATTATATATTAATTACGTGGGCTGACTTCGAATTTGTATAATTAATCATGTTTGTATATGTATAATTCGGCAGAATATACAAATACATATGTATAATATAAAATTGTTTAACTTATATACATATACAATTCACCTCCCTCCCACTTTCTGCCCTCTCTCGCTCACCTCTCTCCTCCCTCTCCCAATCTCGCTCGCCTCTCTTCTCCCTCTCCCAATCTCGCTTTCCCTATATACAAATGTATATGTATAATATACAACTATATAGATATACTATTCATCTCTCTCCCACTCTCTTTCCTCTCTCCCTCGCCTCTCTCCTCCCTATCTCGATCTCGCTCGCCTCTCTCCTCCTTCTCCCAGTCTTGCTCGCCTCTCTTCTCCCTCTCTCAATCTCTCTTGCCATATATACAAATACATATGTATAATATACAATTATCTAACCAATATACATATACAATTCACCTTTCTCCCACTCTTTTCCCCCTCTCTCTCTCTCCTCTCTCCTCTCTCTCCCAGTATCACTCACATCTCTCCTCCATATAACATGTAGCTACAAATTGTAATTATCAAACTACAGTTATGGAGAATAATTAATTATTTTTAAATAGCTATATATGAAAGTTTCCCTTTTATAAAAGTCTTTTACAAAAGCATTTTTATAATTTGTTTTTAAATAATAAACTTAAAAGACATTTTAAAGCAATAATTAGTGTTTCACTAATATTTTAAACATTTTTTTAAGTAAATCATTTTTTTCACAGTACAGTGTAGGGGGAAACTACATTTTTTAATTTCTAAAAAATTACTTTTAGTTACTCTTGAGAAATATTTATATTCTTTCAAAAGTTTGATTAAACACTTTACTAATATTGCCACAACACACATACGGTTAGTGGCGAATATTATAGGGTATTAGTGGCGACTAAGATTGCCAAAAAAAACATTCTTTTGGATCTACTGTTATAGGTATTAGCGGCGACTAGTATTGCCACAACAACATACTATTAGTGGCGATTATTATAGGTATTTTCGGCGACTAGTATTGCCACAACAACATACTATTAGTGGCGATTATTATAGGTATTTTCGGCGACTAATATTGCCATAAAAACATATTATTGGTGGCGACTGTTATAGGTTTTAGCGGTGACTAGTATTGCCACAAAAACAAACTATTAGTGGCGAGTATTATAGGTATTAGCGGTGACTATTATTGACAGAAAAATATACTATTAATGGCGAGTATTATAGGTTTTGGCGGCGACTAGTATTGCCACAAAAACTACTATTAGTGGCGTGAAGGAGTGTTAACTAGTGTAAATGGTTAGCAAGCTAGATGGTTGAGTTAGTTAACTAATCAGCTAAAGTTAGTGAGAAATATTGACAGGTGACATTAGTTAGTTACAAGCTCAAGTGATTAGTATAAATATACACAATATACAGATTCAATGTATCAAGTTACACAATTCAATCAATACAATTTCTTTCTTACTCTCTACACTACTGTAAAACTTAAAGCTCCAACTATAGAGCTATTACGCATGGTATCAGAGCCTACGATCATATATATAGACTTAATTATCCAAAAGATGGATTAGATGCTCCGATCTCATCAACATATATTAAAGCAATATATTAACCCAACGGGAAGACATGTTCCTATACTTTGCTATTTAATTTGTTAATTATAAAAAATTCTTAAAAGAATATTCTGCAGAATTAACGAAACACTGCTTGTTAATTAAATTGAAAATTATAGGATTGACTTTAGAAGAGATATATATACAAATACGACCAAGTTGTTTTGTAGATTGGATCGGGCCTATCACCTAATTTGGTCTATATTTATTCTGTTCAAATAATAAAACTTGTACTTAATTAAGTCTTTGAAGAATTAAAAAAATTGACCCAATAAGAAATTAAGTAAATAATTGATTTTTTTTAAAAAAAATGTCAGAAAAATGGAGTTTTATCAAGACATGTCACAATAAGCTTCTCAAAATTTTGTCTAGTAATATTATTATTTAATGAGCCACTTTGGTGGCGGCTAAGTAATTGGTTGAGCAAGAATTTTTTAAATTGAGTTTCTATTTTTAATATTAATTATACGCATTTTTTCGATTGAGCTCATCACATTAAAATAATGTTACAAATAATTACTTCAAAATGAAATTTATTCTTATAAGCTTTGTTAATTCAAGATTTGGGTAAGGAAATTAGTTAATGTTTCTTAGATCTTATAGTCATGGTTGAAAAAGAACTATAAACTCCTAATATTTCACAATTAAAAATTAAGAAACACTTTGAGTTTTATTAATATTCATTGGCTCTCTATGACTTTTAAATTTTCTTGCTTGATGAAAAATCACAAGCTATTATTAACTAATATTCAAACGTAGCTCAAGCTATACGTAATACGTTTTCTTACTTAACTTCCAATTGAACTTAATTCCCAACTAGAAAAAAATGTAGTTTAATCTCTTTTTTTTTTCCAATTGAAATATTCCTTTTATATATATACTTATATTTATATTGATATTTATAGGTTGATTGATTTAAAAGAAAGTTAAAATAGGATAAAAGGATTAATCTTTTTTTTTTTAACAAGAGAATGGGTGCGCACATATATATATATATAGGTGTCAAAGTAGCAGATCGAGTGATTTTGAAAGAATCAAAATAAATTAAGTTAATAAATAAATTAATTATTATATCAAATGCCCCCAAAAATTATATAGGCTGAAATGAGCTAATAAGCGGCTCAAATTTAAATGGATGGGTGTGCGGACATATAATTTTTCAGTAGCTAATAAAACTATTATTTTTCTTTATTATAATTATATAGTAACATACAAAAACACGTCTTTTCAAAATATTTTGATATAAACTTGTTTGGGCAAGATATCAACCCAAATTCTAATGAACTGAGGTGTGCGAGTAAATCATCACTTTGACGAGTTATAATTTCATGATTAATCTTGTCACCTCTATGTATAACTGCGTAGGGTAAACTCCAATTTAATATAATAGCTCGTAAACAATAATAAAAAGATAAAATATACTAGACATTTCCAAGCGATAAGCTCGATTGAGAAATTAATCATAGGGATAGTAATTAATTAGGTTTAAATTTTTCATGAATATAGAGAAATAGAAGCTTATAAATTAATGCGTAAACCCCAAATCTTAAGCACATGAAGATAAATATTGACAACTAGAACATTGACACATGTACTTTAATGTAATACACGCAAACAATATTTTAAATAATAATAGTATTATTTTTCTTACACAATTAATTAGTTGGCATATACTTATCAGCATATTCCTTCACGACGTGTCTTAATTTTGCCTATAAATTGAGACATAATTATATCAAACTAAAAATACCAAATATATTTTCTTTTCTATTTTACTCACCCAAAAAGAAAATTCAAAAGTTTATTGTAGTAGAAATTGTTATTACTATTATTAAGCTAGAAAATGATGAAATCTCAAAAATCATTAGTGATTAAGATTATTGTTGTACAATGTTTGTTAGTTCTTTGTGTTGCATCACAAGACTTTGATTTCTTCTACTTTGTTCAACAGGTACGTCCTTTAGTAAGAATTTATACATCAAGCAATGACAGAATCATGAATTTATCGAACTTTTAACCTAAAGTAATTTTTCAATACAATGAGAACTTCTCTTACACATATATCAAGGAACATGAATATTCATCATTGACCTTTATGCATGCAATGCAATGCAATTTTTCAACGAAAGCAAGTTGTTGATATTAATGTAATGAAATTTTTATACTATCAGATCATCTAAGATGTTCGTTATGATATTATTGTAGTGGCCAGCGTCTTATTGTGACACGAGGCGTAGTTGTTGTTATCCTACTACTGGAAAACCAGATGAAGATTTTAGTATTCATGGTCTATGGCCAAACTACAATAATGGAAAATGGCCACAAAATTGTGATAGGGAAAGCTCTTTGGATGAATCTGAGGTATATTCACATTAATTTTCAAACTTTAGCTTTGAAGTAGTCTAACTATATAGTAAGCAATAAATTATTATAATTAGGTATATGTCAATATCATTTTCAACTTGTATAAATGGAGTCTTTTTTATATATTGCTAAAGTCTTCCCTAATAGAGTATATAAAAGAAAATTGTGTATAATCTATGTATATCTTCTAGTAAAACAAATAGTGAATTTAATTGGCTATCACCACATAAAAAATATCATTAGCGGCAATTAAAATATGTATTTTTAGCAGCAATTAGAGTCTTTGTATATGTCTCTAAAACCTTTAGCGACATTGATTCTAATGACACGTAACTGTAAAGACTTTAGCACTTTTTCTTAATGTCAATAATTTAATGCCGCTAAAAGTTCAGTTTGTTTTAGTGTATTTGCGCAACAATTTCATTATTTTTAGACTTGTTCTTATGGTATATCACTATATCCCCATAAATTAAAAAGAAAATTGTGTCAAATCTAAAAATAATTAATCAATCATATATGTTGTTTTTATAGTACTTTTCAAGTAACTAAATATGTAGATTTATTTTTAGAATCATCTATATTAGTTTATTTTTTAATATGTAGGTTTTATTTTAAGAAAACATGAAGAATCATATATTAGGCTTAAACATTAAGAAATCATAGGTACGTAGGTACTTTGACCTATCGGATTAGTTTAAAATAATTAATCAACACATACAAAGATGACATTTAAGAATAAGTCTTCATTAATTTTCTTTTGGTTCCCATCGCTGAGTGTTCAATATTTATATTAGAGTCTGATTAAATTCAAATTCATGTTGGAAAGTCTTCACAAAGACAACTTTGACAAAAAGTAATATGTTATTCCTACTTTTTGGTGCCCATGTTTCCTTGCTTAGACTTCTTGTTTTTAGGTATGGATTTATATATCCACTTGCATAATTTTGCTTCTAAGAAATGTGTTTCTTTCCTCGTATTAATTATATTTCTACTTCAAGATTATGAAACCAATTTAAAATTTTAAATCTATATAACTTAAATATTTTATAAATAAGTTAGTGTATAATTCTTGACTCGAGACTTGTTGCTTAGAACCCATGTTTAATTCCTTGCTTAGTTGTTATTGTTTTTAGGTTGTTGGACATGATGGGATATTACATTTGCTTCTACGTATGTTCTTTCTAAGTGGTCATTTTAGGTTTGAAAAATATTTTTTTACTTTTTCATGTTTGGTAGATTGAAAAAATATTTTCTGTGAGAGAATAAGTTTCATAAAAATGAGGGGAAAAATCTTATTAGTGGAAGTGGAGATCGCAAACAAATTCCAAAAGTGACATTAAACTTTGAATGTGTCCTCTTCATCCTCTAACAGACGTCATTTCCACCCCATCCCCACCTCTTTTGATAGAGATCGAGATTATATATATACAAATATTTTTAAGAGTAATATTTTTGCCGAAATAATGTGCATATATATTGATAAGTTTATTATGAAAATATTTTCCTTCGTGCCAAACACCCTTTTGATTTGTCTTATTGAGTTGTATATATGAATGTTTCTAATCCAATATTTTCCAATAAAACCATTCTTAATTACCAAGTAAAAAATTCATGCAATAAGCTAATTATTTTATTTTGTATGTATGCAGTTCTCAGATCTTATAAGCACAATGGAAAAGAATTGGCCATCACTTGCTTGCCCTAGTAGTGATGGTTTGAAATTTTGGAGTCATGAATGGCTAAAACATGGCACTTGTTCAGCTCTTGACCAACATGCCTATTTCCAAACTGCACTTGACTTCAAGACCCAATCTAACCTTCTTCAAAATCTTAACAATGCAGGTAAATATACATAACGAGTTTAGCTTTTATATACTGACGTATAAAAGATATAGACAACCTTCTAATTATATAAGATATAACTTGAACTTATAACTTTCGATACGATGTATAAACACACACATTGTGTATTTGTGTGTGTGTGAGAAATATATATTAACAATGTTCATAATAAATTAGAATAATATCTATCAGAAAACTTTACAAAGATATATAGGGATAAGGTCTGTTCATTTTCTTTAGACTCACTTATAAAATTACACTGAATTATTGTTGTTATATTTGCTAACATAATTTGTGTTGATTAATTAGGGATTAAACCAAGGAATGGAGATAATTATAGTGTAGAAAGCATTAAAGAGGCAATTGAAAAAGGAGTTGGACACACACCATTCATAGAGTGCAATGTTGATTCACAAGGGAACCATCAATTATACCAAGTTTACCTTTGTGTGGATTCTTCTGCATCAAAATTCATTGATTGCCCAATTTTCCCACATGGAGGAAAATGTGGTTCAAAAATTGAATTCCCTTCTTTCTCATCAAATGATGACCATGATGAATTTTAATTATTTTTTTATTAACTAATTAATTCATCATGATCATATATTATTGATCTTCTATGTTGTATTTTTAATTAATTGAAACCCTTTCATATTTGTACTAATAATAAAATTTCATTCCAAGGTAACAACATGTCAAAATATATTTAGTGAAAAATGTCAATATTAACTCTAATTTGTTCGTTTGTTTTTTGGCTCAAAAATATCCTGTCGTTAATGATGTAATTCATTTTTGCCGGTCCCTACTAGTAGACCTTCAGATCATATAAAAAATATACAAATTAAGTTTACCTCGAAACTATTCGAAATAGGATAACTTTATTCCAAGTTTTCAAGAGAATCAAGAAATTACATTTTAAAATATTGATAAACTTAACTAAATTTTATTAGTTTAGGAATTAATTTACTTAGATACATTATAGTTTATAATATTACAAATGGCATCCAACTACATGTATCTTGATATACATGGGTCAAAATTATGTATAATTTATTCTAGATACACTATATCCAAGTGGAACTCACATGTATCAGGGATACAGAAAAAAGTATCGCTCGCCTCCTTCCCATCTCAGCCACTACTCTCCTATATATTTGTTATTCCAGATACTCGCTTGCGTCCCTCCCCATTTCACTCGTCTTTCTCTTTATTTTAGTGTATCTAACAACAAAAATATATGTATCTAGGTGTATCTTCCTCAATATATGATAGAAAATTCTTAATTAATAATAAGATACGTAATTATCTAATATATATAATATGAATATATATCTAATAAGGTATTTTTCCTATGACGTTATCTGAAATTTCGTGGAAGAGAATCAAACAACTACATTTTAAACATTTTGTTGGAGTGACTTATGGGAACTTGGGAAGCCCATATGAATTTGCCCAGCATGTAGCCCAACAATCCGCTCAGCTCAGACAGCCCACATCTTTGTTTTCCTTATTTTGGTTAAATTGTATTTATTAATTTATACCAATTTTATCTCAAACTATAAATATTCCTAGATCTTCTCAAGCATATTAGTGACCTAAAGCAAAAATCAAATGGGATCTTAAAGTTGAATTGTTAAGAACTTTTTTATCATTGATTCGTTATAGTTTTCAATTAATAATATAACCATTCTTATTTTTAAATTATTTTTCATGAGATATAGTACTCCAAATATGTCAATTTCTTCTAATAATTCCTTACATTTTCCTGAAGAGTTTACTTTTTCTACAAATAGTATTCAATATTTGTTAAGAATAATAACTTTATAACCTGTTACTATTAAAAATGAGGACCCTTAAATTTTGGGTCTAAGGCGCATGTATTTTTTTTAACACTGTCGAGCCACCCCTGATGTTGCATTGAGATTCTATTTTTTACTGGAGAAATATAATGTAGCCCTACTTTTATTATTTGGAATCGAGCGGACAACAAATATTAAAATTATGAAATTTCTTGAATATAACATATACATCCAATACCCATCCAATCTTCTTGAATGATATATATAATGTATGTTTTTATTTTTTTCATCATTCTTAACCATTAAAATCCACTTCTCAACTAAAAAGATTATTCAAGCATCTTTTAAGAAGAATGTACTTATTTGAGTATACATTTTAAGTCCAATCATGTGATATTGACAGTGAATATAGAACAAAAGGAGGAAAACACATATCTATAAGAAGAAAATTCTTTAATGAAATTTTGTGGTTGAACTACAATTGTATTTATATATTATGCTCTATTTTAACAAAGAAAAAATTAACCTAGCTATACATAATGTTGACAATATATTTGAAGTGACAATGATTGAGATATAAACCAACTAATAAAATAGAGACTCTCCAATGTAAGGATCTTGACACTTATGTTCACTTATAGCATATTGTTAGATTAGTTTTGTAAACCTGTACTATAATCTATATAAATATTCTACAAATCACAAAAAAAATGAAATTAAACGCATTTTGAATAGTAGAACCTTGGCCTAATATATCCAACTAACTTCCATTTTAATTTTCCCATTGGTATTCTTAATATGTATTATATTCCCACATAAGATATTGTATTTCTTGTTAGATCTATTATTTATTACCAATCATAGAATTTTTAAGAAGCAAAAGGAAATATTTTTTGTGTGCTTCCGTTCGTTTTTTATTTTATTTTGGGGGTGGGAAAAGGAAAAGGAGAGACGGAGAGGGAATTACAAGTTAGGAAATCGAATCTTACTAATAAAATAAAAATCGGATAGTCCATCAACTGAACGACTAAGATAAATTAAGATACATTGAGGGCAATTGAAAAAGAACAAATGAACTCTCTAAATCTCAAAGTGGAGTAAATGATTGACATGAATATCTAAATCCCTGAGTTTAGATTTCGTATATATGTATGATTGTATGTGACAAGTATATAATGTCAAAATTACGTATAATTTATTTCACATATACTATATACGAATTGTTGGGCTTCGTTTCGACCCAAATCCATTAGTTTGTTGTGTATATAATTTCATGGAAAAACTACTTAATTACACAAATATTCCTACCATATTTAATTATTTATTAATTTTCTCTATAATTTGAAACGATTATATTTTATCTCACTAATTAATAGTTTTCATACCAAATTTCAAGTCAGATACACTTATATACATATTTTTTGCTATGATATACATTGAAATAGTGATAAACAGGCGAGAACGAAAGGAAGAAGGCAAGCGAAATTTATCTATGTATCCCAGATACACGCATATCACACTAGATTATTACAATATTCTATGAAAAGTGTTCGCTTGAGATACCATATATGCGAGCGAGATAGGAGAGCGACAAACGAAAATTGTCTATGTATCCAAATACATGTGAATTCCTTGAATATAGTATATCTAGAACAAATAAAATCTAATTTTGACCCCATGTATTTTGAGATACATCTATCTGGACATATCTCGAGGTACCAAAATCTGATAAGATTCGTAATAGTGCATACTAGCGTATATCTAATATATATGTAGCTCCTAAATTAGTGAGATTTCAACAAGTTTCATGTAATTGTATCAATAAAATGAAATGTTTGACCTTTTCTCGCAAAAAATAAAATGAATTAAGAAAATTTTCTATGTATGTAGGTATATATATATATAGAAAATGAACACATTTAAAAAGATAAGGTGAATCTATATAACACAATAGAAAAATGTGATATTATGATAAATAATACTTTCTCTAAAAACAAAACTTATAAACAAAAACACCAACTAACTCAAATAATCTGAGTGTTTATTATTTTTTTTCTTGCTTGAGTAATTGGTTTGGTTTGAGGGAGCGCAATAGCAAGTAGGTTCATGAAATAAATACAAAATTAAAAATTAAAATAAATGCAACTGTCAATGTACTTCATTAGATGGTACGTCTAGTTTATTATTAGCCCCACCGACAATCATTTTTGTATTAAAATTTTAATGAACAAATTGTTTTTTATTTAATTCTTCCCTTTAAGTTTTGTCTTACGTTATATATTAAAATATTTACTCTAGTACATGTTAATATCATTTAATATAATTCTAGTTAAACACTTACACTACTAGGATTTAGGGGCTGTCTGTGACCAATCTTTACTCAGAAAAATAAAAGAAGGATTTAGGGGCTGTCTGACCAATCTTTACTCAGAAAAATAAAAAAAAAAGTAGTTCTTTTTTCATAAGTGTTGATATTGTATTATAACTTTATAATTTTTTTTAAAAAATCACTCGGGGCTTGAAGCCCGCATGAAAATCTTAAGGCTGTAATCGGTGTTTTAAAAGACGGGGTCGTGAGGCCAGTGGCGGAGCCAAATTATCATTAGGGGGTTCATCCGAACTTCCTTCGGCGGAAAATTATATTATTTTTGTATGGTTAAAATAATTTTTTAGGTATATGTAATAGATGTCAAACCCCCTTCGGCTACTTCGTGTGTCTATTTCTTCAGCTTTTGAACCCCCCATATTGATAATTCTGGCTCCGCCACTGCGTGAGACGAGGCTTTTATATAGTATGGGACGAGACGTAAGCCCCGAGACACGGGGCGTAAGTCCCATGGATCTACGGGGTGTAGTCTCATGTATATTCAATTTTATAGGTTTATTACTAATTAAATTCCTTTCAATGATTTTATAAATAATTTTGTATCGAAAACCTATAATATATAGAAATTATATTATGTTTTTTATTTGAGTTGATAATCTATCATATAGAAAAAAAGTATTATAATTAATATTTGAGAAATATAATTACATCAATTATAATAAAATAGACTATACAAGTAAAAATAATCTTATATCTTAACTTTCTAATAAAAAAAGAATTATTATTTCTAATATATATATATATATATATATATATATATATATATATATAAGTATTAGTATAAAATCACTCTTTCATGAATAAAAGTAAAATTACTTTCAAATAGTTAAATAAAATATAATAATTTTGAGACATATGACAAAACCACGAAGACCAATGATAAGTTAAAAAGTAAAATTATGCTACATATTTTAAAGAAAAATATTACGTAATATATAATTACCTTCATAGTGTTACCAAATAGTAAATATGTGATACTACATTTGTTGTTTGAGTTACTCTCAATCTTGTTATCTTTACAGATTAAAAAGTTACGTATCATTTATTTATTCAAGAATTATGAGGGTCAACAATGTTAATTAAAGATTTTAACACATAATTTGTGTAAGATCTGTTGAGCGAGTCCCGAGCGTTGGACGTTGGGCGTGCTTAGGCGTACAGACGGGCGCTTAGGGCGTAAGTCTTGTAGAACTAAGTCCCACACTTGAGTCTTGAAACGTTTTGCTAGAGCCTCGCCCCAGAGCGAGTCTCGAGACGAGTCCCAGAAGAGTCTATTAAAACAATGATTGTAATAGTCTCACCGCTATTTTATGAATTTTAATCAAAATTATTATCCCATTAAACAACCATAAACTTTTTGTATCAGGTGAACTCATTTTTAAAACATTTTTTTTAATCTCCATGCATTTGTCAACACAATAGTCTAAATATTTTCTATATATTTAACCTTTTTATTTTATTTGATATTGTTGTAGTGTTACCAAAAGTTATTAGAACAATATGTCTAATGTTATTTTATTAATTTGACCGACACTATCTTGTCCCTACCAAAAAAAAGAAAAAAGAGTTGGTTGAAGCTAACTAATTAATATTGTGGCTTGTAGTTTGTTGCTTTTAGTTTAAGTTTTTTTTTTTAAAAAAAAAACATTTATTTATTTATTTCATACCAAATGAGGCTACAAAACCTAACATATCAGAAAGCACAGTCACAACTAACATAAAAAAATCAAATTTCTTCTTTTTGTTTTCCTCTTTTCACTATTTTTTAACGATAAGTGGTGTGAAAAAAAAGAGATATTATTTTTTTTATTTGTCAAGCTAAGTCTTGACTTATTTAAACGAAATTCACATCTTTTTTATCTGGTTAAAAAGAGAGAGTAATAGAACTCTATCTTTTCTATGTCACAGAATAGAAGAATATGTAAATCGATTCAATATTTTACTTTGCTATTTAGAGTTAGTTCGTTGTAAGATAGAATACGAAATTAAAAGAAAATGTGATTATATTAATCAATCTTTTTTGTTGCTATGTCTAGAGATAGTTTGTTTGTTGAAAGAAATTGTGTGTAAATAATATTAAGTCATATGTGGAGCCCTTAAATCTTCTACAAATAGAAAGGGTAGAGATAGAAGTTAGATAATTTATTATTTGTGCATTAAAAAGGAATTGTATGTGAAAATATTAAGACGTGGAGCATTATAATTTTCTACAAGCAGTAAGGGGGGAACAAATTTTAGAAATATTTGATTTTTGGTGCGTTAAATAAGTTATTTTTGAAGTCTTTGAACAACAAGTAGTGTCATTAGTGATCTTAATTATTTTGGACAAACGAATGGGGAGAGATTTCAATAAAGTTAGGGGAATTTAAAATGAAATGTTATTTTACGATAGAAAATGATATTTTTATCAGTGTTATAAATGGATTTTCAAAGATCAAAAATAAAAATTTAGATGAATTGTGATTTGAATTAGTATTTTAATCTATGAAAATAAGAAAAAGCAATATAAATTTTATTTTTAATTTACATTTAATTTTATGCACCATCTTGATTCCTTCCTTTTATTTTCAAGTCTCTTATTTGATTTCTCTTTTTAACTTTCTCAAAAAAAAAAAAAAGGTGAAAATATAATTTGTTTAATAGTATCTTTTTCACCACAATGAGAAAAGTGGACAAAAGTTTACTTATAGAGTTCTTTATTTAATTATGATTAATAAATATATACGTTTACTTGAGAAGTGAGCCTATTTTAATATAAAATCATGTTTCTATTCGTAGTAATCAAAATCTAACCACTCTAATTGATATTTGGTCAAACAAATTATCAGTATTTAAATAAAATAAATAAAAAAATTGTTTTTCAAAATAAAAAATAATATTTAAAAAATTCAACTTGTATATAATCACAAATACAAATTAACATTATTTTTATTTTTTAAAAATAATTTAAGGTGAAAAAGATAAAAATAATGTTTCACCTTTTCAAATTTCAATATTTTTGTTTTGCCAAACTTGATTTTCGAAATTCAAACTTCGACTTTTTTTTAAGATCATGTACTCTATAAAGTTTAACATTAACATGGGATTGCATGCTAATTATTTTATGCCGACACATGTAAGTTTATAACATCTTGATATCAAGTAAAATATTAATTTAATTTGTAAAGTTATCATCTTTGAATATTTTTTTTTAAAAAAGGTTTGTGTGGGGACATGTTGCTGGTGGCTAAAAGACCAATTTTAAAATTTATTTTAAAATATCAAATATTCAAAATGAAGTGACAATTGTTCGAACTTAGTCATGTTAAATTTTATTTGGTCAAAGTCATAATTGTTACAACATTCAGCTTTGTAGATTTACAAAGTCTAACATATATTAATTGATAAAAAAAAGTACCAACATATAAAAATTGAACATAAGTCCATGGTCAATATTTTTGGTCTTTATTATGACAAAAATAATTATTTTTTTTAAAATGAAATAAATTTATTTTTAATTTACTATAATGTACTAATAATCAATAGAAAAGAAGATGCATTATTTTCTAACCATAACTAACGTCCTTATAATTTATTAAGAGAAATTTAGTGTAATTAATACTTGAATGATTTTTTATTTTATTTTGTCTCTCTCTACCTCTTAAATGATGTTTGAAGACCTTATTTAGTTCGAATTTATGCATCATTAAATTATCTTCAAAGACATTTTTAGTATTTTTTATTTTTATTTACTTAAATAATTTTAGTCAAAAAATAAATAAATATTAACTATCTTGAAATTGGTGTGCAGGTTGGATTCAAAATATTGTGAGATAATCTAATTCATAATTGAGAGTATCGTTCGTCACATTGAAAGTATTCAAAAAGATATACCTTTCGAATAGTCATTATTATGTCCAAAATAATCATTAAATAGCTAATCGTTAATAGCATATAAATAGTAAATCCACTCTAAGATAACTACTCTTCTACACCGACTTTTCAAAGCTTAATGTAATATTATTATTTTTGAGAATTTAAGATAAAGGTTAGATGAGCCCGTTCGAACGACGAAGGATGGTCAATAAAAACTAATTGATTAGTTGAAATGTATTTTTCCTTCCGCGTTCCTTTCGATTTTTCCTTAATTAGGCGTAAGACTAGAAGTCAAGACCAAGCGACAGCGATGCAACAACGGGCCCATATATAAATCATCTTTCTCTCTCTATTTTTATTTTTATTTTTTAAGCTTCTCTCTCAATTCTGTTTTATTTACTACTCTCTTTTAACTCTTATTCATTTGTAGTGTTTCACAAAATCCAAGTGTTTCTTCAACAAAGGATAATCATTCTCATCACTCTCCAGGTACGTTTTTTTTGAATTTTTGATAGTAGAAACTAGAAAATGTGTTTGTAATAGTGTGATTGTTCATATATTTTTTACTGGAATTTTCCTTTGTTACTGTTGATTTTGCTGCTTACTTTTCAGTTTTAAGCAGTTCGATCTGTACATTTCGGGAATAATGTCGAGATACGCTTTGTTTTTCTCGGTATTCAGAGTTTTGAATGCTTGGAAGTTTGGATTTAAGTGTGATTTTTTGAGTTTTGCTTGTAATTTCTTCTAACGAAGTACGTTTTAGGCAATTTTTTTTTTTTTTTACGGTTTTGATGGTAGAAAATGTTGGCGAGCTTTGATTATGGCAGTTGTGATTGTTCAAAATTTTTGGACGGAATATTCATTTGTTACTGTAGATTTTGTTTTTGCTGCTTACTTTTCTGTTGGATCTGTACATTTCGGGAATAGTCTCGAACTTAGGCTTGTTTTTTCTCGGTTGTCACAGTTGAAATGTTTTTAAGTTTGGATTTAAGTGCGATTTATTAGACAACTGTTTGTAATTGTTTCAATTTGTTTGGTTATGCTGTTTGTTTTTACAGTTTTAAGCTCATCGATCTGTGCATTTCGGAAATTTCTTCTATTTTTTAGCTTCTCCGGCGTAATTGTATGCTTTGTTGTTATAATCGCTTTTGTTTGGAAGTAGAAATTGTCTGTTGATTTTTTTATAGCAGTTTTGAGTTGTAATCGGAAGTTTCTTCTGTTTAGCTTTCAGGGTTAAGCTGTTAGATTTGTGCATTGTGCTTCATATCGAAGGAAACTGCAGAACTCTAGGATTAGTTGCTCGATTAATGTGAATTTGCCGACCGCAGGGGGTCTCCGGAGTCTGGAGAAGCAAATTTGTAGGCTTTTCTGATCAATATGGAGGAAATGTACTTGTGTAAACTCTGAGTATGATTAAGTGTTTTCCTATGTTTGATGCTCATACTTCTTCCATTTTTTATTGTTTTATCTTAGGTATTTGCACTGTTCCGTTTTTCTTTGGTGTTGTGTTTTGTTGAGATTGAGATCTGTAGTTGAAAACTGGCAGTTGAGTACTGACGGTGCTCGCACATTGTGCAGATCTAAATTGTTTGTCTGTATGTTAATTGTTTATTCTGTAACTTCAGGAGCTGGCTTCAGTGACACATCTTAGTTTAAATACTGATATATTGAAGATTAAGCAGAATTTAATATAGCATCTGAGTGTGTAAAATCTTGGAAATAGTTATGAGTATTTAATTTTCTCAGAAGACAGGGCCAGAATCTAGTTATTATCTAATAAAATTTCCACTCTGTTATCTGTAATTTATACTTTGGATGTTTATTTTCGAGCATTTTCAGCTCTTCATATGTCTAGATAAATATTGATACTATTCCTTTTCCTGATAGCCTTCAATGTTCCTCTTCATTTCTTTTTACTGGTACATGATCATGTTAATAGAAGTTAAATATGCTCAGGAAGGGACAGAAATTCATTAGGATTGTCAAATGGAAGGTTTATTGATTTTTAGTTATTTTATTTGAGAGCTTTTTTTTTCCTTTGTTTTTTCAAACTAAGAATATCAGATAGAAAACATGATATTATCTCCTTCGTAGGACAAAGTAGGACAGTTATGATCCATTTGAGTTTATATATAATCTTCGAATCTTTTCTTTTGACTTGGCTGGCCTTAGTGTGTTTGACAGACTTCTTTGTTTCTCTTGTCTTTGCTATTAAAGTACTACTGAAACTTCTCCAAGTTATATAAACTGCAGACACTGCTTCTTATCTGCTCCCCGTACTATTTCTATATATAGCTTGGAACAATCTATTCTGCATTCAAGTTCTTATCTTTCCCTCCATCAAAAAAGAAAGTTGGCATCTTTGCTTTGGAGCACTTTGTTCCTTTATTTAGAACCAATTTCTCTGTTCAATCTGTTAGCCACTGACAGGAGACTTACATAAAGCACAAGTCCTTTAGGTGTTCAATTCATTCTTGGAAAACTACATCTTTTGATGTTCAAGAACATGCCCCCGAATTGATCATCAGCCAAGCAGTCAACTTAGGTTCGACGTTTCCTTAGGCAGTTGTAGATGAATCTATAGTCTCATATTAGACATTTTTTCATCTCACCTACCATCGGTATTTGGGCTCCAATACGGGAACAATGTAATAGTGTGTGCTTTATTTGGTGTTCTGAAGAAACAAGCATCGTTTCTTTTTGGCTTTTGCACTGTACTAATAACATAAACCGACTTACACTTGAGTCTGGACTCACATGATTAAGATTTGGTGTTGCGCTTCAAGTTGGTTGTGGTTTGTTTCTCCTCGTTAGCATAGACTTACACTTGAGTCTGGACTCACATGATTAAGATTTGGTGTTGCGCTTCAAGTTGGTTGTGGTTCTTTTCTCCTCGTTAGCATAAGTTATTAAATTGTTATCATCTGTTGCAGGTGCTACTGTTCTATTGACTCTTGGGGCTCATCTAGTCTGACATTTGATGAATTAAGTGCCAAATGATTTAATAGTTGTACTGAGAATAGAAATGAAGAAATGGTACGGTGGTGTTTTAACAACATCCCTGTTGATGTTTTTGGTCCTGGGATACTGTGTGATGAGGAAACCTGTCAAGGAAAGCTATGTTACAAGTTCTCTCTACTTCAATATGACAAATCCCCTTGAATGGATAAATGCTATGGCTCCACCTGCAGCTCACCATCCAGAAAAAATTAAACAAGTAATACCTGCTGACATTGTTGTGTCTGATCTCTTTATCAAGAGGAACCTGTCAGCTCAGGAGCAACATTCTTTGTCTACATGGTATCAATTGAAAAGGTTAACTACTCATGATCTAGTTTTACCTAATGCTATAGAGGCAGTTAAGGAAGCCACTGTTGCATGGAACAACCTCATGAGTGCAGTAGAGAGGGACAAACTCGATACAAATGATAGTTCAATTAAGACAGGGAAACAGAAACAGTGTCCTCATTTTCTTAGCAAAACCAATGCTACAGAACTTGATGCTAGCGGCTTTAAGTTGCGGCTTCCTTGTGGTCTGACTCAGGGTTCTTCCATCACAATAATTGGCATTCCAAATGGTCTTCTTGGGAATTTTCGGATAGATTTGACTGGCGAACCACTACCAGGTGAACCAGACCCTCCTGTTATTCTGCACTACAATGTTAGGCTCCATGGTGATAAAATAACCGAGGATCCTGTAATCGTACAAAACACCTGGACTATTGCACATGACTGGGGTGAAGAGGAGCGCTGTCCATTACCATCAGATGAAAAGAGTAAAAAAGGTAATAGCTTTTTCCCTCTTCACATGAGAGAGTTCGTTCCTTAAAGTAGAAGTTCAAGCGTTGTAGCTCATTTTCCTATATTTCTTTCAACTCTTTCAACCGACTTTTTAGAAGTGATGCTGCACCCTCCTGTGTGTTCAATTAACTTCAATCAAAATTTGGACATGCCTTTTTTGGAAATAAAATTGTTATTATTCTTGAAGACGATGTCACCTGTGGAGGTCTAGATCCTGCAAATATATGGGTATTTAATTTGTGTGCTGATACTGTACTAAACATTCTGAAAATGGTCTGTTTTCTTTAAATGCTTATTTTTCTTGGAATTTTTTTTTCAGTGTCTCTTCCCTGTAGATATTGATGATAAAATTGTCTTCCTCTTGTTAACCAACTTATTGACTTATTTTTCCATTGCTGCAAAGCTTTTCTCCGATTTGTTAAAAGCTGATTGGTCTATTTCCTGGAATCAAAATGATTTCCGAAATTGCATCATCTCCTTTGCTCCTCTATTTTCTCTGCTTGATGAGATCTCCTTTTTCTCTTTTAGCCTCGTCTTTTTCAGCTTCAATGATGTCCTTAGTTGTTCACCCTGTGCTCGTTGCATTGTTTCTAACATTGTTTACCTTTTTCGTCAGTGGATGAATTGGATCAATGCAATGGGATGGTGGGAAATGTCATGTCCACTCGGCATGTCATTGCAACAAATAAATCTAGCATCGTTCAGGACGGGGCTAAATCAAGAAAATATTTTCCTTTCAAGCAAGGATATCTCTCAGTTGCCACCCTGAGAGTAGGATCTGAAGGAATTCAGATGACAGTTGATGGAAGACACATAACATCTTTTGCTTTCCGTGAAGTAATGTTTCCCCCCATTTTCCTTTTCTCCTCTTTGTTTCCTCTGCATCATCATAATGTTTATCTGTTTTACTGAATCTTCTTTAATTTGGATATATATCTTATCAGACTTTGGAACCATGGCTCATAAGTGAAGTGAGGATATCGGGAGACATAAAATTAATTTCTGTTGTCGCAAGTGGTTTACCAACATCAGAGGATTCAGAGCATATAAGTGACTTGGAAGCCTTGAAAGCAGCTCCTCTTCCTCCACGAAAAAGACTAGATCTCTTTATTGGTGTATTTTCTACAGCAAATAATTTTAAGCGTAGAATGGCTGTCCGTAGAACGTGGATGCAATATGATGCAGTGCGGTCTGGACAAGTTGCGGTGCGGTTTTTTGTTGGCTTGGTGAGTGATTCTTTTCTTTGTACTCCATAATGTGATACTACCATTGGTTTCAAGGTAGTATGGTGTTCAATGCCGATGCTTATTTGTTCCTAATTACTGGATCTTGGGTATTAAGTGTCATAGTTTCATGTTCTGCTGCTCATTAGAAGTCACATATTAGATTTCAATAACTGAAACTTCATTTGACAAGATATTCTTTGTTATGCATTTGCTGTAGCATAAAAACCAAATGGTGAATGAAGAGCTCTGGAATGAGGCTCGGACATACAGAGACATCCAGCTGATGCCTTTTGTTGATTACTACAGTCTTATCACTTGGAAAACCATTGCCATCTGTGTTTTTGGGGTAAAATCCTGTCTCTTCCTAACTCTTGGAGTATCTCGTGCACCTCTTGTTGACATCATCTATTGGACAGACGGAGGTTGTTTCTGCAAAGTTTGTCATGAAGACGGATGATGATGCATTTGTTCGAGTGGATGAAATCTTATCTTCTATGGAGAGGGTTAACACGACTCGTGGATTGTTATATGGCCTTATTAACGCAGATTCCCAACCTCATAGGAGCCCGGATAGCAAGTGGTTTATTAGTCCAGAGGTGAATATCTTCATCATTTATCTCAGATGCCATTGCTGATTTCACCCCTTACTCGATTTCAGTTGTCAGCAATGGAGAAAAGGAATCTGTAGTAGCAACAACTTTAATTCTCACTAATTTGATCATAAAATGAAATAGCACATACTTCATCTGGTGTTTCATATGTGTATTCAATCTTATCCTTTGTTGATATATAGGAATGGTCTGAAGAAACTTACCCTCCTTGGGCACATGGACCGGGTTATGTCGTCTCCAGCGATATAGCAAAAACAATCAGCTCGAAACAGAGAAAAGGCCGCCTAAAGGTAAAGTGAACCTTTGTCTTTTTTACTTATTCAACTGTCATTTAAGTTGGTGAAGTTTACAAGTGAAAATGTATCATTCAGTCCCTCAGGTCCTGTATCTCCTATTTAACTCTAAATGTTACAAGTTCCTCGAAAATACAGATGTTTAAGCTTGAAGATGTTGCTATGGGCATCTGGATTTCCGAAATGAAGAAAAAAGGGTTGAAAGTGAAGTATGAAAAGGAAGAGCGGATTTTTAATGAAGGTTGCCGGGATGGTTATGTAATTGCCCATTACCAAAGCCCTAGAGAGATGCTATGTCTCTGGCAAAAGATTGAAGAGAAAAAACGAGCTTTATGTTGTGGCGATTAATACAAAATAGCTTTCGTCTGAGTTCTGAAAGCTCAGAAGTTTCTATTAACTATGGTTCTGCTGACCTTTTCTAGTAGCTGACCATGGACATGTACTTGAGTAGGTCGGTATGAAGAGGCCAAAGTAATGCTTATACCACGTCGTTGTAGTAGGAGGTAGAGTAGTTACTAGCATATTGATATAAGTAGGTGATTAGATTAGCTTGTTACATACATCATCATAGATTGATTAGTGAAGATGTTGAGGAAGGTATCTGTATTATAAATAGAGTAAACTGGGGCATTATACGTTGTATAGAGTACGGGTACTCTATGATTCGGTGATTATTTTGTATGTAAATCACACGATCTCTCGTACCCATTATCGTTGAGTGATGGAGAACATATTGATATATATTACATTATATTCTGACGTTGGAGTTCCTGTCTGCATTACATCTTGTAGCTGTGTGGAACCTGGATATGCAGTGGAAGGGAAGGAGCCTAAATCGACCCAATGATGAAAAAAGGATTGAACAATCAAAAGAATTTCAAAACAGTGTCATTTTATAGTTCACCATCCCAGAATTCATCTGCGGATTTGTATGGTCCATCTGGATGAACAAAAAGTTCACCTTTGAATCCCCTGCATTGAGGAATCTCTTGAATCTTAGCATTTTCTTCATTGCTTAATTCCCAATCCAAAATTTGAAGATTCTCTTTCATTCTATCTTTGTTAAAACTCTTCACCAATACACTAACTCCTTGCTCATATACCCATCTCAATGCCACCTATAAATATCAAACAATTACTATCCTTATGAGCAATTTCATTTAGACGTTCGAATTAATACTTATTGTAAATCACTTAAAGACATTGTAAAGTGTTTTTATTAGACGCTTTTGGTTCAAATTTTGAATTTTTTTTAGCGCGTGTTCTCAAACGTCACACTTAAAATAGGTCACCTCCTCTAATTATGTGTGTTTGCCTCATTAAGTCTTAAAACCTCAATTGAGCCCAATGCACATACTTAAATGAGATGTCATATTTTATGGAGTTAACTTAACTACCTAGTAGACGTTTGAGAATGAACACATTTTTTTCCCTTTAAAATTTAAACTGAAAGTGTCTTATGAGTAATAATAAAAATACTTTATTATGAGTTCAGTTGTTCAATTGAAGCAAGGTTTACTTTAAGTGTCGAAATAGAATTTGAGAGCAAATTTAAAAAGTTATCGAGATATTAAACGTTAATATACTAATATAATTTAGTGTAAACACAGAGTGAATAATTCAAATATTTATTAGTACCTGTGGAATGCTCTTTTGTCTATGAAAGGCAATGTCTTTCAGAAGAGAGTTTTGCATAACAGCATGATTGCCCCAAAAAGGTATCCCATTTGCGCCAAGGGGAGACCATGCACTTACATGTATTCCTTTTTCTTTACAAAATGCTATCATCTTCTCTTGTCTCCATGCTACATGCATTTCCACCTGTCAATTATTGCATTTTTTAATGCAATTTTTATGCTGTTTTTAAATATGTAAATCTTATTTAACGATTCTATATTAGAATTTCACGATAAAAATCAAGAAATTTGACTTAGTATGTTATATTTACCTGATTTACAGCAGGAGTAATGGTAGCATGAGTTAGGAGTTTAGAGAGTTTTGTGCAACTAAAGTTGCATACACCAATGGATTTGGCCAAACCTAATTTGTGACATTCTTCCATGCCTTCCCATGTTCCTCTTATGTCAAATGGAACTATATTCTCATTTACCAACTTTATTTCTTGGTCATGACTATTCTTCATCCTCGCTGGCCAATGTATATGGTACAAGTCCAAGTAATCCATCCCTAGCCTCCTACACAACATTTTATGACATACATGATTACAAAAATAACATATTCAGTATAGTTGTGAAATCTGGAGAGTATGAGAAATTTTATGACATACATGATTACAACAATAATATATTCAGTATAGTTACGTTCCACATGTGAAACCTGGAGTGGATGAGAGATTTTATGACATACATGATTACAACAATAACATATTCATTATAGTTATATTTCACATATGAAACCTGAAGAGGATGAGAGATGTACGTAGATGTTACCTCTATCTTTACATTAATGAAAAGATTAAATATGAAATTGACAAAAGTGTATGAAGTACTATAATAATTTGATGCATGTATATTGAGTTTGTACCAATAACAACAATAATAATTAAGCAAATATGTTATTAAAAAAAGAAAAAATGCATAAGTACCTTTTCAACCTATGCTTGAAATCTCAGAGATACATTTATACTATACTAAGGTCCTATTACCCTTGACCTTATTTTATAAATAATTTTCTACCCCTTTTCGGCCTACGTAGCACTAGTTTGAAAAAAATGTCATCACACGCTGGACCCACAAGATAGTGCCAAGTAGGCCGAAAAGGGGTAGAAAATTATTTATAAAATAAGTTCAGGAGGATAATAGGATCTTAGTATAGTATAAGTGTGTGTCTGGGATTTCGGGCAATAAAAAAAGGAGAAAGTTAAATTAAATTATTTTGAAAATTAGAAAATAGTTATTCTATCTAGAATGGACTTAAAAAGGAAATGTAACCACGTAAATGAATTTGGGAATATTATTACCACATATAGATTGCTATGGTATCCTATGACGCCATCTTTAGGTAGAGTTCAAACCCCCCACCCCCCACCCCCACCCCCACCCCCCATAGCATATATAAGATGTTGATCTATCATAAAATTTTATTTTATTTAAATTTGAAACTGACAATATGAGCAAAACTTACGCAAGAGATCTTTTGAGAGCAGGAACAACGAGGTCATGATGTGTTTCAGTGCACCATAATTTAGATGTAATGAAAACATCTTCACGGCTCTCTATGAGTCCGTATTGTATCGCTTCAGCCACGGCTCGACCTAGTGCTTCCTCAGAGCCATAGACCGCGGCGGTGTCAAAGTGTCGATAACCGGCTTCGATAGCATCTATAAAAATTGAGACTAATTGGTTAATTGGTGGTAATGTTGGTTCTGTTGGTGCTGTTCCCATGCCTATTAGAGGCATTTCATGACCAGAATTCAAAGTAACTTTTGGGACTAACATAGCCATAGGACTAGTACGTACATAATTGAAACGATACAGAGAAGATTACAGCTCGATAGTGGCAATATTGAAATGTATAGAGATTTTGGATGTACAAATTTTGAATGGTTACCTTATCTAGTTGAAGTGAGAGATTTATTAATGTGTGTGGCAGAGGTTGTAACTTATCTAAATTTTGTTTTTAATATCTAATCAAATTTTTAGCTATGAAAGTTGATGAAATTGACATACAAAAGGTGAAACATGACAATTATTATTATATTTAGAATAGGAGTATTTCTGAAACATTTGAAATACCCTATAGAATATGAATATCGAAAGAGTTATAACTTGTAATTTTTGTGCAATAATTAGCAAAATAATTGAATGGTGCAGCTGTGGTCTTTTCAATTCTCTGTCAATAGATTTAAAATATATATATTTGATAAAGGGATGGTCACATGTGGAGAATTTAACTTTTTAAAATGAAACAAACAATAAATGACTATTTTTGGAATGATTACTTTAGTATAAATTGATGCTAATTTTGAAGAAATTTCTTTTTATGCTTCTATATTATATTATCCTTCAAAAACACACCTATACATCTCCCAAATTTCACCACTTGAAAAAAATCCAAAATATATTTCCTTTGTGAAGAGGAGTCTTGAGTTAACCAGTAAAGTTACTACTATATAACATCAATAAAGTTATTATTATATAACGAAGGTCGAAGGTCATGATGAGTTAAGTCATGAAAATAGTCTCTTACAGAATTGCGAGGGAAAACTACATATATTATAGATCATTGTCATTCGATACAAGATAGATAAATTTAAATAAATATCGACCTACTTAAATATTACAATAAATGTAGATATCTAAGCAGACATACATCCAACACCATATCTAGAATTAGGAAAAACAAGAAAAAGTCCACTACAAATAACTCCAACCATTAATGGAAAACTCCTCATAATTTCATCAAGTTCTTTAGCATGTCCAGGAAATAGACAAAGTGTCACTCTATGATCAGAAAATGCAATTGCCACAAACACCAAAACAGACATCATTGCATGTACAAAATCTGTCACTCCCACAATGTACCTAGTACAACCAAAAAAAAGTAACGATGTGAACACACTAAATCCAGAAAATAAAAAAAAAAAATCGTAAATTTCGTCCACAATATTGAAGATTTTGCTATATAACTGTCACGATTTATGGTGAAACAATGACTTTGAGGCATGAAATCGAGTAATTAGTCTGAAACATGTCATGTTTTCTGGTGAAACAATGACTTTGGGGCGTGAAATCGATTAACTATATTTAAAAAGTACAATATTTGTAAGAATCTGTAACAAAATAGAATGTCATAAAATTAATGATGGAATGATAAAAAATAAAACTGTCACAAATTTCGTCTAAATTGACAAATTCTGGAATAAAACTGTCTCAATTTTGTAAAAAACATTCTATTTGGTTACAACCATAAAACTATCACAATTTTTGTGACGGAAAATATTGTCACAATCATAAAATTTTCGCAATTTTGTGAATAAAAATCTTTAGTAAAATATACTCCGTCACAAATCTGTATATTTTCTCTTTTCTCGTAGAAAATAGTGTTCATAGCCAAGGGCGATTTTACATCTAACACACATAAAACATCGAAAAAAATCATCACTAAAAGTTACCTTTCTATCTTTTGTCACAATCATAAAGTTTTCACAAATGAAAACTCTCTAGTAAAGAATAACAGATAGAAAAATAATGTTCATGGCAAAAGGCGATTAACGTTTCTCACACACACAAATATTACAAAAATATTTGTATCACAAATCTCTATTTTTCTCTTCTTTTTTTTTTTTTAATAGAAAATAGTGTTTGTGTCTAATGGCGATTAAATTTACCTTTCATCTTTTGGCACATCGACACCAAGTCCAGTCTTGAAAACTTTCAAACCTCTTGGTGTAACAAAACCATAGTAAATTTTTCCATCAGTACCTCGAAAACTATCGGTAAAATGAAAGAAAAAACATGACAAAGTACAAAGTCCGAGTAATGTTAAAATCATAAATGTAGTAATTGGTGAACAATCTCCTTTACCAAATACTGATGGAAGTAACATTTCAAATGTTAAAAGTGTTCCTGTTGGTAGAAAATTAACAAGTAATGAAGTTTTTGAAAGTGTTTTTTGTACACCATTTGCCATTGCTCTTCGTTTTTTACCACCAATTGGTAATGGTAATTGTTGAGACAATTCTGGGATTATTTCATCTTGTGGTAAATTAGTAGGATACATAGACGATGAATTATCGACTCGTTTCGATGTACTATACATTTTTATTCCAATTCCTTCACTAGTTTGCTCCATTTTTGTGGGTTTTGGTTGAGAAACTAGTGAAAGTTTGAATGAAGTTTTGATGTGGTTTGTTGGTTTATTTATAGGTTTTACATTTGAAATGTGTAGATAGATAGATAGTAAATCATTTATCATTATATATATTATAGCAAACACTCATTTTCATTTATTTTTTTACTTAAGTCAATTTGTATTTATCTAATAAATATCAAGCAGTTTGAGTGTTTGAATATGGAACTACTTTATAACTGTATTCTTCATAGGGTCAGTTAATATCCTAAGCAGTTTAAAGAAAAAAAAAAGAAAAAAAAATAAGCAGTTTTAAAAATGTCAACCGAAAAGCATTTTTTTTAAAATAAAAGAAATATTTATATTTTGAAAATATAAGGTGTTTGGTGAATAAATAAAAAAGGTTTTTAAGTTGCAGCAGAAACAATTTTTCTATGTTTAAAAAAAGCTAGTAAAAATTACTGTTATTGAAAACAGGCTATTGATTTTCTTTTCCCTCTATTTTCTTATTCAGATAATGAATTATTCAAAATTGATCAGATAAGAGAAAATAGAACCTCGAATTTGACTATATTAGAGTAAATAAGGATAAGTATCGATAACTCTGTCTATCAAGGCTAGACGTATGGAAAAAAAAATTTGGTTTTGTCTCTTCTAAGACTTGAACTTGACATTTCAAGTTTTCAATCCATTTTATTGACTACTGGGTCGTGTTCACACACATGATTAGTAGCGCGGTTCTATAGAATCCAAATTTTTTGAGATTGAAATGTATATAACATGTACCAAATACCAAGTTTAGATAGGATTTAGATGTACATCTTAACCCACTCAGGTATTTCAAAACACACAACGTCTAAATTCTGAATTCTTTCGCCACTGCAATGATGTATGCTAATTTTGTAAACGGTAAGAGCTTCAGACTCTTAAAAGGCTATACAAAATGCACATAAAAAAGAAGGAAACAACTATTTGAACATGAAACCATGTCGAGAAATGGCAATCTCAAAGGCTTGCATTCTGTCTCCTCGAGCAAAACCATTTCGATCATAACATGAAATTTCATCGATGTTGAGATCAGCACAAGTCTGCACTAGTTCCTCACCAACACGTTCCGCTGCTTCCTGTGATCGAGGGGGACAAAGTTTAGGGACAAAGGGGATCATAAGATGAAATTTCATGGATGGTCTTAATGTGCTGTAGATACTCACTATGGTGCTGCAAGGTGGATCACCGCGGATTGATTTTTGCAAAGTGCTTCCGTAAAACAAGCACTTCTTGTTCTGGTCATCTATCAGTGTAGCATACAACTGTTTTCCTGAGCAAAAGACTGAAAGTCTTGGTTTTTCGGGAGTTCCATTAAACTGCCAAGACCAATGAGAAGTTTAAAGATTATAGTGAATCAATAAACATACAGATATATGCTTTTTTTTGTATTGATTGAGTGAGTGAGCAGCGAGTTCATGAAATGATTTAAGAGAACAATTAAGATTAAACATTGCACTCGGGAACGAAAATGGAAAGTAGATCAAGAACGAGGAGTCAAGGAGAAACAAACTTACAAATACAGGTACAAATCTTGGATGTCCAAAGATGTGAAGCCAGAGCATAGGTACAAATCACCTATTCCGACTAGATATGGAGATATGTAATGTTTTAAATGTCGTGGTTTAGGTAATATGACATATGAGTGTCCTTATAGAAGATCCATGTTGTCGAAGCCTGATGGTCTTTATGCAACGGGTGAAAGCATTAAATAGTAATCCATTAGGTAAGAAAGTTGAAGTCATTGCTAGCTACTCCTATACAAATATGCCAAGAAATCAATAAATTCTTCGCATTTTACCTTCTACAGTTATGTGCGCTTGTTCTGTTTCTAAGCAGAAACGATCAATCTGTGATCAACATTGTACGATCTTAAACCCAAGTTACATACTTCTTTCTATCCGAACACCAAAATATTGCAATAAAATACATCAGCACCACTCTTCTGCACTACCATTACTTAACAATAACAACAACATACCTAGTTTAATTCTAGAAATAGAGTCTGGGGAGGATAAGATGTATGCAGACCATAGCCATCTTTATGAGTGTAGAGAGGTTGTTTCCAATAGACTCTCGGCTCATTCTGAGAAGGGTTGCAAGAAGTAAAAATGACATGATACAAAGCAAAATGAAGTAATAGATAGTTGAAACACATTAAAGAAAAGAAACTACGCGATTGCTAAACACTTTTACTAATAAGGAGAAGAGGATATAGGGCTAGCCCCTTGCCTCTCACACCTAACATGCGGCCACACTCAACTACCTACCGACCTTCCTATCTAACGTCATGTCCTTAGTAAGCTTAAGTTATAACACATAAATGTGCCTACATTAAATAGCTTATCATATCTCAAATTTGACACTCCACATTATTTTGCTGGACAGAAATATCAAGAGCCATAATTTTAACAAATGCCACATACCTTCTTTCGAATTCGCCTATTTCGAAGTTTAGCACTCTCAGTCCTAGAATTAGCTTTAGCTGTAGCTTGAATTACCAATGGCTTCATGTTTAAGCCTATAAAGTATAATATACAAAGCTAAAGTACAAACCAGAACAAAAATTCTAATACTAAAAAACATTATTATCTAATAAAGCTATAAACTTTAGAGCAATTGACCATGAAAACTTACTTTTAATTTGGATAGGAAGAGTGGTATATGAGTGATTTATACAAATTCCAAAGAACTCACAATTCTTGATTTTTAGTGAACAAACATTACCCAAAGCCATTGTTGTCATTCTTTAAGGCTAGTTTTTTTCACTTGCTAAGAGAAATTAAAGCAGACCCATTTCTCAAAAATGGACATTTTTGGTGCTATACTCTTTGGGGAATTTAATCAAACGGTTTATCTGCAAAATACCTTCTTCCCATGGCACACTCTCTTTCACTCTGTAGAAGATAAAAAGAAGAGAATGAAATATTTTTTGGACTCAAATCTCAATTAATAAGTATATTGGTTTTGGGCTGGATATAAGCCCAAAATAAGCAAAGAAAGTTGTAGTTCATGAAATTTTTTAAAATTTTATGATCAAACGTGTTTTTTTTTTTTTTTTTTTAGAATTAAACTCTGGAGAAGAATAAAAAAAGTAATCATGGTCAAACACCCTTTAAATATATGTAAAATATAATAAAATTGTTTTAATGGTCTTAAACATGTTAACTATCTAAAAGTTAAAAGAATTGTCAAAAAAAGAAATATATAATATTTTAAGTATATAGAAACTATAGCATAGGAACTAAGGTATTGAATTTATATAATGTTACGAACATTATTTGAATGACAAATTAAGAAGAAAAATAGGGTATGAGTAGCTACGATGAGAAAGATAGAGTGGAAGATAGAATAGAATTATTAAAAAGGTGACATGTCAAAATGAGAAGAAAAATATTAATTTAATAATATAATTTTATCAACTCAATTGTTAAAAATGATATTTTTCTTTGTTATTTAATTATAGTATTAAAACAATACGATTTTCAATTAAATTGAACTAACAATCAAAATAAATATTGTATTTAAACTAACAATATTACTATTAAGCAATTTGACACATAATTTGTATAAAAACTGTTAGGTAAACCTCAAGCATTGACCACTACACGCGTTTAAAACATACAATCAAATGACAAAACTGAAACCCATACATAAATATCATTATGTTAACAGTTGCTTGACCGTTGGACATGTTTAAAACATACAATCAAATCACAAAACTAAAATCCATACGTGAATCTTATTACGTTTTGCTAGTGCCTCAGCCCAAGCCAATTTCCAAACCTACCCTCTTAAAACACTACTCTTTTCGTTTAAAAAAAAATGTCTCTGTTTCCTTTTTAGTCTGTTTCAAAATGAATAATTCCTTTCCTTTTTTGACAACACTTTAATTTTAACTTTCTACATGACACATTTAAAATCACAAAATTAAAGAATATTTTGATATATCCTTTTGAAACGGAGGGAGTAATATTTACAAGTTTGAAAAGTACAATGGTGCTGGACCATAGAATGAAAGTAAAGACTCACTAGTATTAGATTAAATCCCTCAAAAATATCTGCCATCTGTCTCAAAACTCAAAAGGATAAACACTAATTAATTAATTAAATTAAATTAAATTAAATTAATCAAATCATAAAAATCAACAACTACAGTTCACCGTCTACATAATTCCGGAATCTTCCACAACTTTCTGTGTGCTTCTTTGCCTCCATTATATCTCACTCAATCTGCAACAAGTAAATCTCTATTACGAATTTTCTTGTCTAAATTTCTCAAAAAAATTCTTCACTTTTAATGGCTTTCGAATCAGAATCAGAATCATCGTTGATGGAGAATTTGATGAATTCCAGAAACAGAGACTCTTCTTTGTTTTTACCTTTCATTTTATCCATTACGAACAATTCAATTTCATCAAACCCAGATGCAGAAACAGATGAATCAATAACTCAATCTGAGTTTTCCGATCGGATCATCCTCGTAAACCCGATAACCCAAAACATGATCGTCATGGAAACCCGTTCATCTACTACTTTAGATTCATTTCTGAACGAATTGATGAGCAAAGAAGGTCAACCACCAGCTTCAAAAGCATCAATTGATGCACTTAAAAGTGTTGAGATTAGCGAAAAAGGAGAAAATGGGGAGTGCTCTATATGTTTAGATGATTGGGAAATTGGCGAGATAGTGAAAGAAATGCCTTGTAAGCATAGATTTCATGGAAATTGTGTTGAAAAATGGTTGAAGATTCATGGATCGTGTCCGATTTGTAGGTATAAAATGCCTGAAGAAAATAGTGAATCGAAAATTCTAGGGAGGAGGAGAGAGATTTGGATGACTTTTTCAAGTTCAGAAAATCATAATAATCAAACAATTTCAGCTAATTTTAGTTCAGAAAATGATCATGATCAAGTTTAGAAAGAACTTCTTATTGTTTTTTTTTTTGTTTTTTTTTTTTTCAAAATTTGCAAGTCTTTTAAAGAATAATGTTTATTGTACAGAGGCACATTTGTTATTTGTTGGATATGGTAAAATGGAGGTGTGTTTTTTACTTGTTATGTAGTTATTGTATTTTATCTTATGTTAGCGATGTGTGATATTATTTAATGATTAAAATTAATATAAAAAACTCAAATAATTATTAAAATAATAAAATATAATACAATAAATGTAATACAATATATCATGAAATGAAATAATTAGATACTTAAATTGGAGTTTGATGGTTACGTATTTAAGTAATGTAGCATTTTATTTAAGAAGTCCTTTTTATTTAACTTTTTGAGACTTTAATAATATAGAGAATAACAAAATGCGTTGTGATACACTGGTGAGAGTATTTCACATTTAATTAGAGGTTTTGAGTTTTAGCTTTGGGTATTGAGAAAATTTTGTTAGGAGCGCTATCCCTAAATGGGTCTTACAATGCGTTATTCGTATTTAATCGAAACTTCAATGTAGATTTCGAATATCGGGTGGAAAAAAAAACAAAAAAAAAAACTAACATTATAGTTTTCCATATTCTAGAAAATAAAAACCCACTTTAGGAGGATTGTAGGACTAAACCTTGCACTAATTTAGGTTGTACTAGGATATCAAAATTGAACCTCCAAATTTAGTATAAAAGCTAATTTTCGAAAACTTTGTAGTGTTTATATTTAGTTTTTTCCACTTAAAAGTTGGTCAATAGCCTATGGCCTCTACCAACAATAACATGCGTAACACATAAATATATTTTTTGACTTTGGATATAATTTATATTTTTTTACGCTTTAACTTTGGGTATGCATAAGTAGATATCAAAACTTGTATGAAATTGAACAAAATAAACAGACACGTTTTACATGACAATTTTCATTATACGTGATGTTCTAGATGTATTATGTCAAGTAGGAATCATGTGTTATTTGTTAAACTTTATACAAGCTAAAATGATTGCGTCTGCACACCTAAAGTTAGATGACATAAATGTGATATAAAATCAAGTTAAAGAGTACATTTATGTATTGTTATGTCATAATAAAATATCCATTTCAATTTAACAAGTAAGATCAGAAAGAATGAGGTGCACACAAATTTTACTCTTATTTTGAAATTAAAAAAATTATTTCCGATAGATTTTTTTTTAAAAAAAAAGATAAGGCAAGAAGAGAGTGAAATATACAGATCTTATTGTGAAAGAAGAAATTATGATTTTACTGTGAAGAAATTATATGTCAATTAGTTTAAAGTTATTTTAAAGTCTCATTCTGACTTAATAAGTCAAACTATTGGAGAACTAAAGGTTCAATTTAGCTTTATTGTGTTATTGGGCTAAGATCATTTGGGTTTCACAAGATGATTTTAAATCATTTAGGCCCTTTTTGGGCTGATATTTCACTTCAACTTTGTCTAGTTCACGTTTTTCTCTCAATTTCTCTGTTTAAATTTTGTATGCCACTTTTCAAATATTCTCATGTGTTTTAACCTGATTTTTAGTTATTTTTTGTATTTTTTTTCATTATTAAATTAAAGTAACAAAGAAAGAGCACTCTATTACAACAACAATAGTATACTCACTGCAGTTTCACAAGTGAGATCCGAAGAAGATAATGTTTACGCAATCTTATCTTTATCCTACTAAAACTAGAGAGATTGTTTCTAATAAACTTTTTCACAAAAAAAAAAAAAAAGAATCATTAGGTGGTTACAAAAGATTGTTCACATGACAATATTTGATAAGTGACAAACACATTAAACTACAATGGTAGTGTAATTACTCCCCTGTACTAATTTATATGACATTTTTTTATTTTTTTGATAGATAAATAATTTAATTTTGACCAAGAATTTGCGTATGAAATTTTTAAATTTGAAATGAAATTTATATTTATAAACTACATAAAAAGTACTATAAATCACAATAATTGACAATTAAAATATTTACAAGATATACGGAAAAAATTATAGTAAAAAATGAATTTATTTAAATCTCGAAATCTAAAAAGAGTCACGTAAATTAAACTAAGGGAGCATTTTTTTATATTATCTATGCATATTACTTAAAAAGTCCTTAGAGATTTATACCCTCACAAATAAAGAAAGCTGTCCTTAGCATTTTCTATTATCCTTGTTTGCTCTATTATTCATTTGTATTGATTTCTAAAACAAAATTACTAATAAATATTCCTTTTTGGTGTATTTTCAAGTTCCTTGCTTGCATTTTTAGAAAAGCATATGAAAAATGGAATTCCTAGAACAAATAGATTCTCCAAGTTTAGCAGCTCATATGCACCTGAGTTAGAATATGGTATCAAAAAAAAAGATAAAAAAAAACTAAAAAAGAGATGCCATTTATCTATACAATATACCTATTCTCTTGAGTTGTTTTGCACCTATGGTAGAAGACTTCACTTTGAATAATCTTTCAACATCATATTCATTTTTTTTCATAAATCAAATTGACTATCTAACTTGGCCAATGTGAACTCGTACATATTGTCGTTTCAAGTCTGGAAAAGATGGATGATGGTTGAGGGTCAATCAAAAACAATCTTTCTATCCTATAAAAATAGAAGCAAGGCCGCATACAATTTTTCCTCCCCAGACTTCACTTGTGAACTTATATTCTCTTTTTTTTCTTGGTTATGTTTATTATGTAATGCACTTTATTTCATATTATTTCATTTTATATCCCCTTTTTTCAAACTATTTAGAATGCGTTATTAATCCTGAGGACCTAATACAAATAGTTTCTCTATCTCTACGAGTTATTAGAAACACGTAATCTCACAATAACATATTCAGTGTAATCTGCATACACTTAAGCCTCTCTGGACCTCACTTGTGAAATTACACTGCATATGTTATTGTCAGATTAACCATCTACTTTTTTTTTTGGACTCATTCTCTGCAATGGAATAGAATCATGTACTTTTAGTAAATGTGAAACAAGGAAAAACAGAGTTGTTACTTGTGAATTTGTGCTTATTATATCCAATACCTATCAATATGGATATACTTTGAAAAGTTCTCTCAAGTTTCATTCACAAAACAATATACATATTATTATTATTATTATTTTTCTATAAACAACATTACTAGCTATAGGAATCAATGACTTTTATACAGAACAAATAATACATACAATACTAACTATACTCATTCAAGTCTATAACTTTTGTAACATTTTCATCATACTCATTTGGACATTTTCTGTTCAAATCAATTGTCTCCAAATATCTTTTACCAGATGATTGTTCATCACCACATATGTTATGTCTACTTCTTTTTTTCCCTTTACTTTCTTGATTCAATGTAAGTCCAATACAACTACTACTCTTGTTGTTCCGCGAGTTAATTTGATCATCTTTTCTTGCTGAACTCTCTGAAGATGTTAACGAACTTTCAATCGAACACATGATTCCTTCTTTCAATGATTTATTCTCAATGTCTTTCGAGATTGAACAATCGATTTCTGTTATGACTGATAGTGAAGAACTTGGACAACATCCCATGTTAACCATTGAAACTAATTGTGAGAGTTCAGCTTTAGCAAGTTCAACTCCTGAAGATGTACCATATCCTGCTAGTGTCTCTTGTGCTTTTTTTAATACTGATTGTAAATACTTGCCTTGTGCTTCAATTCTAAGCTGTAAATGTCTTTGTACCTAAAATAAGTACAATAACTATGTCTCAATCCCAAGAAAGTCGGGGCCAGTTAAAATTTTGTATGTATTTGTGAGGATTCATCATGACTAGTAGACTTAGTTTATGTTGATTTATAGTGTGAACACACCCCTTATGACGAACAGTGTAAAACTAGTCAATTTATGATGAATCATTCTCGAATACATACAAAATTGTAAATATCTTGGAAAAGTATGCACATGTAAATCAAGAAGATATACATATTTTTTTATATATATATAAATTTTACCTCAATTTGTTGATGAAGTTTCCTTTGTACATCCATTTGCATTTGTAAAGCTCTTGCAATTTGGAAACTCCTGAGAAAAAAAAAATCTATGTTAACTAGCGTTTGATCATAGATTTTGAATCAAATTTATCTTTAATTATCTGTTTGACCATCAGACTCGAAATATGACATTTAAATATTTTCAAGTTCTCAAAAACTAACTCATACCACTTTTTGGTACTTCCGCTCACAAAACTTGGAATATTTTTTTTCCAAAGTAAATTGCATGTTTAAACATAACTACAAAAGCTCAATTTTTTCAAGTTTCAAGTTTCAACTTCAAAATCTACGACTAGACGGGATATTAATATTGCATTTAAAGAGAAGAAATCATTACTCATTCATCTGATTTTGAGATCCATCACATACTCCCAAAGATAACTTATGATCACTCTGAGGCAACTCTGTATCAAAATAAGTCCTCTGCTTTAAGCCTTTGGAGATTTCATTTCCCTTTGTATCATCATCATCATCATCATTAGGTACTATTTCACACAAATCCAATTTTACTTCTTGTTTGTTTTCATCAAAAGATTGATCAGTCACAGAACTTTTTCCAAGACGATATTTCTGTACAACGACGAAAATCAATCAATTATTTCAAAGGCGTGCATTTTTAGAGGATCTGATAAGGGTATGACAATATTTTTAAAGAGTCTGAGCGACATATTTACCTGTAAATGGCTCTTGAGGTGATATAATGTTAGTCCATGAATGTTCATCACTCTCATCAATGATTTTGGTGTAGCCTCTACATTATCAATCAAATTAACAAATATTTAAATTTGTAAAAAGAATAAGTTGTTGCACGTAAGTCAGTTGACATAGGTGCAACAACAACAACATTTTTGAAGGATCCGAGTAGATAAAAAAGTACTTACTATCTGGACCTCCTAGTTGAGAGACTGCATCGACGAATCGTTGGTGAAGATCAGGAGTCCATTTTAGTCTAGGCTTAGCATCACTTGATAAAACTAAGTTCATATCTTTAGTTTGTTGTGCATTTTGATGAAGAGCCATGTTTTTTTATTTATTACAAGGTAGAAATGTATGTGTATTTTTTGAATTGAAACATGTAGAAAAGAGTAGTTTGCTTTTGTGTGTGTCTGAAAAATGTGGCAACTCTTATAGTTGTATATATAATTGGGAAGTTTGTTAAGGGTGTCCCATGTTTGTTTTCTCACTCCATATCTGGAAACATATGTTGTAAGGGAATATATGCTCTCCTATGAGCTGTGGCCCTTCTTTTCTTCCATTTCCCATTTCATATCAAACTTTTTTTCTTTATAAAAAAAATATTTTTCTTGAGTTTCCAAGTCATTTACCTTATCGCACTATTTTGTCGTAGTAATTGTTTTTCTTTTTTACAATGTTTTATCATGTTTTTATAGTATTTTGTAGTGATTTGTTTTTTCGATCTACTTTGATATGTTTTCCTACAAATTAAGGGTTTATCAAAAACAATTTCAGTATTGGCTACTTCTGGGGTACAATTTGTGTACATTATTACCTTCACAAGACCTCACTTGTGGGACTGAAACTTATGATATTTATTTTTTTCAGTCTGCTTTAATATGTTTTTTCTTGAGAGGAGGATCTATCAGCAACGTAACGAGCTCGATAGAGATAATGTTTGCATGCACTTTATCCTCTTTAAAATCGACTTATAAAATTTCATAAAATATGTTGTTGTTTATGTTAGAGATCTAATAATTTAATAATTTTGCTCTCTTTGGTTTCAAAATATTTTTGTCATGCTTTCTATAGTATTTTATCATCATTGACACTTCTGATATTTGTTTTTTAATTTGCTTTAATATGTATTTTCTTGAGCCAACGATCTATCAACAACAAGTTCGGTAGAGATAAAGTGTGAATGCATTTTATCCTTTCCAAAATTGACTATTTAATTAATACTGAATATGTTATTATTGTTGATAGTAATATTTAATAATTTTCTATTTTCTATTTTCTGTTTGACTTGAAAAGGTGTGTGTGAGAGAATCTATGATTCAGCAAAAACAAAGAAAGCAAACACATTTCAATTTTGAAGTCTCAAAAGGAGAGAAAAGTAGAGGATAAAAAAAATAAAGTTTATAATTTGTTTTTACCCTCTTTGTTTTTCATTCTTATTTCTCTTTCTTTCTGCTTTGATTCCCCTACTGAAAATAGCCAGCCCCACCATTATATTTATAATGGAAACTAACTTTTTTTTAAAAATCTTAATATAGGAGCCTTTGATGAAAGCAAAAAAAAAAAAAAAAAAAAAAAAAAAACACTATTTTTTGGTATTTGTTTATTAGAAATATTGATAAAAAGGAATTCTTTAAAATAATTATTTTCTTTGTTTTTTTTCTTTCTTTCTTGTACATAATAATTTTCTTTTGTTGAGAAATGTGGTTGTATTGGCAGATTCTATTTGTTTTTATATAGGGATAAAGGAATCTAGTAATAGATTTTTTTTCCTTTCTTGTATATAATTATTAAGTTTTTTATTTTATTTTATGTTATCAAGAAGTACTTTATGAGTTACTAAGAGATAATAATGAAGCAAAAAACAAATCTTTCAAATATAACTATTTAATTAATGTGTTTTATATGTCTTTATTATCCATCTTTGAATTTTCAGATATACTATAAGTATATGCTTGTTATCTACTATGTGAAAAAAAAAGACAAAAAAGAGATCAGAAGAATGAAATCTATAGTTATTTTATTATTTTTAATTTTAATGTAAAGCAACAATAGTGTGATACATAATAATGGAATCAAACTTAGAAGAATTATTCAATGGGACCATTCCCTTGCAGAGAATTTGGTAAGACCAAGTCTATATATCATTTGTATATCATAGCCACGCAACAGACTAATCTAAAATTTCTAGAATATTTAGTTCTTTCTTAACATAATAAAACATATAATACTATATCAATATACATAAAATATGTAATTTTATAAAGAGATCATTAATTCACATTCTTCATTTTTTAACTTGTAAATTTGACTTTGGTTATGTTTTCTATCATCGACTAGTTAAGGCCAGTTATATGAGTTATTCATGTAGAAAAAATATCAAATTTACTTTTACACTATTCAAAAATGTTCAACTATGTTATCCATTACACACCTTTTTGTTATTCAAACTCTTTTCATAAAAAATTATCTCGTATTTGTTTTTTTATTAACGGATGATATAGCATGAAATGTATGGTCTAGTTTCGGAGGAAGATTAGACCAAAAGTTTAACGAGTTAGGGGTGAAGCTAGGTAGAGCTGAGAGATTCATGTAAAATATTTTTTACGAAGAATTATTATATTTATACGAAGTTAAAATTATTTTGTATGCATATATAATAAATATTAAACTCACGTCAATTTTAACCTTTTAAAGCTGGTATTGTTGTTGCCTGCGCGTAGGGCCGTCCCCACTTATGACTCAGGGTGCTAAGGGGCTTTTATTTTTGAAACAGATAATATTGTTTTATCAATGCATCGAATCAAATTTTTATTGCGATTCATGTATTTATTTCTTTACATTTTAAATCTCTTACGTAAAAATTCTGACTATGTCGTTACTAACAATTACTAGACGAATTTGACCCTTTCCCCATCGTTCACATCCTATGGAAGATTTTTTTCTTTTATCCTAGAATATGGCAATGAAATGGTTAAAATTTCATAGCATAAAGGCTGGCATGAGGACAATTTTGCACTAATAAGAATAAATTCTATATTTAATTGACGTTGGCTGAAGTGCCAAGAAAAGTATAAATATAATTCTTTTAAATAATATTAAGACTTTCTGATCTTCTTGATTTAGGAAAAAAGATAAAGGTAGCTTTGATCATTTTATTGCAGATCATCACATTTTTTTGTTATATATATGCTAATAAGAGCAGAAACAAATATTCCATCAATTTTAATGTATTTGTTTTATTTATATATTTTTTTTAAATATTTAAAATTTCATCTGACTTTTATATTTATTTTGTCCTTTTGTAAATTCACTTGTGTAATTATTATTATTGTTTTTTAATTTAACTATTTTAGTTATCTTACTATTTTTGTTGTTAATATTTTTTCAATTGAATATCTTGTATTCTTGTGTTTTTTAAACTTGTTCGAAAACACTTCTTTTAATCGAGAATTTATTCTATCTATCTCACTTAAGATAAAGTTGTAGACATTGATATTTTATGGAACTCTACAAGATGCGTTTAATTCAAGTTGGGACTCTACAAATTGCGTTCAACTCAAACTAAAATTATTGGAGGCTACTTAACCCTAAACCCTAGTTTATACCTATAAAGGATACTAAATTCTCTTAAAAGGCATCTCGAAAATTCCATAAACTCGAATACTCCACAAATTAATGGATTATTCATATAGAGAGGTCAAATCTAAATCATCCTAGTTCACTAACGACCCTCGAATCCTGGATAAATTCTATGAGAGTAGAATCAAGGGATCAACAGAATTGTACCTGCAATCTATCTTGATCAATAAAATCATGTTCTTCATATTTTATTTGTGATTATAATTTATTTTCTGTCACTTTAAAATTTCAATGTCTACAAAAGTGTATACAAATTTAATTTATAAAATCAAACTAAATATATGGTTATTGGAGTATTTCATTTATTTAAAAATATATATCGTAATTCTTACTCAAAGTCTAACTAAAGTCTCTCAAAAAACGTGCCCTAACTTTATTTTTATACATACAAAAGAAAAGCCCCCAACAAGAAAAAGATAAAAAATATCCCTAAAATTTTCTCGATCCACTTGAGTCCAAGTCAATAATTTGAACCTAAGTCAATGATTTGGATGCTCCAACAAAAAAGACTTTTCTCTACCACTCCAAATGTAATTACTTGGAATTAGGTCATTAATCTAGAGACTTTCCTTTATCATTTCTAGGTAAATAACATAATTAGAATCGCATCGTTGATCTAAATATCAGTATGTATCTATAATACTTGGATTTTAAGCGTTGTCTTGATTTAAGCTAACTATAAAACGTGTCTAATTTCAATTAGAATTTCTGAAAGCTGCTCAATCTTAAAAATCCTAGATCATGGCCTATATAAAGGGGTATTATATTCACTTAAAGTGACATCTTCAAAATTCCATAAATTTATGGGATTTCGATAAAGATTAGAATCTCAAATTTCTGTCAACTCTTGTATAGTCTTCAAAAAGATCAAAGTATATCACTCTTCTTGATAATCAAATACTTCAATAAGATTCACAATTTGTTTCAATCAAATACTTCAAGAAAATCTAGCATCTGTAGACATTAAAATTTTATAAGAGTACTCTACCAGACGTGTTCGATACCACTTGGTTGGTGTGTGTGAGTTAGGGGGGGAAGAGGGGGGGGTGCTTTAATTATATCTTTTTTCTTCTTTTTTCCCTTTAATCAACACACGAATGTAGAAATTATAGAAAGATCCATATTTTCTTGTACTATATTACACAAAAGATTAAAAAAAAAACAGAAGATTAGTGTGCTTTTTAAAAAGCCTTAAACCACATCCATTGGATCTAAATAAGTAAATAGAGTTATTATCTATACATAAAGCAAAAGAAAGAAAGAAAAAAAGGGACAAATTAAAGAAGGCCAAAATGGCAAACAACAAATCACAAAAAAAAGTCAATTCAATTAGATCAGATCAATCTTGGGATTTAATTTTTTTAGGGTATGGTCAAGAGTTGGAATCCAAATCCAATGATTGAATATACAAAGTTTTGCCTTCTGAGTGCACTACATTCACTTGGTCTGCTCAATTTCTAAAGATTTCAAAAGACTCAAAAAAATTAGATTCCAACTTATAGAAATATATAAATAATAATAATGCACTAGTAAGTAGCAACTATACTAGGCTTTTTAGCTTTTGATCAAGTCTATGTAATAGTTGAACATATAATTATTGATTGTGATGAAGTGATAAGTACTTTGATTCTTTATTCTTAATTAAAAATTTCAGATTCGATATCTAAATATAAAATTGTTTTGGATAGAGAGCGTTTTATCGCAAAAATTAGACTTTTCGGCACCTTATATATATAGACACACTATAGCCTGAACTATATTAGGGTTTTTAGCTTTTGATCAAGTCTATATATATGTAATAGTTGAACATCGCGATGGAGTGACAATTACTCCAATCCTTCATTTTTAATTAGAAATTGTAGATTCGAGTCATAAATATAAAGTTGTATCTGCTAGGGAGCATTTTACCCTCGAGTTGGACTTTTCAATGCGATCCGGATTAATCAAGCCCAAAACGAATACTAAATACCACAGAGACTATAACTATAAAGTAACATGAAATCTTAATAATTCAGTTGATTGATTATTTAAACTTTTAAAAAAGTTCAATTCTCTCCGTATAATCACCTCCCCATTTTACCCCTTAAAAAACTATAAAGTTATAGTTCCCTATGTTCTTTCTTTAACTTAGGTTACATTATCACATGAAGAATAATTAGAGGCTTAAAGTTGGAGTTGTGTGTATATTCATTATGCATATGTATAGGAATCGATTTGATTCTAGTGTAGGGGGGAAACTATATGGTTTGAAGGGTTCAATTTAATTTCATATATATATATTGAATGCCCTTGACATAATTAAAATTTTTAGTATAACAATAAAATGGTTCAAAAATATTTTAATCATAAGATTAGTTCAGAATTAACGTAGGAAACATAAATTATTTAAGATAAAAGACTATATATGTACATATACAAATTGTTGAATTCTTTTGACATACGTAAAACTTTTAGTGTAGCAACAAAAGTGTTTTTTAAAATTACTTTATTCGTATTGGAGATTGGTTCAAAACTGACGTAGAATATGTAAACTCTTTAACTTTGAATAGTATTTACTAGATTTATATTTGAAATTATGAGTGAATTATTTTATGAAAAAAAAATTATGGGTTTGACTATCATGTTTAATATTTTTAAATTTTTAAATCCGCCACGAATTAATAATACAAAATAATGTTGTTGATCATGTTGTGTATAGTTGAAGTTAGGAAAAATTAAAAGAAACAAAGGGTATGATTGGATTCTGTAATATTTTAATTATATGGCTAAGATGTGTGAAAATCAAGAAAAAAGAGGGAGTAATAGAAGTGTCTTTTTCTTTTCTTTTTTTCTTGCTTTAATATATTCCATTACAAAGTAAAAAAGGAGATTCTAGGATGATGCATGATGCCTAATATTGAGTAGCAAATATGAGATCAAAAAGTCATTTAAACTAAAGTATTCTTGACATTGATCATCAATTATTATTGTGCAATAGGGCCCCATATATAATAAATAAATATATATAAGAAGAGATCTCTTTCTCACAAATCAAAAAGCATTTAAAAAAAAAAAAGAAGATAATCGAGAATGATGAGTATTTCTTTATCGTTAATAAGAGATGTCTGATCTGAATTTTCGATATATAATTGTATTTAGTATGGAGCGCTTTACTCCTAAGGAAGAATTTTCCTGCGTCATTCATTAATTAAGTTTTAAAATAAATACTGAATATCATCGAGTATGAAATAAAAAATTAAAAAGGAAAAGAAAAGATGAGGGAAGAATATATGGCCTCATGAGGAATCCAAAAAAGTGAAATGAAAGGAACTAGTCACAATCCCAACAAAGAATATAATTCATATCTTATCTCCCCAGCTGTTTTTATTTTTACCCCTTTGGAACATATATATATATATATATATATACACAATATAATTGCCTTATTGAAAATGACACAAGCATTATGTCATTCTTACCTATCTTAATCAAATAGTATCATTTTTTTCTTTTTCACAAAATAAAATAAAAATTGTTACACTTGAATGTTATTTATGACTAAGCAATATAACATGATTGGAAGTGTAAATGCATAATGGAAAATAAAAATCATGATATTGCCTATTAGAAATGAATATTGCACCTACATGATATGGTATTGCTGGTCTATTTTTGAAGTATCTGATACGTATATAATAACACTTTTGAATTAATAAGTAATATAGATCATAGAAATGAGCAAATTTAAGATGTAACTTTTTAGAATTTGATTTTAAATTCGAATTCTATCTCTATCTTTTCTAATTTACTGAATTCCAAAATTTATTATTTATACTTATTTAATACAAGCTCGAATAAGTTCATAGTTTTTTCACTAGATACGTCCGTGACAAGAGGGTCAATATGAAATGAAGTAACTAGAGGTACTAACTTGAATTTTTCATCCTAAGTTTCTTTTATTGGCTAAGCAAAATGTTCTAATCATTGAACAGACTGGTCAAGTTTAGTTAAAATTTATTATTTCTTAATTAATCATGATAACTAAGTAACATGATTAAGATTCCTAAATTTCCATATAATAATTAAAACATTTGGTGTATGACCACATCCAATGTGGAGCACCCATGCAGTCAAATTCTCAACCTTTTTTTGTTGCTATATAATAAATATTTGTCATTTAATTATATATAATAATGACGTAGAGCCATGAATTAACAAAAATCATAATACGTAGCTACAAACCAATCAATAATAGATTATTGAATATTTATCATTAACTCTACATAATGATGAAGTATCGAAATCTTAGTAGTTACGATCTATTTAGCAACAAATTCTTACATCAATTTTCTTGAAGGATAGAATCATAGAAAGATGAAGGAAGTTTAATTTTTTTTTTCTTTCTCATGTCAAAAATGTTAGTGTGAATATAAGAAACTTTTTCAAGGAATTTTATGAGTTGGATATATAATTGTTCTTTTTTTTCCCTTTTCACTAAGGCAATCAATATCCCACTTACTTATGTACTGTCTGTTAATATTAGCACATCTATGTTTACAAGACCTCACTATTTCAGCCATGAAGACAAAACAAAATCCTTAGAAAAATATTCCTTGCATGTTATTTTGGACAAGGATTACTAGTTTGAGAATTTTCCTCAGATGATTTTATAGGACATCAACTCAAGTGAAGCAACTTTCACTATAACAAAAATAATTTTTAGCGATAATAAATATGTGTATTAATAAAGAATGCTAAAATTTTATCAGCATTAGTTAATCGTCATCAGATTTAATGTTAGCGATAATAAATATGTGTATTAATAAAGAATGCTAAAATTTTATCAGCATTAGTTAATCGTCATCAGATTTAATGTTAATATTACAAAAAGTGTTAATTACTGCTAAAGATCATTTTTGATATAGTATTGACATAAAACAACCGCATATAAAATAAATTGAGTTAGAATTTTCACTAAATAGATTGAAACTAAAAATAAGTAAATAGAGGATGAAGTCAAGTAAATTCAACATTTATCATATAAATACACACATATATAAGAAGTGTATTTTTAATTTCTAATATTAAAATACACGATAACATTAATATATAGTAATTTTGACTTGATACCAATAAAGAAGATTCGAATGAATCTCCTGACATCTCTTAGATCTGTACATGGCTCCAATGACATTTATTTCTTGATATATTCGAAGCATGTTTTAAGTTATATACATTAACAATAAAAATATAGAGTATGTAATTTAATCTAATTTAACTTGTAACATGTTAGAGATATCATTTTTTATCACATTATCAATTAACCTGAAGTAATAAATATGTGCATCATTTACCCTTCAAAGGGCATGAAATAACAACTTGGTCATAAATTATTTTTATTTCAAATAAATTTTTTCATGTGCATGATATAAAAATCAGAAATTGTACCCTATGAAATATTTCCTTTTGATTTGCCTGATAGCTGTCTTAATAACTATACTACAATAGATGAAAATAGACAAATTTTGATGTCATTCAACAAGAAATTGGTTGAAATTAATAAAAAGGACACAAGAACAAAATCTCCCTTAAGCCAAAAATTGTTTGATGTACACTTTTGGTTTTAGTTGTGCTGGTCAAAATAGATGGTGTGGAGGTCATGTGACAATTCATTTACCCAAGAAGGTTTATGTTGATCGAAGATCTTTTTAGTTGGCTAGAATCTGTTATTTTAGTAAAATTTAATCTTGTGAAATCATATTAAAGATCACGAACATGTTTTTCAACTCACTTTTTATGGTTTAGACTGTATTACATTCAAACATAAATAATATTCAAATATTATTTGTAAAACGTATAACCAAACACAACTCCAACCATATAAATTCCATATAAATTGAAAGATATTTAGAATTTATGACTAAATGTCTACTTATAATATGATACTTGGGAACAAATTGACCACAAAGACTTTGGGTGAAATGAAAAAGGACTTAACAAGCTTTGTACACACATTTCCCCCAATTTTTTCTTATTAATGGACTTTTTTGACATATTCGAAAAAAATGTTGTTAGTTAAGGAAATTCTTATCTATCTCTAATATAATATGTCTGAATTTTTTAAAATCTCCATAGACATGAAAAAGAGAAATGTAATTCTACGTGAATTAAGATGCGCAGAACTTTTACTTGTTTAAAAAATAATTAAGTTAAAACAAGGTCAGGAATGACGAATTTAGCTTTTTATAATAAACAAATCTATTTTTTTAAGTTCATTATTACGGATAATTCTACGTAAGAAAATTAGTATTACTACTCTTTTTTTTCAATTCTAACGCAAAAGTTGGTTGTTGATTGAAATCTATATAGTACTACTTCCTTTGAAATATATTGATTATCAATTTACAAGTCATCCTTAATAACTGCCATGGGGACAAAAGTTTGATGATGAAAGAAGAAATAATAATTTTGAGCATCTAAGACCAGAAAATAATATAAAATTGAAGATGATAAAATTACTTTATGAAAATATAATTCGTCCAATTAATTAAAGATTGGAATGGTCTATTTCTTTCGATTAAAATTGAGTTGATATGTAGCTCAACTTAGCTTATAAAATTTTTCTTAAAATATTTCTTTTATTTGATATGTTATGTATAGTAATAATAAAGAAAACAATAATTTTATTAGAGATTTAAAAAATTATAAAAATAAATAAAACAATATAAAATATAATTGTTCAGTTTAAGTTAAGACTCATATATTAGCACAACCTAATTCAATCTAAGTAACTTTTGAATCTAATTATTAATTTAACTCATTTTGCCTCGTTCAAATTCAGCACAACCCAAATATTGTGTGAATTGGGTTATGATTCACATTCTAATCCAACATAGTTCAATTTAAATAGCTTATGAATTCGTCAATTATTAATTCAACGTATTTTATCTCGTTTAAATTTAATTCAGCCCGTTCATTTAACCTAATCCATATGAATAATTAAAATGATGATGATGGATGAGAGGTAGCTAGTAGTTGCATTTATAAGTGGCTGACACCTCAGATCCACTTAATGCTATTATTATGTGATGCTTTCCATCTTTGTGGAGTGTTCAGGTAGTTTTTACACAAAGTCACTTTCTTTTATTCACTTTTTTTTTTTTTTTTTGGAATTAATGTCAAAAGATATTCCACTAAATTTGATGTCTGTCCATGCCACTCTTATTCATAGAGAAAAAAAAAAAACTTTAGGGACTATTAAAATGATAATGTATTGATGATGTGACACAAGACATGAACTCAAAAGCTATCACTTAGGAGAGAAAATGAGATCACTCTCCTAATTTGAAGGGTTTTTTCTCCAATTTTTGACCTTATTGATTATGATAATAGTAGCGATTATAAACAGATTTATGACTATGACAGGGCGGTACCCTCTACTCTCTCGTGTTCCCTACTTTAATTAAAAGACTAAAGGCACCTACTAAGATAGGTTGTCAAACTACTACCGAGAGTTTCACCTTTTGAAGCGTCAATCACGTATGGCTATATTTCACATATCTTTAGTTTAAAATTACAAGATTTAAAAGTCTTTTTTTTACTTTCTCAAATGCCGTGTCAAATCAAAATTAAACAAATAAATTAAAACAGAGAATATATATATATTTCGCAAAATATACATAGTTTGTATCAACGTTACTAAATTTTGTTGTTTTCGTTAAGTTTTTTTGTATTTCTCCTAGAGGAGCACTTCATGAGCTAAGAACAAATAGGGATAACTACGGGTTTGAACCATTCGACTATTTAATTTATAAAATATATATGAAGTGTATTGACGGTATATATTTAAAATATACATATAATATACATATTTATACACAATATATATATACTAACATTGTATATGTTATGTATATTTTAAATATACTAATAAACTAGTTGATCGAATGATGTATAGATCGGTAACTGTCCCAGTCAGATATCCATGCAACAAGGTAGAAAGACATTGAGAAATTGATATATTGCAATTTTCATTAGTTTCTACCTTTCTGGTTTTCACTCTTCATATTAATTTCAATCAGCAGGATGGAGGGATCACTATAAAATATAACAAGTAGAGGAATTTTCACATATAGCCACTCTAAATTGCCTAATTTCTCTTCATAGCTATAGTTTGATAATTACAATTCATCACTACATGTTATAGGGAGGAGAGAGAGTGGGAGAGAGAGGCGAGAGAGAGGATAGAGGCGAAAGAGTGGGGGAAAAGAGTGGGAGAATGGTGAATTGTATATGTGTATCGGTTAGATAATTGTATGTTATACATATGTATTTCTATATATGGAAAACGAGATTGAGAGAGGAGGAAGAGAGGCAAGAGAGATTAGGAGAGGGAGGCGAGAGGCGAGAGCGAGAGGGCAGAGAGTGGTAGTGGGCTGAGTTGTATATGTATATCAGTTAGATAATTGTATATTATACATATGCACTTGTATATATGGAAAGCGCGATTGGCAGAGGGAGGAGAGAGACGAGCAACATAGGGCAGAGAGTGGGGAGAGGTGAATTGTATATGTATATCGGTTAGATAATGGTATATTATACATATGTATTTGTATATTCTGGCGAATTATGCATATACAAACGTGACTAATCATACAAACTCGAAGTCAGCCCACATTTAATGTATAACGTTAGTCACGAGTGATAATTATAACAAACTATAGCTATGATGAGTAATTACGTAATATAAATTTCTTAATCGCGTAATTTTCCCCAAAAAGTATACATTATTTTCTTTATGCTAAATTCACACCATTTTTCTAAAAAAGGCCTCAAATTATTATTATTGTAAAAGCATCCCTACATCTTATAGTATATATATACATGTTTTCTTTTTCTTATCGACTTATAATGCAAGACTTCAATCACATATCCAACAATATAATATGTCTAGAGGAGACTGGACAGGTACTAAGTATTAAACGTTCGAATTTGAAAATTAAAATAGGTTTGAGTTAATAAATAAGGAAATCTCAATAATTATCCATATGTATTGCCTAAACAAACAGTTTACAATGAGCATATCCCGATAAATTTTTAAATCTAAACTAACCAATATATGTTAACATTGAATTTCATGAAGCAAATCAATATTAAAGTTATTGTTTTTTACCTTCTTTCCTGAGCTAACATAGAACACTCTTCATTTTTCGATTTTTAATTTTCAAAATATGTATAACATGACATATAAAACTGTATATATATGCTTATGTACAGAAGTATATACTATATGCATCCTTGTATATTACATATACATTGTACAAGTAATGTATAAACAACTATATATTAAATATACATTGTAGATATAATATATAAATAATGTATATGCGGTATATAATCATGTGTAAACACTGTATAACAATGTTTATAAGTTTTGGATCAAGAGTTGAATGCATTAGAAAATGATATACTGTACATAAGGAAACAACTCATTCAAGAAAGAGTTACAAAATGAATAATACCATGTTATACAATATGTATCTTAACAATACAATGAATATTACAATTTCTATATAATCTTTCTAATTAAAAAAATCAAAGGGCTTTTGAGCTTTATCTCAAATTTTGATGGATTTTAATCGAAGAACTTGAAGTTTGATCTAAAAATTTTGTCTTGATCTTCGAATGCTTAGGACAATAGAATTAATACATGCAGCTTGTAGAGAAATTTATGGTATTTGATCTACAAGCTCTCTATCACTTAACCAAATCATATGAAATATCATGCTTCTTTTTGTGTAAGTTTCATTGTCATCTAATTTATCAAATTATATCAAGTAATTATTGTTCCACTTCTTATGCTATCCATTCGTTTGTTGCTTCCCCAATGTATTTTTGGGTACCCATTCAATTCAATGTCAGGTATCTTCATTAGAGTCCGACTAAATTTAAATTCGTATAGAAAAGTTTCATATTTGGGGTAAATCGCTCCCTAATAAAGGTGAATCATCCGTACTCAGGAAACTCGAACGCAAGACCTTTGATTAAGGATAAAGGAAATACTTACCACTCACTATATACAACTCTTGGTGATGAATAAAAGGGTTATTAACGCATAAATAAGTGTAGATAAAGATAAAACTATCTTTAATGTACTATATCAAATTCTGAATAAAAAATAATTTCAGTATATCTAATTCTAACATCACTAATCTCAATATTATTTATTCTTATATTACTAGCTAATATATTACATTAATAATATCATTTTTATACCTTCTATCAAACGAATCGGAAGAAGCCTTCAAGTGGAAGCAATAGGGACAGAAGTAAATGAAGAAACTAATGCTTTGTGCTTCTTATCTATATTCATTAATTGCTTCAAAAATGACAAACTAGTAGTACTATAGTTGTAGGCCAAAAAGGTATAATATCTTATAATGTGATGTACACAAATCATCAACTAGTTTTTTAACCTTAATTTCTTCAACCTTTTAACTTGCAAAGTTGTTTGATTTTGACCCCACTTTCTCAAACTTGTGAACCACATTTTAAGGCAAATATATATATATGCACTAACTCAAGTTCTTTATATTTCCCTCTTCTTACCTTATTCATCTTATTTTTACAAGTTAAATGTAATTACATATATGGTCATTCAATTTATGGTATTATTTTTCTAAAAAAAGGATCATTTTTTGGTATTTTTTAAATAATTTAAAATAAATGAAAATTTCACTAGTGAATGTTTATATTTGTCTCTTATACTTAAGGTTCAGTATACAAAGTTATCCAATATTATGACTTTAGCTTAGTTATCCTCCTCCATAAGGATTTGATTTATCAAGTATCTCTTTTTTTCGTCTTTACTTGAATTATCAAGTGTATGAATTTTTTACAGAACTATCGAAGCACATATTAACTATCAATTATTCACTTTTCATATATATCTAAACGATTTGTGATACGTCAAATAGAAAAAGTGAAAAACCGACACAATTTATATGCATTTCGACAAATTGACATGTGATAGTTCAAGTCAGAAATTCTCACATTTGACAAGATAAGAAACTCAAAAGATTAGTATACTTTTAAGTATGTCTCTAATAATCCACCACTCATCATTTTTTTCTTTTAATTTGAAATTGTTCTGTTTTGAGTTTGCTTTTTTCTTCTTTCGATGGTTGCTCTTGTAACTCGAAAAATTCATAAACTTCGAATATTGAATCTATTCGTAAATTAATTCAAACTCAACCATTTTGAAAAAAAGTTATCAAGGAGTCTCCTTGAGTTCTTTTTTGATACTCCAATATATAATAAAGAAGTGAAGAGACTAGTTGGAAAAATTCCAAAGGTAATAAAAAGCAAGCATTTTTTTATATAAAAGAAAAAGATACGATAATCCCCTTCTAAATTCTTATCTATTAAAAAAAATTCAAAAACAACAGCTGTTTTTTTAATAAATAAATGTGAGCCACGAAAATATTAAGATTCTTTAGAAAGTGGGCCAGGGGACTATTTGGGGACAATAAGGTAATGGTCATCTGTTCTACACGTGTCAGTCACTAAGAGCTTGATTTTCACTACTTTTTATTATTAGATACTGGGGACCACACATTCTATCTGACTGCTGATGAGCTGGCAACGTCTGGTGGCTGTTTTTATTACACGTCAAATGCCATGTCACGTGATATAATTATCGAACAACCAATCGTCATCCTCCATTTGTATCTTTGGAAAGAGTCTATAGTTTGAGACTCCCGCTTTTGGAATTTATGCGACGTTGTTTGACTTAAACTACATATAGTGATGGAACCAGAATTTTGAATAAGGGGGTTCAAAATCTGAAAGAGTAAACATATGAACTAGTCGAAGAGGTTCGACATCTATTATATACATCTAAAAAATAATTTTAACCATGTATATATAGTAATATTTTCCGACGAATGAGGTTCGGATGAACCCCCTAAAGACATGATGGCTCCACCATGCCTACATATTTCAGCTAGTTGGATTCTCCCTTCGTCGTAGTTTATGTGATATTGTTTGACTTGAGACTAAGTTTAAGAATGAAATAAAGAATGATTTTGAGGTTTATAATCTAAAACAAGTTTAAATAATTATGTTATTATAATTTAGTAAAAAACTCAACTGATTTTTGACATAAGTGTGGAAGGATAGGAAAAAGGTCTATATACGATTATCTTATTAAGGATAAAGTGGATATTTTAAAATTAATTTGTTACTAAATATAGAATGTTTTTGTGGGGATCGATTAAAAAGCAAAATATATCATATAAATTGAGATTGAGGGAGTAATACTTGATCAAATATAGTACTCTCTCTGTTTTAATTTATTTATCTAATTTTGATTTGATAAGAAATTAAGAAATTTTTTGAGTCTTTTTTTGTGATAAATTTTAAATATGTAGAATATATTAAAATGTTGTTTAATCTTATATATGTTACCCAAGAAAAAGAATAGAGGAGATTTTTTCTATTTTTTTATTTCACCGTCGGTGTCTGGAGCCTACATTGAAACTCTCAATATTTTACTTGATCAATTTTATTAAAACCTTATTTGTTTGTAATTTGTAGTTAATGAAGGTCTTAGTTTTAATATTTAGATTTACATATTTATATTTTCGTATTAAGAACATCTTATAACTTTTTCTACCTGAATAATTTAGTAATATGTATTTCCAAAAATTAGCTTGAACTTCAATCCTCACAAATACTAAACTTTTCTAATTGAATTATTGATAAAAATAACAAATAATAATTTGAGGATTGTTTCAAGGGAAACAATTTCCATCCACAAATTTTCCTTTATAAAAAGTTCTAGTAAAATTCATATTAAAATACAACTTAACTTTTATCAATTTAATATTTTAAATCTTCTATTTTCTCAATTTCAGAATATTTTTCAACTCATAATTTTGATTATTTAAGTAATTCAATTTCAACCTATCAAATTTTGGACAAACTTTAGGAGTTGTTGTCAAATGTTTTTTTTTTCTAGACTTAAAACGTAAGGATAGTACTTATGGCATTTTTAGTCAGACAAAATGTCAAAACATATAAAGCAACTTTTCTTATCTCTTTATCAAATATATCCTATAGTTTCATTGGAGGATTGAGAAAGATGATAGAAAGTAACTAGAATCGAATTCACACTTAGATAAGTCTTGATATTTAGTTGAATTTTTATTTATAAATTTAAGGAAATATGAATAAGTATTCCCTTAATCTATGCCTGAAATTTTACAGACAAACTTATTATATACTAAGGTCCTATTACTCCTGAACTTATTTTAATAAATAATTTTCTATCCCTTTTCGGTCTACGTGGCACTAGTTTGAAAAAAATGTCAAAGGTCTATTACCCCTGAACTTATTTTATAAATAATTTTCTACCCCTTTTTGGCCTACATGACATTAGTTTGAAAAAAAATGTCAATACATGATGGGCCCACAAGATGGTGCCATATAGGCCGAAAAGGGATAGAAAATTATTTACTAAAATAAGTTTAGGGAGTAATAGGACCTTAATATAGTATAAATGTGTCTCTAAGATTTCGAGCATAAGTTAAGGGGATACTTATGCATTAGTTCTAAATTTAAATACATTTTTAGTATGTCTACCCATGGACAAGTGTCATTTATGAATAGAAATATGTAGTTAATATTTATCGACTTGATCGCTTTAATATATAAGTCATTCTGATCTTTCTTATCCATCACTTTATTCCAAAAAAATAAATCTAAAATATGTTATCACTTTAGATAATGAAAGTACTAATACCATTAACAACCGAAAGCTTTATCGTCTGGAGCATTTTTATTCTAAGTTTAGGCCAAAATTATTTTAATTAATAAAATTAAGATATTTGAATTTTAATGACAGGTGGATATTAAAATGCGTATTAATATTTAAAAATTTAAAATTAAATATATATCTGAATATTAAGATGTATTATGAAATTGTGAATATTAAGTAATAAGAATGTTTATTTTCGAAAAATCTGAACAAATAAATTTATTTTTGATTAAAAGTTATTAAATACAAAAACTAAATTGATATAGTATAATATAAAAAAAAATTAAATATTACATGACAATTGTTGGTGGTGATAACTGGTGATGGTTGTTGTATGTCTTGATTTGGGATAATGTTGGCTGATGATACGGTGTTTGAGTGTAATATTTTACAGTATAGTAGTTGATAGTAGTGATTAATCATGATTATTGATGGCGATGGATGATAATTAATAGTGGAATGACACCGATAGATAATAACGATGGGGAATGCTCATGGCAGATATATAATATTGAGTAAGAGGATAAGTATCGATAGTGATTAGTGAATGAAATAATGGTAGGTGACAATGATTGCAAATGATGGTCAATGATGATAAGCATTATAGCTGGGAAAAAAGTCATCTTACTCTTACCTTAATAAATGAAGAAGTTAAGGTGACTGCAATGAGCACAATCTCACTCATGGACTTAAGCAATGAGAAAACACTCAAACGAGAGCAATGGATCATCCAATGAATAGATGAACTTAAAGGGATATGGAGGCTAGAATCATGTTTTCAAAGACCTAACCCAACCGTGAGCCCAAACCTCCCTACTTTATCTCGACTTCATCCTTATAAACTTGTTGGACTATCTAGCTTCTTTAGTCCTTTTGATTAGTTACTTCACAAAAACCTGTAGGTGTGGCGAGGTAGCGGTCATGGTTTAAGTGGATAGAGTACATGATGTTTTTTCGATTTTCTTTTAACAATTCAGTCCGTTAGTGATGTTGTCTATTTTAGATCTAAGTTCGCACGACTTTAAAACACAACATTAGTGTGTAACGTCTTCTTACTATATATACAATGTCTCTCCTGTATTTTGTTAATGTGGAACTTCTTATCCTAAGTTTGAGTGGTACACATACCTTTTCTTATGAATTCAGCGTCCTAGTTAAGATTTGTCCCACCATATTGAGTTTGTCTAAACTTAGTTGAATTTTGGCTCACATCGACAAGGCTGACACAAGAGTGACTCTGGTACCATCTGTAACAATCAGATCCTCTAATGATATTGTCCAATTTGCCTAGGTTGTATGATATTAAAATGTATCACTGATGTGTAAAGTCTGTCTACTTATATACCCAACATCTCATTTATGTTTTGCAGATGTACAATTTATCCTATGCTGAAATGTCACAACCACCACTTCAAGGCAAACATGGAGAATTTTGCAATCTGAATTTCAAGGTACATCAAAGATAATAGTTATATATAACTTTGACTTCTTCGACAACAATGACTATTATCTATCAAACGAGGTCATATGGAGACCAAATTACTAATCAAATTGTTCTTGCAGTTTTTTAAGAAACTTAACTCCTGAGATAATCATGTTGTTACTGTAACTGGGGAATCTAAAGACCTGTGAAATTTTTCATTTGATGAATTGATGAGCTTTTTACAAGCCCAATGCAAGGATAAACATGTCAACTGAAAAGCAGAAAGAAGAAGCACTTCAATAGAAGGTGGAAGCACCTAATTCAAGTGTACATGTTATTAGAGAAGACAAAAGTCTTGAGATCAAATCTTACCACCATCTATATGAAAAAGAATTTCCACAAACCCATCCCATGAAAAAAGAAATAGAACCATATGTGAGGAACTTATTGAAAATATAATTAAATAACAAAAGTATGCACTATCTAATAATTTTAACTTTTAAATGAAATGATCACACACTTTAACCTAATGACTTCTGAGAGGCAATCCATTTTCATAACTATTCTAATCCACCTTTCTACAACATTCTTATCCATGATTTTCTTCTACCTACAACAGTGAAAAAGAAGATTAAAACAGAAATAGATATTAAGGCAAATCTTTATTTTTTCTTTGGTATTAGGCCAAATCTATTTGAAAAAAAGAATTGGGAAAGTTGTTGCTGACATGGACAAATAAGAAAGGGAGAAAATAGTACCAAAAGCACTTGCCTTTTTACTTTCAGTTTTTGGGTACAGAATCAAAAAAACAACAAACAAACCACACACACTAAAAAGAACAAAAACAACTCTCCCCTCCCTCAAACCAAATGTATCAAGATTTCTCTATTGCCACATACAAATTTGTGGCTACAAATTCCTCTACCTTTAGTGATGTGTCCACCCCCACCCCCCACCTCTAAAACCCTTTTGCTTCTTCTCTTCATCTATAGTCCTCAAAGTCCAAAACTTATAAGATACCAAACATCAAAGAAACAAAACAAGAAGATAAAAATTTGTTCCCATCTTACCCTTTTTCAAGAAACACAAACTACTTTGATAAAAATCAAGAATTGAGAAGAAGAATTCAAGAAAATGTCTGAAGTTAGAGATCCTTCTATTAAGCTGTTTGGTAAAACAATTGGTATGACACAACAAGAAACCAATTGTGTTTATCTTCATGATGATCATACAACCTCATCCCCTCTTTCAATTGATGATGAAAAGGTAAATCTTTTTACTAAATTGTTTATAAATATATCATGAATTAATTAAAATGGAATTTTGATCACCAATTTTAGTTATAAAGTTTGAAACTTTATCTTTGATATATCTATTTGACCATAAAATTTGATCAAAACTTTTAAAAATATGATCTTTTTAGGACTTGTCTCATTTTTTTTAAAGTAAAAATTCAATTTTTCCAGTTTCAACTTCAAAATCTACTACTATACAGAGTTTTAGTATGTGGGTGAGTTTTGTTTTATGAAAAGATTGGATCTTTATTAATACCATAGCTTAAAATAGAAATGTAAAAAAAAAAGTTTAGGAAAGACCCTGTTTTGGGATTATTTATAGAACTCTGATGTTTGATCTGGTGATGTTAAACAACATTTAAAAAATATATATATATGGATATGATCTTACTTTGCAAGATATTTTTTTTATATGTTTTTGGAATTAAGTATGTTAAAGTTGTGTAATTTGGAAAGTACAAGGATTATATGCCTTGAAATATTCAGATCCTGAGGTGTAGCGGAAATAGTCTCTCTATCCTAAAAAGATAGGTAACGTCTACGTACATCCTACACTCTTCAGATCCCACTTGTGAGATCCCACACCGTGTATGTTTGTTGTTGTAAATATTCAAATCCTCTGTCTTGTAAAACTTTTGTATTTATGGTGATCATATTGTTATGTTTTCTTTTATCAAGTGGAATTGTTAACTACTGCTAGGAGTGGAGATTTTGGGCTAAATATTCGGATCGTTTACCTTGTCGAATTGCTTATGTTAAAACGATAAGATGGTCGTTGATTCGGTGAAGAATAGTTTTGATTTTGTTATGTGAGAGCTCAAACTAAACCTGTTTTTTTTTTTGTGAATTGATCAGATCACTTTAGTAGGAGAACTTACACAAAGCAAACAAGATGATGAACTTGTCGATCCAACTGCAGACTCGTCGATTGAACCAGAAACATCATCTGGTATAAGCGATGACATCAAGATGCAGGACGTAGATAAAGAGATGCTATCATCAAAGTCTATCGAGGAGGAGGATTCGAGTGAGGAGAAGGCACTCAAGAAGCCTGATAAATTGATTCCATGTCCGCGATGTAATAGCATGGAAACAAAGTTCTGTTATTACAACAATTACAACGTCAATCAGCCTCGTTACTTCTGCAAGAACTGCCAGAGATATTGGACTGCTGGAGGGACAATGAGAAATGTGCCTGTAGGATCTGGTCGTCGTAAGAACAAGAGTTCATCGATTTCAAATTATCCTCTTCAAGCTGGTCGAGTCGAAGCAGCAGCAGCTCACGGAATGCATCTACCTGCTTTAAGGACAAACGGAACTGTCCTTACATTTGGATCAGATAAACCCCTTTGTGACAATATGGTTTCTGCATTGAACTTAGCTGAGAATTCACATAATATGAATCGAAATGAACGAAGAATGCCTACAATCGGGAATGATCAATCGAATGGAAGTTGTAGTACAGCCTCAAGTGTAACTGACAAGGAGAGCAGTGCTGGTACTCATGATTTAGCTAATTGGAATAATTTCCAGCCATTTCCTCCTCAAGTACCGTACTTTCAGGGTGCTCCGTGGCCTTATTCTGGCTTTCCAGTGTCATTCTATCCAGCAGCACCGTACTGGGGATGCACCGTGCCAAACCCTTGGAACGTACCATGGCTTTCAACCGATCAATCAGTTCATAACAACAGTCCTACTTCACCGACATTAGGAAAACATTCTCGAGATGAAAGCAAGCTTGATCCATCACAATCAAGGAGAAGAGATACTACTTTGCAGGATAGAGAAGGGGAGAGATGTGTACTGATTCCGAAGACATTAAGGATTCATGATCCAAATGAAGCGGCTAAAAGCTCTATATGGTCAACACTAGGTATCAGGAATGAGAAGATTGATTCGACTCGTGGTACAATGCTCTTCAGTGCCTTTAATCCAAAAGCTGATCATAGAAATCGAGAACATGACACTTCTTTTGCCTTGCAAGCTAATCCAGCAGCCTTGTCTAGATCACTTCATTTTCGTGAGAGCACACGATGATACAAGACTTACAACATGGTTCATGGTTGCCTAGTACCAATTCATTGATGTTAGTCTCTTGCAGAAATGCAGGATAAATCTGCGTACAATAGACCTTTGTAGACTGGCCCTTCCTCGGACCCTGCGCATAGCGGGTGGTTGTGTCTAGGAGGAGAAGGAGACAGTATGCATAGTGTCTTCAAGTTTTATAGTTTTGCAGTACTATGTGTAACCTTGTACATAGACCTGTAGAGTTGTATTAATAGATAGAGATAAAATAAGATGCAGCTGAAGTTTTTACTTGACTCCTGATATTGATAGTTTTCATTCTGAATATGTGAATTATTTTTATGATACTAAATCAATTATATTAATGGACTTTGTACTTCTTGTAAAGATTCACTTTTCTTGGCTAAGGAAATAAAACCTATTACACTCTCCTAATACTATGGTTACTTTCACTAATGAATATCTATGTTGCTCGAATCCTTCAAAAACATCACTAACTTATCTCGAATATTCCAAAAAATACATAAACTTTGGAAAATTAAACACATATCTTGTTTTATTTTTAAAAAATCGGAGCAACATAGTTTATGTTGAAAGTGAAGAAAATCAAAGATTGTTGAATCTGACAAAAGAACATCTATTTGCATAAAAAATACAAATTATCCGTATTCAATATTTATATCAAATCAAACAAGCCAAAATATGTGTATGTGTTTTCATACAAACACTTATTGTTTAACCATAGTTAAGCAATATATATTCTTAGTTGTGACTGTTAAGATTAAATTTCTTAATTTGATATAAACATTAGATACGAATAATGAAAAAGATCTTTTCTAAACATCACCACCACCAAGTATTTGAACATGAACCACAAATCATGACAATTTTTAGTGTAAACATTATATTAGGCAGAATATAAAGGGTCAACAAACAAACAAGTCATTGAGAAAAAGAGAAAATTGACTATAAATTGGACATTTTAGGAAGAAAAAATAACACAAAGACATGGTAGGTCCCCCAAATTTTTATGTAGATAAACTAGAATTTTTTTTCTTTGATAGAAAAAAAGGTGTCAATTCACCTTTCACTTTCATGGCAAAAAGGATCTATTCTTAATTCCTTACATATGCTAAAAAGGTAGAAAAATGGAGGATAAAGTTCTCTTTTTCTTCTTACTTTTTGGTTACTTTTTCCAAGTATATAACTTTATATATTTATAATAAACAAAGAGAGATAAACATATAATATATGGTTATCCATTAGTTGACAATAAGGTAGATATATGTCATGATTTGAATAAAAAACTATACTTTAAAAATATTTAATGTTGGACCAGTTGTCTGTTTTCCTGACTCTTCTTTCAAGTTAAGACACCAATATTTTCATTACTACCCATTAGCTTTTTGAGCCACATATTTTCTTTAAAAATATGTTGTTCTATGGGACCCTAGACCAAAGTGCATGTTAAGCTTTAAATTACTTTTAATTTCTTGGATCTAAATTTAGTATTTTTTCTACATTTGGGACATTTGTTTGATTTTAAAGAGAACCTAAATTTTTGTGTAAATGAGAAGAATCTTTGGTGGACACATAAATAGAAGATGTACAGGAAATGCGAAAGATTGATTATAATATATGACATATATTTATCTTATTGAGAATATATTATAGACAAGAAGGTATGACGATCGAGGATTACAGTAAAGAAGTGAATGGTAATAGATGATTGAAGATTTTTATAGTACTTTTATGTAGAGACATGGTCTAGTCTCTTCTTCTTCATAGTTAGTAATATTAGTTTGTATTTGCGTAGTGTCTTTTTTTTTTCAATTTTATTATTACATGTTATTTCATTTGTTTTGTTCATCTTCCTATTGACGGTCGTTACTTTCCTTTCATTACTATTTTGATAACACTTTTTTAGACAAAAATCTACTGGAAACAGTTTATCCCACAAAGATAGACATATGATTTGCTTATATCCTATATTTTTTAAATTTTACTTGTAAAATTACATTGAATTAACATTCAATATTTATATCAAAATCAAATAATTTTACCATCAGAGTAACAACTAAAGCGAGCATATATATATCATTTACCCATAACTTTTAAAGAGATAAATGACTGTACTCAAGACAAATCTGATTGGAAAAAAATACATAGTATTTGAGTTCAAACCTTTAGAAAGGTTTACTCCCCTTGTGAGATTTTTATTTTTTAATCTTCTGATTTTTAATTAAAGATAGGTAAAATATATTAATTTTTTTTTTTAATTTTATGTTCTTAAATATATTATGTGAATTTTTTTTTCTTAAAAAGAAAAATTTTACCTATCTTTAAACAGACTAAAAAAATAAGAAAAACTAATTGAAACGAACGAAAGGAGGAAGTTATAAGTAGTTGTATATGATGGGATAATTGTATATAATAGCAAACTAATAACCTAAAATAAATGGAGTAGCTACTGTTTGATTTAATTGTGCACATAGCAAACGTTTGCCAAAGTTTGTCAGTCGCCTCTCTCCCAAAACTCTCGCTCGCCACTCTCCCATTCTCGCTCGCCACTCTCCCTCTGCTCGCCTCTCTCGCTTTATACAACAGAAGTGTATAAATTGTGTTTTTGTTTTGTATAAAGCGAGATAAAATTGTATATACACATGCAAAAACATATATCTTCGTGCTACACACTTAATTATACAATTTACAAACATTTTACTTCGATTCAATTGTATACAAATGTAAATTTTATACAAATATTGCAGCGAAAAAGGCCAGCGAATTATATAATTGCGAATTATACAATTGCAGTGAAATACAATTTTCTCTCGCTTTATACAACAGAAGTGTATAAATTATGTTTCTGTTTTTGTATAAAGCGAGAGAAAAACATATATCTTCTTCCTATACACTTATAATTATACAATATACAAACATTTTACTTAGATTCAATTGTATGCAAAAATAAATAAATTATACACATATTGCAGCGAAATAGGCCAGCGAATTATACAATTACGAATTATACAACTGCAATGAAATAGGCCAGCGAATTATACAATTACAGCGAAATAGGCCAGCGAATTATACAATTTAGGCCAGCGAATCATACAATTGTATATGTATAGCGAGGCCAGCGAATAATACAGTTGTATATATATAGCGAATTATACAGTTATATATTTGCTATGGAGCACAATTATGCAAACTTTGCTATAGCATACAAATATGAATTTTTTGTTTGCTATATGTCAAAGTTGCCCTAGATATCTCCATATCAATTTCTAATAAAGAAATGGCCCAAACCTTGCAACCTTTGGGCCCCCATCAGCCCATGCTCCAAGACCTACTGAAAGAGCCCAAATTGGACTAGTTTTTGGGAGGAAAAAACTAAATCTTTCCAAAAAATTATTTTACATATTTAGACATAATTTCAAAATTCAAAAATTAAAGTTTCAAGGTGATTGGACACTACATAGGTTTTAGGGGTATAATTGACAAACCCTTTTTCTTTACTCCTTTAAGGCATTCAACTTCACCTTCCTTTTTGACTAATTATATTGGAAGTCTTTTCTGACTTTGATATCATATAACGATATAAAATGGGGGAGTGAGGATAGGAGGGAGGTTTTGAAGAAAGAAACATTAGTTGGATTGTCTTTATTTAAAACTACAACAATGTACTATAGTTGATGTGATTAATGAAGTTGAGTTGAATAGTACACTAGTTTTTGTATTGTGAAATTGGTGCGGGTATTAAAATCATGTTATTATATTAATCTTCGTATTACTAATATACATTGTTATTTGTCATTTATTCCGCATAAAATAATGTATAGATTTTGTATCATTTTGAAAAAAAATCATAGAAAATTATATTAATTAGCACTTTAGTTTTCTTGTTTCTTGGTATTGGTGCAAGTGAGTACCTTGCTTGATATTGGTGCATGGATGGATGGAGTGGACAACAACGTAGGAATAATGTGTTGCTTTCATGTGAAGACATTACTAGGTACGTAAGTAACATGTAAAATTGCATGTAAAACTTATGAAAACTTGTCAAATATCAACCAACAATCTAAGGGGTTCAAAATATTGGTTTCTTCCCCCAAAGTAGTGATAGAGTCAAAATTTTCAATAGAACGTTTAAAATATGAAAAAGAAAGTAAACACATAAAAATAATCTATAAGGGATTTGACATCTAGTGTAATAAACAGTTCCGTCGAAAGAGACAAATATATAAAAAGTAATCAGACGTGGAAAATGCTTATTTGACATTGTATATCATATTATATATGATGTATATCAGATATATCATCACATTTAAATTTTCATGAACACCACTATAAAATTGTTATAAAAATAAATATGTTTGTACACTTCCACTATATTAGTTCATCGTTATAGAAAATATTTAGCTCCCAATATGGGGATTTTAATTTTTAATGTCTCTTATTTCTCAGTTGCTTAGATTAATTCTAGAACCTTCCTCTTCTCTTTTTTTTTTTTTTTTAATTTCTTCTTCTTCCCTTTGGAAAATTTAATACAATTATGACGATGAACTTTTATATTTGTACGTATAATCCCATTTATCCATTTAAATACAATATGGGTTCATTACAACATCCGTTTAGCTCATATATAGTTTATTTATTCCTTTAAAAACTTCAAACTAAAGCCACATTATTTTCTCCCTTTTAACTGTTTCTTGTTGTAATTATAGTACAATTGTACGTAACACCAATGACGAATCTAGAATTTATAAAATATCGCTCTAAGTAAATAACATAATATTCGATCAGACGCAATATTATTTACTAGCTTTGTTGTAGCAAGACTACCAATAGATAGTATCATATCAATTCTAACACACATTTATTCATAAAATATCTAATTATATAGCAAAATTAGTACCATATCAATTCTAACACATATTTAATCATAAAATATCTAATTTTACAACGAGATTATGAATTCACGTATATGATATTTTAACCTACAAATTTTTACCCTGGTAGCATAACACATGTCCCTTGTGTGTATGTAAAAAGATGAAATATGTAAGAAGATGATTAGGTCAGTAAAAGCATGTGTGTCAACTCATTTGTAACAGAAAGTTGAAACATGCACATTTTGCAATCTCTTTCACTTACTGATCCACCAAATTTTATGCGTATTACAGGAAACTACCTGTATACATGCCCCCACCCCCTTTCACCTTTTTTTAACTTTTTTTTATTCATATCGCGGTAATTTGTTTGTCTTACTTTCTGCTTAATCCGTATCTAGCATAATGTCTTTCACTCCGTCCATTTCATTTTAAGTAGAATTATTGGACTTGGCACGATATTTAAGAAAAAAAAGATTTTTAGAATTTGCTGTTTAAAATAATTTTTTAGATATTTATATAGTTAAAAAATTATTTCACTAAGGATGAAGTGAGTATTTTAGAGTTAAAGGATAATGTCTTTCACTCTGTCTGTTTGAAAAAAAACAGACAAAAAAAAATGTACTCTCTCCGTTTTACAAAGAATAATCTAATTTGACTTGACACAAAGTTTAAGAAAATAAAGAAAACTTTTGATCATGTGGTCCTAAATTAAAGTTATGTCAAATTTACAAAATTATCATTTAATCTTGTCGTCTTAAATATGTCACGTAGAAAGTTATTACAAAAAAAAATTTATTCTTTTTGAAACAAACTAAAAAAAGAAAGAAGCTCATTCTTTTTTAAACAGAGAGATTAACTTTATTTAAAACACTTTAATTTTGACTTTTCCCATTATATATTACTATGCATTCCACCTTACTTATATTAGAAGACATCATAATTACTCAAAATTTGTCATATTTAAGGCAATAAACTTCAAAAGCAAAATTATAGGTATAAAAGGTTAAAATTATTTAACTATTTTTATAATTTGGTGTCTATTCTTAAAGACAATGTATGTATCTTACATAATGCATAATTTATCTTAAATATCTTTAGCGAAATTCTTAACTTCGCCAAGCAGAGTATATGTGACATTCTTTTCTGATTAAATCCGAATTCGCATACATGGTATATATTGGGGGGGGGGGGTTGAGGAATTGTCTTGTATTGAACTGTTGGAACAGCTCCAAATAAGCACTCTCATGTTGGTGACATAAAGATTCTGCTGAGGCCAATGTATGTTTAACAGTTACCATAATTGAATGCATAAAATAGCAACTTATATAAAGTTTTTGTTGTTCAGGACCCCTGAATTTCTGCCTGTTTTTTTGGCAGCCTCATGAGAAAAGGATGTCTTCAATTTCCCCACTTTTCTTGCATTGTACCCCCCCACCCACCCCCCCACCCCACTTTAAAATTTAATTTAAATGACCAAAGAATTATGAACTTTATTGTGGTCACACTATTTGATCTCACTACTAAAATAAATGAGTAAAAAGGCAAAGAAGTGACAACACCTTATTGTTAACAGTTTGCAAAGTGGAGTCTTTTTTTTTATGCTTTTTGATATTTCAGTGTCACAAATTGACACATAATAACAGAATGACAAAAACAAAAATACTTGTTACATGCTTTTACTAATACAAGGGGAGAGGGGGCCTTTTTCTTGAAATAAAAAAAAGAAAGAAGATTTCAATTATTCAAGTGGCTCCTACTCCAAGAAAGTCTATAAATGGTGGTGCAATTGTGGTATTATCACTGTTGTTGTTGCTTCTTTTGTCCTCTTTTACTAGTCCTTGTTGTTCTGTTGTTGATGATGATGATGAAATTTGTGTAACATAAGGAAACTGCAAGACATATTGTGATTGATCTTGTTGCATACTATTCATCATCATTAATGAATTAGATGGATGTTGATGAGTAATTTCCCTTTGCCTATCCCAACATCTGCCTCCTTGTTGGTTTAGAATATTTATCATCTCATTTCCACAATGACCTTCAAGAAAAAACAACATTCATAACTAACCATATAAAAGAAAAACAAGTTTTGGATACACAATTTTGTCTATTGTTTTCGAACTTTATGCTGCTCTGACTCTTCAAGAATAATGTCGCACGCACCCGTGTTTGAATTTTTCAAAAATACACTACTTTTGAAAAATCCAACACATATCCGTCGACATTTTTGAAAAGTTCGAGCACATTCAACACGCACCCGTCTGACATTTTTGAGCAACATAGGTATAATCTTGGAAGTTGCAAATTTTTATTCACTTTTCTACACTAAGAGATGCTTGTTCAAACACAACTTCAACTTCAAGATTCACTTTTTATGAATTCAAACTTCAAGTAACTTGCATTTTTCTTAAAGTTGAACCAAATATGATCCAAAAAGTTTGAGGAATTTAATGTAAGTGAAAGACAGATATATACCTGCAGGTAATGAGTCAAAAGGGGGAGCAACAAATGGTGAGTATGGAGAATAGAGAGGCACATTATTGGTGCTACTAGGAGTTGCTGCTTCTCCAGCCATGTGGGGTGAGCCATTTGGTCCATAAACAACCCAACCATTTGGACCATTATCTTTATTCATTTTCATATTTAAGTGGTTAACAGAATTTTGACCACTTGAATTATCTGCTTCTTCAACTACTGTTGTTGTTGATCTTCTGTAAACAAATTGTCCCATTTTTCTTCTCCTATAAGCACTTGATTGTTCTCTATATTTTCTAGCCATTATTACATGCCAATGATTCTTCACTGCATTGTCTGTTCTCCCTGGAAATAGTCTTGCTATCATTGCCCATTTGTTACCATACAATCTATGAGCAGCCATTAATCTTTCCTCTTCCTCTTCACTAAATGCCCTTCTGTTGATTCTTGGATCCAACTGATTAAACCATCTCAATCTACAACTTTTCCCTTTACACATCAAAACAAGAAAATTAAATCAAAAGGGGGCATTGTGAATCTTGAAGATGATACAACATCTAACATAGTCAATGTAATCGCACAAGTGGAGTGATAAAACAACATCTAACATAGTTAATGTAATTACACAAGTGGAGTCTGGAAAAGATTGTTTCCAACAGACCCTCATTTAGAATCTTGAAAAAGACGAGATTTTTCGGGATAGCGTATACGTAGAACTTATCCCAAGATAGAAAGACTGTTCCCGATAATCAAGTAGAATCTTGAAAAAGATGAGATTTTTCATTTCTTACCTGACCTTCCTTCTAACTTTTCAGCAATAAGGTTCCAATTCTGAGGGCCATAAATAGCAACAAGTTCTTTAAGCTTAGCATCTTCAGCTGGTCTCCAATGACCTCTAGCACAAAGTTTTGATTGTCCATTCTCTGTTTCCTTGCCATTACAACCACTACTACTACTATTATTAGTACTGTTAAAAGTACTATGCATTGTAAATTGTTTATCATCATTAAAACAAGAAGTATTAAGATCAATAGTCTCATTATTTTCTTCACTATTTTGGGCTTCATCAAGACTCTGAGAAGATAAAAAGGAACCCCCTTTATTCAAGAATTGAAAATCCCAAGAACTCCTTCTCCTTTTACCTTCATCAAGACTTTCTGGAGTGTTTATAGAGAGTGAATTCATATCAGCAAAGAACACCCCCATTGTAGTACCCATAGGAGAACAAGAACAAGATGATGATGTTGATGACATGAGAATTTTTGTGCATAAAGTTTTGATCTTTACAACGTTCTTGAACAAAAATTCAAGAAAATGAGAGAAAGAAACAACCTTTACCACTTTTTGATCAAGAAAACAACCCCATTGAAGTAGCTAGCACCCCATAGGAGAACAAGAACTAGAAGAACAAAAAGATGATGACATGAGACTTTTGGTGCATAAAGTTTTGATCTTTACAACATTCTTGAACAAAAATTCAAGAAAATGAGATAAAGGAACAATCTTTACTACTCTTTCTATATCAAGAAAACAACCCCATTGAAGTAGCTAGCAACAATAGAAAAAAACAACTCAACAAGAACAAGAAGATGATGATGATGACATGAGACTTTTGATGCATAAAGACTTGATCTTTACAACATTCTTGAACAAAAATTCAAGAAAATGAGATAAAGGAACAATCTTTACTACTTTTTGTATATAAAAAAAACAACCCCATTGAAGTAGCTAGCACCCCATAAGAGAACAACAACAAAAACAAGAACAAAAAGATGATATCAATGATGACATGTGAGTTTTGTAGCATAAAGATTTGATCTTTACAACATTCTTGAAGAAGAAAATGAGATAAAAGAAACAACCTTTACTACTTCTCCATATATATCAAGAAACAGATAAAAAGTGTGTATTTTTTCTTCTCCTAACAGAAAACCTCAAAAACCTCTATTTTTTTCACAACCCCTTTTTTCCCTTTGCTTCTTTGCTGACTCTTTTGAGGGATTTTGTTATTGTGTTTTGTGTTTTTAACAAACCTGATGTTAACTGAACCCAAATGGTTACCCTACTTATATAAATTTTATTATAATATAAAGTTATAAACTATTTTCTTCAAAAAAAAATTGAATTATTTATTTCAGTTATGTCGACAACATTATTGCTGCAGCATGTCTGAAATAAGCAAAATTTAAACGTTTGATATGTGTATATTTTAGTCACAAGAGGACATTTTTCTTTATTATTAATTAGTTATGTAGTTTTAACTAGGACATTATATTATGTTATAATAATAATAATGTATGAAAAAGGGGCTTTTTAAGAATGAATTGTCGGTCAACTTTATTATAAATATAGTAATTATTAATCTCATTTTAAACGATTAGCAAAGACAAAAATAACATATAACATATGTTTGATGTAAATAAGTTTGTCCAAATGTTATTTTAATGTGTTTGTACTTTCAGCATGCAGTTTAAAAATAAAAGAATAGCTATAATTAGAGTTATAGTTTTGATTTTATGAATTCTTGATTATAAAATAATAAATTTAATTTTTGATAAATTATACTCAAACTTCTAGTTTCTCCTTCGACTTATAATTTAAGATATTATATTTGTATTGTTTTAATCATCTCATTAAATATAAAATAAAAATATCATATAAAGTGATTGGAGAAATAATTATATTCTGCCCATTTTAATTTATTTGTGCTGCGTCGTTTTTTTAAAAAACTACTCCGTTCGTTTAAAAAAGAATGACCTTATTTCTTTTTTAGTCTGTCTAAAAAAGAATGACCCCTTTCCTTTTTTGGCAAAACTTTAACTTTAACTTTTCACGTGGCATGTTTAAGACCACAAGATTAAAAGGCATTTTGGTACATTTGACATTACTTTAATTTAGAACCACAAGATTAAAAAGTCTTCTTTTTTTTCTTAAATTCCATTCCAAGTCAAACTAGGTCATCCTTTTTGAAACGAAGAGAGTAATTTTAAGTGATATTTTTTCGCATTTTGAGATTCAAACCAATTTATCTTTGACCATAAGTTTTTCATAGATGCTTTTAATATTTTGAATTATCAATTATTGTGACTTATAAAACTCTTTACGTAGTTTACAAATATATAGATTTCATTCCAAAAAAATTGAAAATTCCATACGCAAATGTCCGGTCAAAGTTAAACAGTTTGACTTTTCAAAAAACGAAAAGTATCGCATAAAATGAGACAGAGGAAATGTTATTTTTTAATTTTAATTTTTTTCACATAATATAATTATAATCATAATATAATGGATATTTAACACATTTTTACCATATGATCACAAGATTAAATTGTTTTTTTTTAAAATATCCATCCTAATTAAGTTAAAATAAGATAAATAAATAAAAAATACTAGTAGTAATAATTACTCCCTCCATTTCAAAAAGAATGATCTTCTTTTCCTTTTAGTATTTCAAAAAAAATGACCTCTTTCTTTTTTTGGTAACAACTTTTCACGTGATATGTTTAAAGGCATAAGATCAAAGGACAATTTTGTACATTTGACCTAACTTTAATTTAGAACCACAAGATTCAAAGTTTTCTTTATACTCTTAAATTCCGTGCCAAGTTAAACTAATTAATTCTTTGTGAAACGAAGAGAGTAGAAAAAAATCAAAAACATGTCACTTGCACGTGTGAGATTGAGTCAGAATTTTCTAATATTGTTTTTTAGTTTTTGTAATTTAATAACAATGTTGTCATAATCATAGAGTATGGTAGGTGTTGGGGGGTGGGGGGTGGGGGGTAGGGATAGAAAGGGGTTTTAGGCTGTCTCACTCAATGCTGACATGAAAGACTCATATGGGGTTCATAACTGCTAACCTGGTTTCTTACACCTCTAAGACACATCAATTATCAAAATGAAGCTTTGTCACACCCACCCACCCTTGGGACCCCCCACCCCACCCCCACCCCCCCTTCTTCACTCCAACTAAACACCAACTCAAATTAAAAACTAGTCAAACTTTCAGCTCAAACTATGTATTTAATCAATGTCCACTAGTTGTGTTTTACTTCTATGTAGTGTGGTATAAGTAATCGTTCATAAAAAATGAGATTAATATTACGCGATTTTAGTTTGATGGTAAGGATGTAGTATGTTATGAGTTCGTATTGTATGTTCGAAATTTGATAAGTGAGAAAGTAGAGGATGAAGTCTTTATCGATTAATTTTTGAACAGTGGATTAGTGACCTTTAGGGATCTGAAGATATAGATAATAGATATGGTATTAATAAGTTCGGAAACTTTAGTCTAGTGGTAAAGACGAAATATGTAATTTGATATTTAAGTAGCCGGATAAAGATAACGGTGTACATGACTAGTTTGAATCTTGATATTTAAAAAAAATAAATATATATATATATATCAATTTTCGGAAATTACTTGATTTTCAACAAAAAAATAAAAAATAAAAATAATACCTAAAAACATAAGGGGAGTTATATCTGCCAACTTGAAAAAAAAAATGTACTAGTAATTATTAGAATTATTTTCACCTCGAACGGTGATAAAGTTAAACTTTTTTACCAAGTAGTATTACATTATTAAAAAAAAAAGTAGACCGACATAGAAAATTAAGACAGATAACATATATAGTATCTATGTAAAACTAACATAATTAAGTTGCATCGATTTTTTAATTTTTAATGTTGCACTTGTGTAATTCACAAGAAAATAAGTTTTCTATCAATTTTCATACTTATTCATAGAAAATTTCAATGTAATTGACATTTTTTTTTGAATTTTGTCTTTTTATTAAATAGAGGAATATTTTTTAAAATAATGTGGCAAGTCAAATACAAATACAAACAAGTAAAAATACATGAAAAAAATATTATTTTATAAAAATTCAACACAAATTTATTAATATTTTTTAAAATTCGAATAACATTGGAAAGAAACCCTTTACTAATGAATTTGATGTTTTAGTACAGTTGATAGCTTTCCCATGGACAGATTTGGTAAAATTTATAAGAGATTAGACATATCTATATACACTCATCAGTTAAAATCTTTTTCTTTTGGATAATCAAGTTCAGAATATTTACTTATTCTACTCTGCTTGAAATTCGAATTTTGGATATAGAAACTTTTTGATTGGAAGTGTCATTTTTTAAAGAACTTTGACGTACGTAATTATAATTTGGTCAAAACTTTAATTTCAACTTCAGACACCGATTGAAAATAAACAAAAAGGTTTACAACATTAAACTACTGTAGCCTGTAGGCTACAATTTGATACTCCTCCGATACTATGCATCTTTACTGGTCTATTTTAAATTTTACACATTTTAAAAATAATTATTACTAAAAATATTTATCAGAATATTATATTAATTGATGTACATTCGTAGGTCTTATGAAATAATTTAGGTTTAAGTAATTAATGTTGAAAATAAAAGAAAAAAATATTATTTTTTATTAATATGGTAAACAGTGACAAGTAAAAATATTTTGAAAATATAACACCAATAAAAATAAGTGGAGGGATTAATTGAAGAAAATCTTTGAAATAATTAAGTTTTCCAAATAAGGCAAAAGCAAATTGATTATATGTGTGTTTACCAAAAGTTGCTACAATCATTTTCATTCTTGTTGCTATATTAGGACTTTAGTATATACTTTTTATATTATATGGGGAGTTGAACACTGGTTTGTTGGGATTTGGAAGATTAATAGTAAAATTTAAAACCTTTAAAAGTCAATTACTATAATTATTAGCCCATAGAAGCACTTTATATAATTTATAGCAATATATTGACTTTGTAAACATATACAATTATATACTATTTTTTCTATTTATTTTTATCTGCTTATATTCGATACATGTTTTTCTAGCTTAGAAAATATTTAAAAAATTAACAGTATATTTTTGGTGATATATCAATATCACAAATAAAAATTAGTAACGAAATTTAAACTTTATGTAAAAACTTAATTTCTATTATATATATAAAGAATAATTAAATTAATCGAACGATTCGATTTTGCTTGGATAAAAGGTAGATAATAATCCATGCTACTTACTTGTTTCTCCTATGCTAGCTTGATTCTAGTAATCTACTATACATCCCATGAATCATGATGAAATGTCACAACAAAGCAACCTAATTCATTTGTCTTTTATTTCTTGTTGATTATTGTATTTTTATTTTTATTTTTGTTTTTATTTTGTTGATTATTGTATTTTGAAATGTATCCAGTGTCTATTTGTATGTAACATCAATGATTAGTCCTTCCTTCTTAAACCTTTTTATTTTAAGGATTTATATATATATATATATATATATATATATATATATATATATATATACACACTCTTTATAAAAATATTATTTATTTGATTCTTTTAGTTGATATAATGAAATATAATTATAAAAATATATATATATAATAAAACATGGAGGTATATTTTAAGAAAGCTTAATTATTAAAGTAAAATATCATTAAAAAAGATTTAACTATACTAACATTATACGAAAAAATCATATTATCTTGATACAATCTTACTACTAAAAAATTATATTATGATAAATTATCTTTTAATTTTTTAATCTAGAAAAGTAAAAGAATGAATTGTTTTAATAAATTAAATAAGTAAAAATAGAGGGAAAAAAAAGTAACATTTTAAATAATTTTAAATAATAATATAACAACCAAAAGCACATAATTTCTTTGTTGCAATTTTTGTAGAAAGATGCAAACAAGTAAAATAACTAAGAATACTAGTATTCTCTCAGTTTCATATTAGATGAGCATATTTGTCGAAATTAATTCAATCACTTCTTAAAAAGGGAAACTTTCACATATAACCAGTTAAAAATAATTAATTACTCTCCATAGCTATAGTTTGATAATTAAAACTTGTAGCTACATGTTATATGGAGGAGAGAGGAGAGAGGAGAGAGTCCGGGGGAAAAGAGTGGGAGAAAAGTGAATTATATATGTATATTGGTTAGATAATTGTTATTATACATATGTATTTGTATATATGGCAAGAGAGATTGGGAGAGGGAGAAGAGAGGCGAGCAAGATTGGGAGAGAGCGGAGAGAGGTGAGCGATACCGAGAGAGGGAGGAGAGAGGCAAGCGAGAGGGGGCAGAGAAGTGGGAGAGAGGTGAATTGTATATGTATATAATTGTATATAACTGTATATTATACATATACATTTGTATATAGGGCAAGCGAGATTGGGAGAGAGAGGAGAGAGGCGAGCGAGATTGAGAGAGGGAAGAGAGAGGTGAGCGAGAGAGGGAAGAGAGGTGAATTGTACATGTATATAGGTTAAAAAATTGTATATTATACATATGTAATTATATATTCTGGCGAATTATACATATACAAACATGACTAATTATACAAACTTGAAGTCACCCCATGTAATTAATGTATAATGTTAGTCGCGAGTGGTAATTATAGCAAACTATAGCTATGATGAGTAATTAAATAGTATAAGTTTGCTTAGCTGTGTACTTTTCCCTATTAAATAAGATAAGAATAGAATTAATTACTAATTATCTTCCTATTACCTTTAAAAAAATAGTATGATCTTTTAAAGTTTAAACAAATTTTAAAGATCTAAATTTTAACAACATAATCCGTTGTATCAACTATTACAATAATGACCAATATGGGTTGTGGTGCACTGGTGAGAATGTTCACTCTTAATCAAATGTCTCGGGTTCGAGCTCTGGATATGGAAAAAATTATGTTGGGAGCGCCACCCTCGAATACGCCCTGCAATGCGCGATCCAGATTTTGTCGAAACTCCAATGCGGACTCCGAACACCAAAATGAAAATTTTTTTATTACAATAATGTATTTCATCTCTCCCCTTTTATGTAAAGTAGATAGTTAATTTAAGGAATTATCGATGTATTAGACGATTAAATAAAGACAGTAAAATACTTGTGCTAATTTTAGCCACATATTTTAGTACACCTAGTGGTAGACGTTTTGGTAGTATAATAAATGAAAATAACAGGAATGTACAACATTTTCAGTGATTATTTCTTAGTCAAAATCTTTGAAAATCTCTGTCTTAATATTGGAAACTACCCAACTGAAAATTATCACCAAGAATAAAAGTCTTTATAAACATCACCACCCATTTTCAGTTACTTCCAACTTCAATAAACAATATATATTTTTAGGGTCCCATCTTTTTTAATATCATCACTATAACGTATACGCAAATTATTTTGTATTAATTACTATGTACTTTAGTACTACTATATATCAATAAATAAAGTTGAGCTAAGAAGGGTTCTTTATTTACCCCTCAAACACATACACAAATTTTTTAAAAATTGGTTTGGTTTGATAAAATACTTTTTTTTTAAAATATATATTTTAGTTATTTTCGAATCGCGAGAATATATTTAGCTTAATTTTATAGACGGGGTTTGAAAATAACAGAATATACACCAATACTCAATCTCTTCGCGTTACAAAATTATGTAGTTTAATTACTTTTTTTTCCAGTCTGCTTCAAAATTATAGTCTATAGTATACCGATCGAAATATGGAATATTAAATTTGTAGTATGTTTATCAAAATTTGTGGTTTTTGCTACTATTTGTAATACATTGATGTCATGATGATCAAAGGAAAACTTGCAATACATTTAATGTTTTTAATATACACACAAAAAAAAATATTCAAGAAATGGAAGGTAGTTGAATTGCCAAAAGAGGAACATTTAATGGCATTTCATTTGTTTCATTGGTAATATATTTTTCAATAGTGTTCTTTTATAAAGGGAAACAGTATGGGGGTGGGGTGGGGGGGCTTGGGGAATCAAAAATACCCCCTTGAAGTTTTTTATTTTCCATAAAATGTCTTCAAAAGTAAATTGCTTTACAAATTTCAAGAATACCATTCACTCGAAAAGGGTAAAAAGAGGATATAAAACATTATATGCAAAAAAATATATAGATATATCGAACAAAATTATAAATTATGATTTCATATTAGATGTTCAAACGCAAGTTCAGCACAGAGTTAAACTAGTGCACAATGTCACCCATCATCACACAACTCAAAAATAATAAACCTGTCAAATCTTGTTCAATTACGTAACAATATGGTCTGTTTAAAAAATATGTCATTTTACTATTAATTTGAAATAATTGTTTCCTTTTAACGAAACGATTTACATTCACTCAAATATCTTTCTTATTTTTGTAATAACGTATCAATTTAAATTATATCACATAAAATGAGAAGAAAAGAGTACTGTTTTTATTCGTTTCAATATTATATTTTCTAACAAATAGGGCAAAAATAGTGTATGTGGTGGGGGTGGGGGTGGGTGGGGTGTGACATATGAGAATATAACATTATTGTGATGAGGTAAAAAGGTAAAAGATGATGAGATGATTAGTTATAAGTGAAGACAAAGTTTGATGTAAGGATACAAAGAAAAGATGAAGAGGTCCATGCGTGTGTTCTTTTGTTGGATTTTTATTTTGATGGAAAGGACAATTTTTGTGCTATTTGGTCTTCATAGCTTGAGTGAAAACGTGTGGGTGCCCTTTTTGACACCTTATTTTATTAGAGTTGTGTGTATTATTTTCATATGTTACCCCAACCCTAGACAAGAGAATATGTTGTACTATCAAAGGCGGAGTCAGGTAGATTCAATCGAGAGACTCATCTGAATCTCGTTCAGTAGAAAAAATTCATATAGTGAAAATTATTTGTATACATACATCATAAATGTTAAACTTTGTACGACTATTTAATATATTGTAAAGTTGTTTTAGTAAAAATTTCGACTCCAATATTATTTCCGTCTAGTCATTGGTAGTTGTGTTCTCTACCTAGCTTGCATTCAAAATCCGTGCTTTCTTGTTTTGTTCCTCTACCTGCCTTATGTCCTTACAATACACTCGTGTGTGTCCTCTGACTTCACACATGCACATGTATACTTGCCCACCCCAATCACTTTTTTTTTTTTTGGTTAGAAAGCGTTTTATCACTTAACGTGGATATTTGATCCGAATTTGGATATAATTGGATTTTAGTATAAATATCGAATAATGGATGAGAAAAAGAATAAAATTTAAAATAGGACCTTAGTATAGTATAAATGTATCTCTGAAATTTCAGGCATAGATTGAGGGGGTACTTATAAATTTTTCCCTATGATTATTCATCGAAAAGTTTAAGTTATTGAAGAAAATTGATTGTGTATATACTTTAATATCACATTAGGTTAGAGTATATTGTGTTCAAATCTCATTATATATGCGCCATACATTATAATAATAAAAATTTAACGAATATATGCATAATTTCAACCACCTATTACCAAAGGACCCCCTTTTATCATGAACATTAAAGAAATTAAAGTATGTCATATAGTTAGAAAATAGGTCCACCCCATATAATAATAATGTAGGACTACTTCATGGGATTCTGGTCTTTGGAATTACATGAAATTATTAATTAATAGGATAATGATGTTGAAAGAAGTCACACAAAATAAAGACAAATGTCCCAACCAGTAACATGGGATTGCCAAGAAATAGCTTAAAGGATGTCTCAAAGAGTTAAAGTGAAAAGGACTAATAAGAATTGGGGATATATCAAAGCATGGAAGTCTGTTAACTTTGTCCTCATGCCACTAGACCAAACTTAAACCAACTAGTCCTTACCTAACAAACAACATTTTTGATTGGATGCTTAATTACTTGAAATTAAAACATTTGTGAGTTTCATATTTAACAATATATTCTAAGTAATTTTATAAGTAGAGTCGAAAAATGATATGATGTACACCAATCACAACTACTTGAGATATTCAGAATAACTCAAACAAGACGTCAAAACTTAATTAATGTCAAAATAGAATAAAACTGTGCTTTTTGTAACCGTCAGTCATGTGTTTCGCATGTGTTATGTAACTAACAGACTCATGATTTGTTGGTCGAGCTACTAATGTGCATGCCACAACCTAATTTAGAATTTTCAGTCTTGCATTGCTCCCACTCAATGCAATCATGTCAATATCCAAATTAAATTAGTGTCATTTTCTTCTTTTACGGTAGCATAAATTGTCTCTTACATTGTTGCCTTAGCTTTGTCGTTCATTTGCCTTTGTCATGTCTTTGAATATAAATGCACACGTATCATAGTTAAGCCTGCACCTTGTCAAGTCTTCACCAAGTTGTGTTACCCTAAGTCCTTGATTGTCACTTGCCGCTTCAAAATCAGGCCTAGGTGTCATTGTGAACCCCTTAACTTTGTCAACAGTCCATCGCCAACTTAGCCTTGCATGTGTTTCCTTGGCGTATGAAAGTGACAAGGTCAACATGTTTCAAAACCTTACCAATGTTGTTGGCATAATAAGGTCATTGCCAAAGTGCAAGACGGACAATTTTCAACCAATACCTATGTCGACTTTAGCCTTTTTCAAAAAAATTGATCATTCAAACTTGAAAAATCAAAAGACACTTAACTTCCATACCGAACACACCCTTAAATTAACATTTTTTGTTTGGCCATTGTTGTAGTTATGAAGTTGATACAATCTATGAACTTTGAATTAAATTTTGTATTCGTTTTCATATAATTATTTAAGTTTGAACATAACAAATAAAAAAATTAATGATACATAAAGTTGTCAAAAGTACTTTAGTCACAAAATTTAAAGCATATATAGGAACCAAAGACCAATTTAATGAAAAGGGTAAAAATAATTGTAAACATATGAAATAAATGGTCGTGCAATAATTTAAAGTTTCTTCCTCGAATGTAACTGTTGTACAAAGGACAGACCATTTAATGTATTTTAATGAAATAATAGAAAAATACAGTAGAGTCAAAGATAAAAAGGAAAGGAAATGGAAACTAAATTGCATGGAGATTAATAAGCATATATAGCAAGATTTGGACATTTCATTACTCAATCAATGTTGTTTTTAAATGAACGATAGACAATTTTTGCGTTCAAATAATAAAAAATTTATCGCTAATTCAATTTAATAACATATTGTGTTCAATATCTATATTGAACTCCAATTAAATTTGGATTACGTCGAAAAGTCTCACATTAAGGAATAAGAAAATTCGAACCCAAGACCTCTGAATAAGAAAAAATGAATATTTACCATAGGCGAAGTTAGCCTAAAGAGTTCGGGGGTTCTAAAATTCCTTTAGAATTCTTGATCAATTTTGTTAGGGGTTCACAAATTAACATACATATATATTTAATTAATTTTCTCGTACAAATACATGGTCTACGACTGGGTTCGTCCGAACCCACGAACCCCCACCTAGCTCCGCCTCTGAATTATTTACAACTATCACACAACTCTTGTTGGTTAACCTTATTACCACAAATACATGAAATATTAATAAAAGAGATCAAAATCCAAATCATCTTAATTCGAAAAATACACTAATAACGGCTCTCAAATTATGAAGATCAAGTCCAAATTATCCTAATTCAAAAAATGCGCCACTAACAACTCTCAAATTATAGAAATCAAGTCTAAATCATCACAAATAAATCTGATGAGAGAAAAATCAAGAGAGAAACCAAATTCTAACCTATTATTTATCAATAAAATTATGTTGCTTCGTGTCTTTTTAAAAAAAACTTGTGAAAACAAAGAAATTATTTCCTAGAAACAAGATGATGTGAAAATTAATTTCTTGTGTATCAAAATTTTCAAATGAGATTAAACATTGGGCCAAAAAAGGATTTAACAAGACGTAGCTAACTATATAGCTTAGTAGGCCAAAAAGTTGGCATGCATCATGAACATTGAAAAACATTATTACTAGTACTAACACTAGCACTAAAATTATTAAAAAATAACATAGAAAAATAGGCAGTATTGCAAGTCAAAAAAACAGTAACCTGACAGAAAGCCGTTAGGAAGAAGCACCAAATTCACAAAAGAACACTAAGCTAACACTTGTGGTGAGTATTCTATCGGTCTCAATATATATGATATTTTATTTAACGTTATATGAAAATAATTTATGATTTAATTAAGATAAATTTTAGATAATTAAGTGGCTACAATTCATTTTATTATGAATAAAAAGAGAATTTGAAAAATAACTTTATCCTATTTCTAAAAAGAGAAAAAAGTGATATTCTCAGTGTCACATAAATTGATATAACATAAATATAAAATAAACCAATATGGATGGGAGTGTACTAATGAAAGTGTTTCAGGCTTAATTAAAAATTTCAAGTTCAAATTCTGAATATAGAAAAAATTAAATATTGTTAGGAGCATTATCCTTACCTGCCACGTCCAATCCACATTTAGTCTGGGCTTTAATATGAATTTCAAACCTTATATATATAAAATAATAAATAGTACTTAGAAGCTAGTTGAAAAATAATAGAAAATAGGCCATAGAGTGTTGGCTAGTAGTAGAAGAAATAGTGCAACTATTACTAACAAATGTACAACTATTGAGTACATTTATCAATGAAATGAATATTTGCTATGGTTGTGGGGTTTATGTGTTCCTCTATGAAAACCCTAAAGGACCCTAATATCTTTATTTTATACACATTTCATTTATAGGGGTGGGGTGAGAGTGGTGTTGGGGGGGGGGGGACATGAACTTGATAATGTAAGTTTATTTTCCCCATTTCTTCATCCACCACTTTCTAACACAAGGCAAAGGGCTTTGCCTTACCTTAAGACATGTCAAATCAATCCATTGTGAAAAAACTTTGACAAGACTTGTATTAATTTATAATATAATTTGTGCATGCATGCCAATGTACCATGTATCATACACCCATCTACTATTCTTGATCACCATCATGACCTAAGACTAATAATTCAGAGCCAATGTTATAAGACTTGGTATGTCTTGGTACAATTATTCTCTTTAACTTTTGACCATAACTACTATTTGGTTAGACCACATTGAATTCCATTTATGTTAGTTACAAAATACTCCCTATGTTTTAATTTCCATGTCTTTGTTTGACTAACATGAGTTGGGTTTCAAAAGTAAAGTTTAAAATTTATGATAATGTAATATAATATTTTTAAATGTTGTGGTATTAAACAATGTTAGGTAGGATGTTGATAAAAAGAATTTTTTAATTGGATAAAAGTTATTTCTCAAAAATAAGCTAAAAAGAAAGTAAAACAAATTGAACAGAGCGAATACTAATATAGTAAAGAGGTATGGAAATATTTGCAATTGATTAACATTAATAAGCAACTCCAAAACACATTAACCATTTCAAATAGTTTTGGAGTAAAATTGAATAGTTTAAGGATTGTTTGGTGGATGTATATTTGAGAAACTAATATATATGTATTAATGAATTATTAAGTCTTTTTTTTATAGTGTCATGACCTAAGAACAGATGTGACATTCATCTATTCCTACCAAGACAAGTCAGTCAAACTAAAATATTTTTTACGCGTGATGACATCATCAATCCCAACGATACAAGTCAGTCAAGCCAGATAATTAAAAACAAATTGATATGAAGACAGTATACATTCCAAACAACGATATTAGTTTTATAATGATTATTTATGCATGAATACACATGCAGTCCCATAGCTATCCTTATTGGACACTCTTCGTCAATTTTTTTCATAGTATATACAAGTAAATGATACACAAAAGTGACTATTATATATTTAGGACATCCTTGACACAACAAAATGATATAACATAGTAATTTCAAGTGTCTTGAAAGATTAAAGACACAAAAACATAAAGTGTATGTATTGGAATATCATATTCACTTTTTAAAAAAGTGGGTTCACTTAATTAAGCACTTGGATATCCTTCACTAATTTTCTGGCTACGTCATTGTGTATATGATTAATGATAGAAGCATCTTTCATACATCAAATTATACAATGAATAAATATTAATTCCCGTCTAACTAATTTTATCATAACTAATCTCATTATTATCAATATCGACATTACTAACATATTACTATTTTTATCTATTCTATCAAACGAGACTCGATATCGAACTGTGAGATGACAATTGTGATGATGAGTGGTTGTGGGGTTCAACAGTAGAAAGACTCTTGAGTGAGTCTAAGAAGACCTATATAGCTAGATGAAGAAATTGATCAGAATTAGGTCATCATCACACACAACAAGAAAAATTGTACACTGACTTCCGTGAAGTAGCTAGCTATGCAAAGATGGAGTTAGATTTACAACCAAATAATACTACATATAGGCTATAGCCTATATATATAAAAAGTGGTTAAAAATTTAATATCTCTATAAGTCAGTAAAAAAATGTAATTAAATACCATTTTGCAGTGCTTAAAATAAAACATGACCTCATTCTAAATTTACTACACAAATAGTAAGTAAAGGTTTGTTATTTCACATCCCCCTACTTTTTTCATGATTTGGTGGATCTTAACTACTCTCATAACCAAAAAGTTTCTAGTTATATAGGGGTGGTTATTAGCTTTAATTTTTTTAATATTTTTTTCTCATTACATAAGGGATAATATGAAGAAAAAAAACAAGTATGTTTTATAATCTAAAAATATCTCATTTTCTAGTGATGAATTTTCTTTTGATACCACTAGACTTCAATTTTTTTATTGTGGATTTAGATTATATGCGTAGATTATATAGGTATCAAATAATTTTTGATAAGATTGGTATAATTTAACTTGCGCGGTAACAAAAATAAAATTAGAATTTTCATCAAAGAAGACAATACATAACGTAACATGTATGAGAAATCAATTTTCCAACAAAAGGTGTCACGGGAGGACAAGAATGGTTCCTCTATTGGCAAGAAGATGAGGAAGCTAGTTTTATAAAGCTAGTTTAATAGCTTTTTACTCCATTCTCTTTTAGAAAAAATAGAATTGCTTGAAAGCAAATTAGGAAATTACATATGCGAATGTAGAGATTATTGGTGTTCTATTCGAGATGAAGTATCGATTGTCTTCAAATCAAAAGGATGAGTAAAAAAGGCTCGAGAAAGTGTTCTTGGAATATGGGATATCTGGAAAAGTAATAGCGGAGAGTCATCCAACTATTAATTACCATCTTTATCAAAAATCGTATATTTTTTCTATCTAAATTTATCTGACATCGTTGTTGATCAAGCATAAAGTTTAAAAAATATGATTTTTTTTTGTTATGTTTATCAAATTGTTAAAATGAGATTCGTGTTATTAAATAATTATCAAATAACGAAAGTTAACATTTTTTTAAAAGATAAATTAAGAGAAAATATCACGTATATTGAGATAAAATATAAAAAACTCATCTATATAGTTAGTTTATAAATAATGTGATTGTGATATTTCTATATTTTACTTTCTTTGGGATAATGTTATGAGTGCATGAAATTCAACTTTTACTCATTTCTATCATTTTCATGTATACACACAAAGTGGGGTAACCTAGCTAACTAAACCCTAGCTATTACCCATGGTGCTCTTTTCATCAATCTATCCATCCATCTACTGTCTGTTTGTGATATCTGACTCTTAACAGTACTCCCCTTTTGTACTAAATAAAATTGTCTGCAGGAGACTGAGACACTGTTCAAGTAAAAAAAATCTAGTAACAACTAGTAAGGGTTGTTTGGTTCGTAGGATAAGAGATAATAATTTTAGAATAAATGATATATAATTTCACTTTGTGTTAGGATACCAGGCTAAGAAATTCGAGATACTATTCTCTCATGTGTCAATCGCATATGGTAGCAATCCTAGGATAAGATGTAACATAATTAGGGTTTTTTAGTGTGAGGGATAAGTTATAATAATCTCAAGTTAAAATGTTGGATTATATTATTTTACTTGATGTTTGGTTGGAGGTATTAGATACAGTGGTGAAATAACTAATGTAGTGATTTATGAATTCAGGAAAATGAAAAGTGATTTTTAATCTTTGGAAATGGGACCCTTCAATTTTTTAGGAATTTGAACCTTGAACGCGAGGGTCAATATTTTAAGGAGATCTACCACTGCACCACACTTTGGTTCTTGTCCAAGAGGAGTTCAAAATTTATATGTCTACATAAATACGGAAAATATACCTTCTGTATGATGTAATTTTTTGTATAGAGGTTCGGATGAACCCCTAGACACCAACGTCGGTCTGCCCCTAATTAAGTAGTCCTTGAATTGTTTATTTCACTATATTTTGCCATAATAATGGAATAAGTTATTTCATATACTACACGGTGGAATAATTTATTTCAGAATAACTTATCCTGAAATTAATTACCCCAAAATAACTTGTTTCCAGCCAAATGACCCCTAGTGTTAGTTTTATACCATTTGAAACGAGTAATATTAGCGACCCCATGATTAAACACCAAAAAGGCCATAATACCCTTCTCCAAGACACTTCTCTAGAAGTTATCCTTTAAAACATCTAAGGTTACAATTGAAAAAATAAAAAATGTATCCTCATTAATGTAAAATCAAACACACACATATATATCCCATATTTGGTCTCATAAACCAATCACATACTTATAAAAAACAAGGTATATTCCCTTAATAACTTGTTCAAAAACGTACCAAAATATTATTGTGATTACAATTCTGATTCACAGACTTAATTTCATGTACGTACTATAATCCCGTCATTGTGATTCCAATCGATATAATAAACTTGTTCATCGAACAAACGACCTTTTAAGAGAAAAAGGGTATTCTTGGAATATTGAATAAAAATAGTACAAAGAGGTGCAACTATATACTGGTGACAAAGAAATAATTCTAAGTAACTGTCCATGGGGCTGATGATATAATATGTTATGGCATATGGTGTCAGTAATAAACAAATATATATATATATATATATATATATATATATATATATATATATATATATGGGACAGAGATTTTTTTTAAAATTTTTATTTTGTTATGATAATTCTAGTAGTTGGGGTGGGGGTGGGGGGTGGGATGGGGGTGGGGGCGTAGGGGGGTAGTACACTGCAATGCAAGAAGATGTAAAAAGGTACACTCTTTGATTTCATTTTGAGATTTTCTTTCATTAATTGGGGTAGGAGACATTGCTTTATAAACAGAAAGGAATCGTCCTTATATATATTTACATTTTTTTTTATAAAAAAATTCGAGTATAATATTTTAGCAGAATACATCGACAATCTTTTTAATTTGTATTTTATACTTTTATAGTAGCAATATTATGTGATTTCTTTCTATATTTTTGGATATGAATAGTTAGAACCATGTAAACATTACTTATTTCTTACATTTCTTTCCTATTTATGTTTAATAATCTTTTCTTTTTTTGTTAATCCAAAATATTTTTATGATTATACAATGTCGTTTTACAAAAAAGATATTTAATTTTATGGTCTCAAATTAAAACATGTAAGATGTATTAAAAATTTATCGTATTGAAACTAAAGTTTCCAAAATAGGAATTAGATATTCTTTTTAAGTCCGACTAAATATAAAACAAAAACAAACACGATTCACATATAATGTGAAAAATTGTAACATATTATAAAATTTTCAGTTTATCATAATTTATGACCATATATGTTTCTATGATTTGGTTTAAATCATAATTTCTTTAAAAAGTAATTTACATATCGTATTCGATCAAACACAAGTCATACAAATTAAAACGGAAAAAGTATAAAAAGAGATTAGGTAGACGTCCCCACGTGCGTTAGTAATTTAGTGTCAAAGAGACAGAAGCAGACCCAAACGGTTCGTCTGGTTACGTATTGGACATATATAAGACACCTTTGTTTAAAGCTGATTATTCATCGCACCTCACCCACCCCGACCCTACTTGATGTTCGATAAAATTTAAATTTATAAAAAAATATTTTTGATATCGACATTTTTAATAGGATTTTGAGCTTTCTGATTAAAGATAAAAAATGATAAACGCTCCCTAAAAACTACTAGTTAGGGAGAAGAAAATTGAATACCAATCAATTAAATATGAAAAAGATTCGAAAAGGAAAGCAAAATAAATTGTGATCACATAACAATACAAAGACTACTTAGGATAAGAAAGTCTCGTATCAGTAAAACATAAGAGAGTTGTTGGATATATAAGTATCCATGTTTATACACTAATAATATATTTTAAAGCTGTACAAATTTATGTTTAAAACAAACGATATCACTAGCGAATTACATTGATACAATTGAGAATGAATATAACCATATTTTAAGGGGTGAAAAAACAGAGTGAAAGAAGTGAATCCAAATATAAATTGTATGGTTCACACAATTAAATAATGTAATTAATATGTCAGAATTGTTAGTGAGCATTACATCAGCTAAATCAGAACTGAAAATATTGTCCTTTTTCACACTGCAAAAATAATTTTTCCTATCTGCACATAGATTTTCCATATCTCTATTTTAACAATAACTCCATATTCTATATATCATGCAAAACGGTTACTATTTTTTTTAACATAAACATAAATACCATAACCTGACAATGTAAATGATATTTATAATAGGAGTATAATTTTGAGTTAGGGTAGTTCAAGTATCATATTACCGATTACTAATACTCTATCTGACTCAATCTATGTGATTTTATTTTATTTGATACGAAGTTTCAGAAGAAAAAAAAAAAACTAAATTTGTGTGATCATAAATTATCTCCTAAAGGTAAAATGTGTATTTAAAAATTAGAGTACTACTTATTGTAGAAATTTACTTTGTGGTTATCTTACGAGTGATCTAATTATATAAATATTATTTATTTTGTTTAGGGTTTAGGGTTTAGGATTTGAGGGATTTCAAACTCTAGTTGGAGTGTTCTCTAGTGCTATTGAGGTTTCAAACCCATTTTAAATTTACAAGCATCTTTCTTTATCAAAAAATAGTGACATGCATGTTTTGTCGTAAGGTGTTGAACTAAGTTCTGCAATGAGCATAATCCTTGTATTTAGTTGTCAGATCATTGAGCTTAGAACTCTTAACAATGTCCATGATGAGTCGGAGGAAGGTGAAAATAACGTCAAGTCATCAAGCCCCCGACCCTATCTCAATGAGAATGTAAGGGTGTCGATTGACCTATTAGGGAAGGTTTTCCCCTCTTGCAGAAGAACCTTCTCGTATAAATATCAACTTATGTATTTCTCGAATCATGATTATGTACATATATTGTAAACTAGATCATCGAAGACATAAACATTGATACACTATCTGATGCGCGAGATACATTAATCGTTAAGTAAGATACATTACATTTTATATATGATACATGATACATTAATCTGATGCACATTTTATACATGATACACTAATCTTATACGCGGGATACATTAATCTGATATACATTTTATACATGATACACTAATCTTATACGCAGGATACATTAATCTGATGTGCGAGATACATTAATTTGATGCGCTGATACATTAATTTGATGTGTGAAAATGAGGAATTTCAGAAATTTATAAAATTAATAGGGGATAATGGTAATAAAAGAACATAAATATGGGATTTCTGTCATTTTCCCTATATATTAACTATATACAACATATTCCTAGTTATTACAGTCTAAAGACACAAAATTAGCTTTCACTGCTTTATATCCAATTAGAAAGCCCACCTTCTTGTACCTTAAAGGCCCAACAGGCCTGCAAGGTTGATACTTCTTCAAGGCAGACCAGCTTCTATAAGAGAGGCCCCATATATCCCAGAAGGCCACATTTCTGTGACTTAAAGCCCAAGATAGGGGACAATGTTTGTGAAACCTTTACGGAACCCTCAGTAGGTAGTTCTGTAGTTTTCGAGCATTAAGGAACAATTTATACGACTTAGACGATTTTCTCAGTTTTTCATGTGTGTTAACCTATGAATAATCTGGTGATGACTTCCGAACGAATTTTTTGTGAAACCTTTATGAAACCCTCCATATGGAGTTGAGGGAGTAGTATGTACATGCTCCCCATTTTTAGAGTGATTTTTGAGCATTTAAGGGTCTATTTATTTTCTATGTGTTCCGTTTGTGTTAGCGTTACTATATTTTGGTGATACGTCTTCTGAAACGAATTTGTGAAACCATTACAGAACCCTTTCGAGGGAGTTGAGGGAACAATATGTACACCATTTTTAGAGTTATTTTCAAGCATTTCAGTGCTAATTTATAGAAGAAGGCACCTACAATAGCACCACAATAATTCAAGAACTTCCTCCAAGGTTCAACCAACTGTCACTCAACAAGCTTGGAAAGTACAAGTCTGATATTATAGAAGATTGTACGCAGTCTGAGGAAGGTAGAATATACGCAGACCTTACTCTTTACTCCTATCTTTGTAAGGTAGAGATGTTGTTTCAGACAGGCCCTACGTCAACAACAAATTGGACACAAAATGAATTACGACAATCAAAAGTATAAGGACTTGAACCTAAGACCTTATGGTGCTCAACTCACTGCATAATATATAGACCAATAAGCCACACCCTTAGGGTACTTAGAAGTCAAATTTAAATCTTAAACTATGTCCAATCTAATAACGTCATATAAAAAGAATGAACGGAGTTCTTTGTTAAGAGCCACAGATATATAAAGTGATGAATCCTAACTTCAATAGTCAGAACAGAGCAGTGTCCAGTGAGTCTCATTATGTATACACAGAACAACGCCTGTTTGTAGGCGCGAATTCTCCAACCACACCAGGGAACATCACATTCCTCTACCATACGTGCGGCTATAACTAAATCCTCTTAAAATTATTCACAGACAGATTACAAATGCAATCTCTGAGAAGCAAGTACTAGATGGACAAGCATGCCCGAGAGCGATACTTCAACATGTTAAATCATCCATGGATGACATCCGTTATCAAAAACAAGAACATAGCAAAATACTTGAATCGAATTCTACACGAAGCAATAAAAATCATTACTTTATCAACACAACAAGAGCATAGCAAACTTCGAATTGCATTCAATGAGAAACAATGAAAGACATGAACAATGAACACCACATCAAGGATAAAAATCATTACTTTATCAACACAACAAAGAGCATAGCAAACTTCGAATTGCATTCAACGAGAAACAACGAAACCATGAACAATGAACACCACATCAAGGATAAAAATCATTACTTTATCAACACAACAAGAGCATAGCAGACTTCGAATTGCATTCAATGAGAAACAATGAAAGCCATGAACAATGAACACCACATCAAGGATAAAAATCATTACTTTATCAACACAACAAAGAGCATAGCAAACTTCGAATTGCATTCAAAGAGAAACAACGACACCATGAACAATGAACACCACATCAAGGATAAAATCATTACTTTATCAACTCCACAAGAGCATAGCAAACTTCGAATTGCATTCAATGAGAAACAATGAAAGCCATGAACAATGAACACCACATCAAGGATAAAAATCATTACTTTATCACGAAAATGTACATCTAACAACAATTTATATATGCGAAACATTTAGTATTAACTCTAATGATTCTCCAAACATATACAAAATCAACTCTAACCATAGAAAAAGAGTTACTTACGTACTACATTTGCTTATCATCCACTAACCTCAATCGCATTTCAATCAATCTGGCATTGAATTCTCCATCACTAACCTTCAACATCTCCGATAATGATAGCGAAAACCCATGCTCCACCAAAAGCCTATGCCGAGGCTTAATCTTCCTCTCCAAACTAAACGAAAAATACTGTGGAAACCTCTTCAATTCCCCTATATCCCCATTCATCTCCTTCAAAAAATACTCAACTTTTGGCCTAAAGTTATTCTCAATACTAAATGTCAACAACCCAGGTGATCTCAAAACCATAATAGCCACATCATCGAGTTCGAATCCCAAACTCAACATGTAATCAATTTTAGGGTTCAATGTTAGCTCAACACTGGACACAAGCAAAACAGTAGTTTGACAAGTAATCCGATTCTGACCCACAAATCCAAATTCCTTCAAAAACTCAAATGTGGGTTTCAATTGATCTTCAACACTACAAACAAGAATTCTCGGACATCGGATAATGGATTTCCGAATGTCATGGAAAGGGATAACGACGTCGTTTAACAAGAAATCGAAAATTGGGTAAAGGTGGATATATGGGTCGGAGGTTAAAAGCTGAGGATGCATATCAAGTATTCGACCAATTGCCGACCGTTCAATTCCCATTGAAAACAGACATATTTCAACAGATCTGATTGAATCGAGTGTTGCTGATCGTAAATGGGGGTTTAGTTGAAGAACTTTACTGGGATTGATATTGAGTTCTTGAAGGTAGAGTATTTTCTCCCGAAATTTGAGACCACAGTCAGTTGAAGTAAGGGTGGGTTGAGGAGAAAACTGAAGGGATTTGAGTGAGGTTTTTGTGGGTTTTGCAGAAATTGAGCAAATGGGTATTGGAGAAGAAGGGTTTGGGGTGATGGAAGAAAAGGGGATTAGGGTTTTGGGAGGGTTTATCCATGTTAGCATCTCAGGTAGCTGAAGTGACATTGAAGAAGAAGAAAGGACTCTGTTTGCATGCTTTGTGTTTGTAGTTTTATCAACAAAGATGGAGTTTTTTGAGTTTGTGTTTTTGCTAGGGGTAAACTACTTCTATAGCCTATCTCCTTATCCCTATTGTATTAAAGTATTTTCGTTACGTGAGTTTTATGTCTGAATTATTATATGTATAAGTTTTCTAATTGAATTGTTGAATATTTATTGAGACACGATTTAATTATGAGTTATTCACTTTTTTTTTATATTAATGGTAGTAATATTTCAAGTACAAATAGTGAACAACTGATAGTTCAAGTGTGTGTGATCAAATATTTGATGATAAAATAATAGTTCAAATTGACCTCTTCACAAATTTTTCAAAAGATTCTATTATGTTGTTTGGGAGTAATCAGTAAACAAAATTTGATGAAATTTGGGTTTGTATGATAGTGAATAAAATTGAATAGTATTATACATAAATGCACAAAAACCTCTTGTAATTTTGTATAATATTGTACATTAAGCTTTTAAACATTTTTGTAAATTAAAAAATGAAAGTTTTGTATAATATTGTATACTATATGTATATTATTGTATATTTTAATTACATACATATCATCATCAACGAATTTCAAAACTTTCCAATATCAAATCCTTGAAGATGGTAAAGCCCAAGTTCTTTCTGTAGGATACATTCAAAAGGCTTGAAGATGGGATCCTTATATATAACTCCTTTTCTATTACACAATATAGCAGAATATGAGTGAGATACTCTTATTTTGATAAATGTATTAGTGTATATTTGATACCATATACATGTATTTTCTTATAATTATGTATCTATCCACGGATACAGTGTATACATCATTGTATACTTGATACTACAGGATTCAAGATACATGTATCTGGATAAATATATCTTTTGTCTTGTTCAATTCGATATTATGAACGACAAATACATTGTATAGTATACTAGAAATTGATACATGCATGTATGGTGTAAAAAGAGTATAAAAATGAAGATACACAAACATATTTATGTATCAAATATCCATACAAGAGACGACAGAGGTGAGAGAGAAGGTGTCACGGGATATAACCTCTTAACGAGTGACATGAAAGGTATCTTGATTAAAATAGGAGAGAGGCGAACGAAATTGGAGCGAAGAGAGGTGTGAGAGAAAGCAAAGATGAGAGACAGGATCTATAATTATTTAAAGTATCATTATGAAACGTAATTCCAAAATATACATCGTATTTTGTGAAATTTCCCCAATATATTCCTCTTGCGTAAATGAACTTGCGAAAACAAGGAGATATAAGACGAGCCCAAAGTTATTGGGCCTCTAATGTGAATTGTGACATAATGTCTAGCCCAATACTTAAGAAAATTTACCAAGTGAGACAACACGAGATTTTCAGTCTCGCGTGTCTATCATAGTTGACCCATTTCGTTGCAAAATACAGAATTTCTATCGACGATATTTCAATTATTTTTTAAAAAAAAACAGAAGTGACATAGGAAAATAAATTCATGGAAATGAATAGGACTAGAAATTGAACAGTAGCTCTATGATAAAATTATTATCTTATGGCGATGTAAGATAACAAACTTAATGAATTCGAGTTTGAATCAGAGTTATTGGGTTCATATAAATTATAATGTGCATATCTCAATAATTCATCATACTCTTTAGCTACCTAAGTTTATTATCTTCTTTATATTAATATACATATCGATACTTAATTGGTCATTTCACATTGAAACTTTTTGTTTTTACTTTTTATTTCTTCCAGAATTTTTCCTTCTCATTTTCACATCACAATATTATATATTATATTTTTCAGAAAAGTATAAATAAAATAGAATAAGAAGAGAAGTAGGACAAGTAAAATGAGCGATAAATGCGGCAAAAATAAAAAATTCACATGTGAAAATGTCCAAAAAATATGACATCCCCAAAGATCCCCCATATCTCTATTTTCTTGGCTCCATTAATTAGCTCCCACAAAAATTAATACAATAGAGTTTTAAAAGTCGGCGATTGAGTTGTATTTAGTTATACTTCAATTCTAGCTATCGAATTATATTATATTGTAAAATCTTATTTATTTTTCAATCGTAGTTGCAATTAAGTTTATATTTAATGGGATATCGAGAGGCTTGTGACTTAATATAGAGTGAAAAGGTAAATTTATGCTAGCTGATAGGAAGATTCTGTGTCTTTATTCATTTTCTATCGCATATCAAATCTTTTTTCAATATAGATGATAATTATCTAGACAAAAACAAAAGAGATCAAACATAGAAATAAAGAGTAAAGTCGTCTATCATTTTGATGGAAGATTAAAAAATGTCTAAATAAGGATTTAGATGAATTTTGCCATTGAAAGGAAGATCCTAATTACCTAATGTTGGATTAATGTTATTAGTTATTGGTGATACTTGAGCATAAAAACTTAAAAGATGTAATTTTAACCTAAGAGTTTTCATGTTGGTCTCTTTAATTTAATGTAAAATGCTTGTAATATGACCTATTTTTCCAATATTAATATTGATATTTAATCATCATTAACTTACATATTAATAAAATAAAGGGAAAAGGGTTAAAAATGCCCTTAACGTATTTTAAATTGTTCAAAAATGTCCTCCTTCCACCTTTTGATTTAAAAATGCTCTCAACGTTTTTTTAAGGTTTAAAATTGCCCTTTTTTAACACCCGTTTGACATGGCAAATGCTGAGTCATTAAATTAGACAAATGGCTTCATTTTATTGGTCCACCTATTTTTTTGGGAAAAGGGTTAAAAATGCCCTTAACGTATTTTAAATTGTTCAAAAATGCCCTCCTTCCACCTTTTGATTTAAAAATGCCCTCAACATTTTTTTAAGGTTTAAAATTGCCCTTTTTTAACACCCGTTTGACATGGCAAATGCTGACATGGATTTTCTTTACCCATTTCAAATATATGACCCATTAGTCTAAAAACCCATTTCAAAAAATTTGACCCGATAGCTGATCATTTTTTGGTCTTCTTTTTTTCATTAGTTCTAGGTCTCTTTCTTTCTTTCTATTCAATTTGTATGTCCTCCATTCTCTAGGTAATTGCGGGGGGGAAAAAATGGAAGAACTAGATCAAGATTTGTCAAGTTGATGTTTTGCACATGGCTGCAAACCTAAAGGCTGACACAACAAAGCCCAACATTAAGCAATCACAACCTCATTAAACACGAACAAAAAATTCAGTTGTAAGATTCTATACCTTCTTAATTCCAATCATGTTCAACCTATCATTAGTTCCGATTGCAAACGACATCCACAACCATGGATCCAAAGAATTTCTTCTCCCCTCCAATGAGCTTTGATGACAGAGTTGTAGCAGCACACTTTGCAAGCAGACTTTTCTTCTCCTCCAAAATTTTTCCCTTTCCAAACTTTTTATGCTAACATCCAATTCTTTTACTTTCTCGACTGCCTACATAATCAATATCAATTAGAAGCGGTTCGATAACTACGAATAAGATTTTGAGGGTGGACACCCTCTTCGACAAAATGGCTTGGCTTCTTTTAAAAATTCTCCTGCAAGTGTAGTGATTCCATTTGCCAACTTGGTGTGAAGGACAACAAGACACAAAGAAGGTTAATGTGAAAATGGGTTTGTGGGTGGGTTTGAATTTTTGTAGCATAGATGGGTCGGGTCGTTGGGATGGATTTTTTTTTAAAAATAGGTGGACCAATAAAATGAAGCCATTTGTCTAATTTAATGACTCAGCATTTGCCATGTCAAACGGGTGTTAAAAAAGGGCAATTTTAAACCTTAAAAAAACGTTGAGGGCATTTTTAAATCAAAAAGTGGAAGGAGGGCATTTTTGAACAATTTAAAATACGTTAAAGGGCATTTTTAACCCTTTTCCCAAAAAAAATAGGTGGACCAATAAAATGAAGCCATTTGTCTAATTTAATGACTCAGCATTTGCCATGTCAAACGGGTGTTAAAAAAGGGCAATTTTAAACCTTAAAAAAACGTTAAAGGCATTTTTAAATCAAAAGGTGGAAGGAGGACATTTTTGAACAATTTAAAATACGTTAAGGGCATTTTTAACCCTTTTCCCTAAAATAAATTAAGAGAGTGTTAATGGGATATTGAGTCACAAGGCTCAAAACACAAGAAGAGAAAAGAAGGGCAGATGGAAGAAGGTGAGGAGTGTTTGACTAGTCATTGACAGCCTTTTCAGGGCATCAAGCATGCCCTCATTCATCCCACTTTTCAAGTTTAAATATTTCGTTGTGTTTCTATCTGTTCTAATTTATGTGATAATATATAATTGAAATTTTAAAAAAATAGACGTAATATGTAAATATGATTTAATTTGAGTTCAATTGATAGTTTATGACTTATTTTATTTATATGAATAGACTTTTAAATTTATATAATATTGAATAAATAAATACATTATTTTATATGATGTCTTATAAATCAGTTAAGATGTATCTCACACAAATTATCACACAGAACATCAAAGTTCATTCGAAATTTGAATTAGGGAAAAATGTGTGATATACCCCTCAACTTTGTCATTAAGAGCTACCCTTTGTAATGAAAGTGGCTCATATATACTCCTACTTATAAACAAATGACTCACATATACCCTTATCCTCTGACGGAAATGAAAAAAAATATAATTTTAATATAACTTTTTATTATTTTTTTCTAAAAAATATAATCCATATGAGTAAATTTAATCCTCGTCAAACATATTTTTTTTGATTTTTTTTTGTTTCAATGACTAATTTAGAATTATTATTTTGATAATTAAATTTATTTATGTTTCACTTATATTCTTGTAAAACTTATTGTAGATGATCAAATTTTTTTCTTCGAATACAAAAAATAAATTACAATATAGACAAAAAAATAGTTTAAATTTTTTTTCTTTAAACTAAGGAATGAAAGAAAGAAATAAGAATAATAATAAGAAACTCAAATAATTATAATAAAAGAAGTCAAAAATAATTTATGTATGAAAAAAATTAAAATATACCTTGAACTTTGATATAAGAATCATATATACCCCTAAATAATTTTTGTAAAAAATTAAAAATAATAAATATAAATTTAAAACTAATTCTTTTAACTTCCGTTAAATGAAGGGTATATGTGAGCCATTTTATAATGGAAAGGATAGGCATATATAAGTCACTTTCATAACGAAAAATATATCAGTTCCAAATGACAAAATTAAAGGTTATATCAAACCCTTTTCCCTTTGAATTATAAGTGTCAAATTGGACCACTTTAGTGGAGTTGATGTATTTAATATACTTTTACAATAAACATAATTTTACTCGGTAAATTGTGTATATAATTCCATATTTCTTTCTTAATTTTTCTTTCTGAATTTTCTCTGCAATAGCGTAAATTTCGAACATAGAATGAGTTGGACTTCTTTGAAATTTATGGAGGATCTTATGAATTTTGTTGAAGTAATTGATAGTGAAGAAAGATTCAACCTTGTTTCAATTTTTGCAATATTTTATAAATTTATATAGTTTTTGAAACGAGATATTCAATAAAAATAGAACTAAATTCGATCATCTGAATAAAATATCATAATTAAAGGGGTTGATACTTATAATGTATGAACAAATTTTTAAAAATATGTCACATACCATTGACCATAGGCAATAGCATTAATTTCTAGCTCAGAGTTAATGTAGCTTTCAAAAATAGGTAGATACACATTTATGTTATAAAAAAATAAATGTACTGTTTTTTTTTACCACTTAGAATTAATTAAAATAAGCCATAAAAGCTATAGAATTTCCTTGAATGTTTGCTTGTGAATTAAATATAGTAGATGTTCTTTTAACATTGCTATCATCAGAATGGGAACAAAAAATATTTTTCCACACAATTCAATGAAATTTCCAGGAAAGTTCTGTTGACTCTTTGGCCTAATTATTTAGTCCCACATCGGAATTTTATGTATTGTGAAGGAGAATTTAGGTTATAAAAGAATCCCTCCTGCTTCATTGTAAATTGCACCATTTGTAATCTCTTCTCTCTATCTAATAAAAGTAGGCTGCTTTGAGCGGTGCTTGGAGATTAAGTTTTTGCGGCTGAACTCCATTATTAAAATTGTTCGGTCTCTTTACTCTTCTTTTCAGTTAATATTTGATATTATTTGTCGGGTATCTTTGTTAGTGTTCTGTCCGGTTCAGTTCATTTGAACCGATTTATTTCAATAAAGTTATTCCGTTTTGTAGGAAAATTACCCGAATTTCCCAACAAGTTCCAACTATTTGTGAGACTTTCTTAAAGTAATTTGGACCAAAAAAATATTGGAAAAAATGGTTTCAAAAAATAAGTTGTTGAAGTTGTGTATTTTCATTAGGTATTTAATTTATTTATTTGTAAAAGGTAGAAATTTTGTTAGTAGGAAATAGTTTACCGGAAAAACTAGTGAAATGGACGTTCTCTTGTTAATTATTTTGGCGCATATGTTGAATAGTAATTTTATTTGTTCATTTTATCTTTCATGAACATTTTTCTCAACGGTCATTATGAGTTCTTTGTCAAATTAAGTGCACAAAGGGTTTTTTATAGTTCAAACTAAGAAAGACAATAGAAATCACTTTAAAGAATAAGAGTCGTAGCTACAAAGTAAAAGAAGTTGTTACCTTATTAGAGGTAATGTGACGATACTCGTCTCACCCTCTACCAGATTCATTTAGTAACGGTCTTAGAATAAAAAAGTTCTTTCTTTTTATTTGAGAAATTAAAAAGGTTATAAACATTACTCTAAAAAACACAACTTATCACAACCATAGAATCTTCTTTTTTGCAAAACAAAGGACTAGTGACAAGAATCTTAATCCACACAAGTTGAAACATTGGAACAAAATCATCTGTATTTTCAATCTTCTTTTTTTTTTCTTTTGTGAACATTCATTAATTAAATGGATACATAAATCTTAAGTATTTACTAAAAGATGGTTCATCATAATTAGTTAGAAAGTTAGGCTAATGACAGTTGGCTTTTAAATTTGGCTGCTACTTTAAATGCACTGTAACCCTAGGTAATTTGTGGCATATTTTTTCGACCGTTCATTAATTTCAATTTTTCACGTGACATAATTACTATCAAAAAATTAAATAACATTCTAGCTAATTTCACAAATCTTTAACTTAAAACTACAATATTCAAAAATCTTCTTTATATTTTTAAACTACACGTCAAATCATAAATCAAACAAACAAATTAAAACCGAGGAAATCATTACAAAAGTTATAATACATAACCATAATCTTCTTGAATCATTACTAGTTAAATGGATCTTTACATTTCATAGTCTCACACAAACACCAAGTGCATCTTCAGCTACAGGCTGAAGCTTTTAAAAAAAAAAAAAAATTGCCAACAATACCCCCACCCCCACCTACCAACTGCGGGTGGTAAAAGTCCACCACTGCTTTCCACTTCTGCCCTTCACAGAAGGAAAAATTACCAAAATACCGTCCAAAAATAAAAAAAAACCTACAAAGTGTGGCTTCAAGAATTAGGGTCCCCCAAAAGTAAGATGCCCTTAATTCAAACAAAAATGAAAAAAAGGGACAATTTTAAAATATGCCCTTTTTTCATTTTTTACCTTAAAGACCACACCTTTACCACCAACAAAATACTTCTATACTAAAAAATAGTCACAATACTAATACTAGTGACCAAATCAGTATGCATACTAATACTAGTAATGATAATAGTAATACTAGTAAATATACTTCCAAAAACTTGAAGAAAAGAAAAACCATTTAATGCTTTTTTTTAGTGGAATTGAGCACCAGTATATGTCTGTCCAAATGACCAGTGAGCAGGTGCAACATTGTATGAGATCAAACTTCTACCATCACCTGTTGTAACCTTAAATGATAGTGTTTGTCCATTAAGGTGGTTGTTGTTTTGCCAGTTTTGTCCCCAGTTTCTTGACATTGGCTGCCAACCTGTTCTTGATCCTTTAACAGCTACTGAATGAACATCACCACCACCACCAACATTAGTTACTAGTACTAAGTTGAAGTATGAGTGTCCATTGATAGTGAACCTAATTCCTCCCCTTCTTCTACAGGGTACCCTGTAATTACAAAAGATTAGTCGAGACATGAAAATTCAGATAGTCAACCAACTAAGCTAATGAGATTATTAAAATTGATTGTATAACATGAAAGTCTAGATAGTGAGTCAGTTAAGCTACTAAAATAACCAAGATTTGTCAAAACGTGAAAGTTCAGATAGTCAACTTACTAAGCTACTAAAATTATCAAGATTGTTCATAGCGTGAAGGTTCAGCTAGTCAACCAACTAAGTTGTTAAAATTAGCAAGATTGGTTATGTTATGATTTTATATGGTGTTAAAGTTTGTAACTTTGTTACTTATGCTATTCCAAGATTTACCAAAACCAAGAAACAAGTAAAGGATAAAGAGCACAATTGAAACAAGTAAAGAGACAAATGGGAACAATACTTGTAACTTTATGATTCTTCTACTATTACAACAACCAAGAAATAAGTAAATGCTAAAGAGTACACCATTGAAAATAGCCAAATGGGAAACTTCTTGTGATAAAGTTAAAACCTTTATCAAAAGGGACCACACCACGTGGTTTCACCATTTCATTTTTCTACTTGCATGCACAAGTAAATTAAGGTCATTTAAAAGGGACCATTTAGAAAATTCAAACCTTTGGGCTTAAGCAATTTAGACATGACTAAGGTTTAGCATTTGTGAAAAGACAAAACTCTCCTTACCACTCTTTAAAGCACTCAAACAACATCATACATACATAGCAAGATACAAACAGCATATAGTACTACAACTAACATAATTTTACCAAGAATTTACCTTCTGTAAGCAACAGGGACAATTCCAGCTTTGTAATGAGCAATGTGTTGGAAAATAGGCTGAGAGAGGTCAAAATGGTGAAGTGGAGGATTACACCAACCCCCTGCATTATTAGGGAGGGCATTGTTTGGTGGGCAAAAATTTGTAGCAGTAACCACAATAGAACCAGGCAAACACCCTTGTCTATCATTCACACATCTTAATTCAAAACAAGAACCACAGCTCAACCCATTGTTGAACATAGCAGTACTTAAAGCTGCTGTATTTGTACCATACCCTTGACTATAAAGATTCCCATATCCACAAGCACCACCTATTTCAAAAAAAAATTCAAGAATCAGCACAAATTTTAACCTAAATTTACTCAAAAATCAAAACTTTTGAGGAATTTAAAGAAAATGCTGCATACCCATTGTTCCAGAAGCATCACCACCCCCATAGAAAGTTGCATGAGCATCAATCCAACCTCCTCCACCATAACCATAAACAGATGACACCATTGCAAGTAGACCAACAAAGCAAATCCCAAAATAAGCCATGGTTCCTGCATAAAGATTACAACTTTTTAGCATTGCCCTCAAGAATGTTAACAGATCTTGAAAATGGTGTACTTCAACTATGTTTTTTTGCATAAAGATTACAACTTTTTTGCATTACACTCAAGAATGTTAACAAATCTTGAAAATGGTGTTCTTCAACTATGTTTTTTTTCATAAAGATTACAACTTTTTAGCATTACACTGAAGAGTGTTAACAAATCTTGAAAATGGTGTTCTTCAACTATGTTTTTTTATGCATAAAGATTAAAACTTTCTAAGGTATACATTCAAGAAAAGTTGAAAATTGTGTTGTTAATTTTTGCATTTTCAAGAAAAGAGAAGAAAGACTCTTACTTTGGAGAGTGAGCCTTGACTAGCAAAGAGAGAATGTAGTGAGTAAGGCAAAGGAAGAGTGAAAATAGGAGTTGGGTGTGAAAATTGGGAGGGATTTAGGGGATATAAATAGGGATTTTAAGGGGTGTTTGGCCTTTAAGCTTGTGCTACAGTTATACAACTGACTGACACTTTTTTTTTTTAGGCTGTTGAGGGGACCAAAAACTGCCTTAGAGAGGAACCATTTAATAATGAGTTTTTTATTTAAATGTTTTTGAGTTTTTGGTGGTGGGAATTGAGGGTTATTTGCACTTTTGCTATCTTTTCTTTTTGGAAAAAAAAAATATATCTGAACTATCGTAAATATAAATATTCTTCGTTATACTTTTGGATATTGATATCTTTATCGTCCAAAATTTAGAATATATATACCCTTTATACTAACAGACATACACGTATCATAATCTTTTCCATTGATCGACATTTATTAAATATTGGATCGACGGACAAGATTGAATCACGCGTCCCTATTTAGTCTTTCGTTAAAGTAAAGGGCATAAATGCTCTAATTTTTTTATGGCAGGGACACCAATGTCCCAAAAGTATGACGGGATGTATCTGCATACCATTTACGATAGTTCATGGATATATTTATCATTTTTCCCTTTCGTTTTTGGTTTACCATTCAGTATCTTTGAAATCCACATTAGAGTCCTTCTAAAATTCGAATTTACGCAAGAAAGCCTCATATTAGAGAATTCAGCGCTCTCTAACAAAGACGATTTTATATCTAGGGGGACTCGAATTCGAGAACTCTAGTTAATGATCAAAGAATACTTGTCACTCCAGCACAATCCACAGTTCTTGTTGGTGTAATTTTGCTACTGTTTTTGTGGTCTTTAATTTATAAAACTTGTTCACTATACTAAAAATAGATATTTGTAAAAGTGAATGGAAGGAGTACTTCCTTCGTTTCGATTTGTATATCTGTGTTTTTACATGGCATTAAGTTTAAGAAAGTAAAGAAATTTTTGAATTTTGCATTTTAAACTAACTATATGTAAAATATATCAACATATCCTTTTATCTTGTGGTGTTAAATGTGTCATGTGAGAAAAAAAATAGAATTTAAGAATTGTAAAAAAAACTGAAAAGCTTTATTTAAAACCAACCAAGAAAAGTAAGAAAAACAAATTAAAACAAATCATATATTATGTCTGCATGACTTCAATTTCTTAAAAACTTATGTTTCAATATACATAAGTATGATTTGCTAAAAAAAATAAAAATAAATTAAAGACTAAGATTATTTGAAGGACAAATATTAAAGACGAATTTATTTCAAGGGTTAAATTAGTCAATTTTATGAAAAATTAAAGGAAAAAATTCTTTATTTTATTATGGGCCTGGACAAAATAGGTTTAATGGGCTGAAACCGCGTGAATCTTTGTAGGTTTGTGCTATTTTGTAATAACACCAAAAATTCCCAAAATCCAAGTAGGGTCTTCTGTTTTTTCCTCTGTTGGCTAAAATTTAAAACGTTCTTAATTTATTTAATTGATTTTAATTTACTACAAAACTTTATAAAAAAATATTTTTAAATATTATAATATTAAATTAGAGACATATTAAACAAATCATATGATACTTTTTTGAGAAGAAAATAGGATAAACAAATTGTTTAATGACAAATTTTTATATTGAACGTCTGGATGATTTGTCAAATATTTTTTAAGAACGTGTAAATGAAAAACACGATAAGTATTTTGAAGTCGAGAGTACAACCATCTAGGGTTTTATCCATACAAATTGCTAGTAAAAACTTTAATAATGAGAATAAGTGTTGCATCTGCTAAAAACACTGGAAATTAAATACTATATCAGCTTTTTCAGTTAAAATAAAAATTATAATAGATTAAATTCTACTGTTTTTTCTAGTGGTTAGGCCATTTATAGCACATTACATTAATTAAAAGTGAGTGAATTAAATAGTGAGATCTTTTTTGGTAGCAGAATTTATTTTTATAATAGAAATAATTCACTTAAACAATAGTACAAATTCATATTAATATTATTAGTTTATTGTTTCTCCACATTAAATAGAAGTTTATATGATGGCTGCAAAAAGTACATCTAACCTCTCTACCTATCTAAGTAATAAGCTTTATACATCATAAAAATATTTCATTTAGGTATTTGAATTAATTTTTATATCAGTTGAATATTTTAAACTTTAAATAAAATGTGTCAATTAAACAATTTTGATTCAATTTCGGAAGAAAAAATTGTATATTTAGTATTCATTTTACGTTCTCGTATAAAATGAGACGAATAAATTATTATTTTGGCTATTTTTAAACTAGGTGGTACATTTTTGAGATTTTTCAAACAAGTTGTGATCTATATAATTATTATATTCAATGAGGTTAGTTGAAATATTAAAAGTGAATCAACTAACGGAAGTTATTGGTCTAATCCCATTTTATTAAGTGATTGTAAGAGTATTTCTCATTAAAAAAAAAATTGTTCGTATAATTATAGTTATCGTACCATTAAGTTGTCAATTTAATTGAACTATTAAATTGTTACGCTGATTTAATTATTATTAGAAGTCGATGATTCAAATTTATAACACTATATAAAGTCGATGAAGTGATATTTGACTATTTTAATACGATCGATAATTCAAATTTGTGATCCTCTATTATTTCATTTGTGAACTCTTGTGGTCCATCAACTTCTTTTTTTAAAAAAAATTGCTTCATTTTAAAATTGAAGTAATTTAATTTTAATTATTTATGAAGGTATAGTACATGTGTGAAATTGATGTATAATTATTGTAATTTAAAAGGGTAACACATGTTTAAGAAAAAAACTTCCATCAAGTCTCATAAGTCATTCTCTTTATACATTGAATTGACATATTATAATCTATCCTTTTTTAATTTTTTGGTTAGATTATAAAAGATCACATAAAATCCAAAAAATTATCCTTTTTATTTCTTTTTTTCTTTTGGTTGGATTATAATAACCTCACATAAATTCCTAAAATTATCAATTGAATTGCACTTTTCACATTGAGAAAAATTGTGACCTCAAAAAAATTGACAAAACACAATATAAGAAAATAAAATCATAAGGATATACAATGTTAAGTCGAATCGACAGATAAAGTTGTATTTGATTATATTTTTTTGGGAAAAGGGTCAAATATGCCCCTAAACTATTTGAAAAGGTCTAGATATACCCTTCGTTTAAAGTTTGGTTCACTCATGCCCTCGCCGTCCAACTCTTGGTCCAAATATGCCTTTATGGGCGTTAGTTGCCATGTTGGACATATCCAACTCATTTTTCATTTATTTAAATGACACATGGAATTGTCATTTCATTTTGACCTACCACATGACATTTATATGAAATTTGAAAGATATTCGGACTCATAAACACCTAATCCAACCCATAAATCAATTCCTTTTAAATACACTATCCGATCAATTTTTTACAATTTTATTTAATTTTTATTTTTTTGGTAAATCCCGAAAATGAGTAATTGGTTGATAAAAAATAGGAAAAATATGAAAAAAAATATAAAATTAATGCAAAAAATTAACAAATAAATATAGTAACTATAAATCTAACATTTAAAAATAAACAATTGATTATATATATTCTTTTCATACTTTTCATATTTTTTATTAATCAATTACTCATTTTTGAGATTTACCAAAAAAAAATTAAAAAAATATTGAAATGTTAGATTTAAGGTTACTATATTTATTTGTGAATTTTTGGCGTTAATTATATAATTTTTTTATATTTTCTCTATTTTTTATTAATCAATTACTTATTTTCGAGATTTACCGAAAAAATAAAAAATTAAACAAAATTGAAAAATGGATCGAATAGTGTATTTAAAAGGAGTTGATTTATGGATCGGATTAGGTGTTTATGAGTACGAATATCTTTCAAATTTCATATAAATATCATGTGGTAAGATCAAAATGGCATGACAATTCCATGTGGTATTTAAAGAAATGAAAAAATGAGTTGAATATGTCCAATATGGCAACTAATGCCATAAGGGCAAATTTGGACCAAAAGTTGGATGGCAAGTGCATGAGTGAACCAAACTTTAAACGGATGGTATATCTAGACCTTTTTAAATAGTTTAGGGGCATATTTGATCCTTTTCCCTATTTTTTTTTTAAAATGTTCACACTAGTTATACTTATATATAACTTTAAAATATTTTTACTTTTTTACAAAAATAAATAAATAATTTTTATGATCAAACGAATCTTAATATTAGGAAGGAAGGTGATTTTCATAAAATCTGGTTCTTGTGCAAATTGGTGGGGTTGAAAATGACAAGTTGAAAAGTTGAGGGATTGTGCGGTAATGGAGGAAATTTCACATGCTCTCTATTTGTCTCTTTACTCCAATTTACAAAATTCCATTTGGATTTCTCTTTTTTGCTTTTTTGTTTTCTTCCACCACATACCATGTTAATAGAATCCTATATGAACAAATTAAATCTATTTGGAGTCGTCTTTGATAGAGCACTTTACGAGAATTTTAGTAATTCAGTTGGTTTCTCACGGTATTCACGTTGAAGGGGTAAAACGCTCACTAACAAAGGAGATTCTGTATCTAAGGGAACTGGAACCTAAAGACCCTGGTTAAAGAAGATTCCTCACTTTTGTTTTCTCTCCTTTCTAGTTGTGAAGTCAAAATTTTCACTAACAAGATTTAAAATACGAAAAAATAAATACACAAATAAATTGAAAAGAAATCAAGATCTACGACTAATTTTAACCATGTATAAATATTTGTTTGATTTTGTATGAAAAGGAATTCAAAACTCTTGAGCCCTTAATAGCTCTGCCTCCTTCCCCTACCCTCGAAGTTATTAAAAAAATGATAACTATTTCACCTTCGAGATGAAACTTTCTGATACAAATCTAAATTAAAAAATTGTCATAATTCCTCTTTAATCCAATTTCCAATCCCAAAATCAACAAACTAAAATAAATAAAGAAGATCATTTCTATGAAATGTCTAATCCTACTCTTAATGACTTGAAGTTAAGTTCTTCAATCCAAATTAAAGTTTCGGCCTAACAAATTTTTAAGGGATTTTGCCTTCATTAACACTACTAATTCATATTCACATCGAGAAAGACTTATTTAATAAAAACTGCGCACTATAAAAAAACCGTTTGTCATGTAGAATTTCTGACCTAATAAGACATTTATTGATATAAATTTTCAAAAATTGTGTGACATTAGTTAAACAAAGGCATAACAATGATAAATCAAACTATTTCAACAGTTTTAATGAATAATTAATGTCTTCTCAAATTTTAAGTCATCATAAACAAAATATATAAACTTTATCGCATTCAAGATATACCGTATTAATAAAAATTGACAAAAGCTTTCTTATATTTCATCTCTCAAGATTCATCAAATTTTGTAATTTTTATGCTAACAATTAAGTGATCTTTCTTTTTTAAGGTTAAAAAAAAATGAAGCAAAGAGTATATATATTTACAAAAATGAAAGGACAGGAGGGTTGACTATTACTAAAATTTTATATGGTTATATATAGTGGATGTCGAATTCCTTTCAGTTGTTTCGTATGTTTATTTTATAGATGTTGAACCCTCTTATCGAAAATCCTAACTCCGCCTCTGATGATATAATGACATTTTTTTAAAAAAAAAAATGAGTCAAGGGCAAATTTTTTTTTTTTTTTTTTAGGTTTGTGAGGTCCAAAAATTTGTACCAAATATATGCAGCAGAATTATCAATTGTAAGATTACCTTTTTACGTTTAGGCAATTCACTACCGATAACTGTTTTTTCCACAGTATGTTTTTTTGTCTTTATTTGTAAAATTAATTCTGGACCGTTAATTTCAAATATATTTTATTCTCTTGACCTTGTGAGGTCTGATCACAATCCAACACTATCTTTTTTCGATTTTCGATTTGATATTTAATATCTAATTGATTTTATATTGTGTTAAAAAATTTATATTGCACGTAAATTTTAAATATAAATTGTTCTTTTTGACCATGAGGTCTAATCACAATTCAATTACTATCTTCTTAAATTTGATAATTTATCTCGACTTTCTAATATTTTGTTTTGAAACCTTATTAATTTGAATTTACGTCAAGTAAATTTCAGATATACTTTATTTTTTGGTTCTTGATCAAAATGTAACACTATTTTTTTCCTTTCTTTCTTGATTCGCCCTCAATTAATCTAAATTCGCGATAAAAATTCTCTTGGTGATGAAATGCTCCCAACTAAACGCAGTATTTTCAAAGTTAAAATTCAAAATTTCTAATTAAAGAAAGACATCTCAAAATTATCGATCGACCGCAACTTTGATAGATCTTGGTTTTTCACTTCCTTTTTAAAAATCATTCCAACATTTCACTGTTTTTTTCCCCTATAAAAATGTAAGATTTTTCTTCTCTTTAACTAAAAGTCAAATGCCTTAATCATTTATTCTTTTGAATTATAAATCCTAACCCTTCATTCTTTGTACTTTTCTTAATAATCATCATTTTATTGTGGAAGTTTAAGTACTTAACTCATAATTAATTGCAGTTTGTGTGTGAATGATTAGTGTTTTTGTCTGTTTTAACGGAAAGAATCATCTTACTAATCAATAATTAACTTTTTGGTTAGTCTTCTAAATATTTCGGCCGGTTTTTTTATTTTTAGTTCAAGATTTTAGTTTTTGGAATCGAGTCAATCGACCATATTTTTAAGACAAATTTTAAAAGTCTTTCCTATTTTTTATTTTATTTAAAGAAAAATTCCAAAACTTATATTATATTTTTATGGAATAAACATTGGAATATATTTTTCTTATGGACCATAATATGACAATTAATTTTTTAACTTCTTAAAAGCAAAAATAAATTTAAACAGACACTAAACTATAAAATAGGGTTCAATAAAAGTTGTTGTTGAGGGAAGGACCTTCTTTTGATCCCGTAGAATGAATGTGAAAAATCGAATTTTCGGATTTAGAAAGTAAATTAAAATTCTATGATTGAAAGTGAAATTTATTTGAAAATGGACTGAACGAGTTTATAAATTTTAAAACTGATCAAGTTTCAAGTATGAATTATTTTATTTTATTATTTAAAAATATCTACTCTCAAAATTTATAGTCAACTGGAATAAAGTTTAGTCAAAACTTTATTTATACTTTAAAAAAAAAGGCCAACTTGAAAGCATTGAATTTTTTATAGGTGTCTACTAATGGCATATTTTCCACAAAGAATAATGAAGGCTAGGTATACCCTATTATTTGCTATACAACTTCTCATTAAAATGTTGAAGATTAATCAAAGTGCATAATTTAAAATGCAGAACAAAATAATTAAATGGATTGGCATTACAATCCTTGATTATTCTTGTTGCTAAACATTCTGAAATTAAGTTTTTCAATAGTTAAAAGGGAGTTAGTTTTTTCATATACAAACATTTTCAATAGTTAAAAAGTAATAAATTTCATGCATAACTCAATTTCAAAGTTAGCTCAACAGATAATCATTAATGATTATCTGAAATCAGATAAGTAATTCAATCTCTCTTCCGATAACTAGGACTCAACACTCCACCCCTCCACTCAAAGTCGAAATCCGAACTAGGAGTTTGGAAATTCTAAATTTTAGAATATATAAAAGAGAAAACATTCAATGGCTTCCCTCCTACACACCTAAGACGAGACGATATAAGATGGAGCAAAATATTGAGTTACCAAACAATATCAATTAGAAAGAATCTAATTCTAGTATCATGATCGATGAGAAGATAAAATTCATTTAGTCCAATCTAAGACCATATTTGGAGTCTACTTTCCTCGTAACAATTAATATGAGACTCAACGTTACGATCTAAATTAAAATTTTTCATGTTAATGGACTTCAAATATTAAATGATTATGCAACAAAGAAAAATGTGATTCTTATATTTTATTTATAATATAATTATTGCTTGTGAGGCACATAAAAACAAACATGCTACTAGCAAAAGGAAAGATAAAAGATAATCTAGACTAAATATTTTATTATTAAGTCTAACAATTTTATTTTTTTAAAAAAATGGGCTTACCTTCTTGAGAAGATAAAACTTTACCGTAAAAAGTAAGAAAACACACTCACATAATGCTCAGATGTTTGTTTAGTTCATAATTTTTCATGCATGCTTAATTATTATTATCAGATATTTATATCAAATCAATAAACATATAATATATATTTAAATACATCTAACTATTGTTAATTATAATCAATTAATGTATATATATAGCCAATTTGTTCAGTCACTCAATCATAATAAATTATCTATTAATTTTTTTTATAAACACGCGATACAAATAATTATTTATTCTAATGACATTTACGTCCTTGGGAAATAGGAAAAATAAAATATTTGTTTAAGATAAAAACATAGCGCCATCAGTGGGGATTACATTGCCTAGAAAAGTGAGAGAAGACTGTAATCTTTTTCATTTTCTTTAATAGATTTGCTTTACTTTTTTGCTTTTTTTTAGTAACAACCTAAAACCCCTAGCTTTAACTACCTTATTTAAACCGTTGGATTTTTAAATTATATTTTTATTTTTTTTGTATTCAAACACAAAACACCCTTGAAATTAAAGCATTTTCAACTACCAACTTTTTGAACATTTGGTGGGAAAAATCTATTAAAATATAAACTTACTTTTGTCCCCCACAAAAGAATAAAATTCCCTCTAAAATATTTTATATTTTTCTCACTTTTGATTATGTGATGAGTAATGCTTTAACTTAGCCAGAACATATGTAGTGTGTAAAGTAGCAAGTTTGATTGTATTTACCATATTTTTGAGATATGTTTAAAAAAATATAATTTCGAGTAATTTTGATTCTTTAAATTTATAAAAATTAAATATTTTGTCTCTGTCAAATATTTAATAAGCTCGAATTAGTGTATTTAACATGAACTAACATTAGAATGATACAATTAAATCGCAATATCTGTTATTTTTTTTGGTCTATTTTTAGAGGTTGATGTAGCTTTTTGAAATATCATTGTTGTTGTATTTTACTTATTTATTTGGTATCTATTAAAGAATTCCAGTTAAACATGCAACCCTTTTTGATGTGTCGATTTTCGATAGACGAGGTTGGTTTATATCGAGACGCTCACCTTTCATTCAGAGTTGAAGTTTTCTCTTTCTGTCAGCTCGGAAAACCGCACTACTGCTTCCTTAGTTCATTATTTTTCAGAAAGGGATTCAATTTGACATCATCTTACGTACGAATTTATATATTAACAAGGATTCAATTTTTAAGATTTGAGATCATACCGCATAACTGTGCCTTACAATTATCTAAATAAAAACTAATCACCTATCGATCATATTTATTTTATATGTTAAACGACTTTACGCTATCCATAGAGAAAGTTTATCCATAAAATCTAACACGAGGAGTTTTTTAATAAAAATAATATTTGGCATAGACCAAAGTTTGGGGACAAACCAAATCATATCCAACTGAAATAATTGATTGGTGTTTTGGTAGATAATCTTTTATTAATCATTGTTAATGACTTTTGTTATTTTTGCCGACATTACAACTAATTAGTGCATGCATGATTCCTATAGTTACATAATTATCATTTGCTGGCAAATTAAAGTTGATGCTCCATTTTTAAGTTAGCATGCATGAGGGGAAAAGGTAATTATAATTATAAGAATCTTTTAACTTTATAATAAAAAGTTGAAGTGTTATGTAAGCAATACTAATTAAATAGTGGTTTTAATTCTTTATTTGGTAAAATTTGGAGTCATGATTTTGCTCTTAAGTACAAGCCAGGATTGTAAATATAAATTAACCTTGAATTAGAAGAAAAATGAAATGAATATAATTATACAATTGCGTAAAGGAATTGTCTAATCAATGAATTGAATCATATAATTACTAAATTTATTTTTAATATTAGCACTTTTAGTCATTCAAGTATTGATAAATTCTAAGTTTTGTCCTTGTAGCTTATGATTTGGTACATTTAGCCTTTGAATTATTTCGTATTCGAATGTGAATTTAATTAATCGATGCTTAAATTATTATTTGTTATGATTGAATATCCAAACACATGATAGAGTAATTTTATTAGACGAATTTGACTTAAAATTTTAAAAAAAATTATGTGCGTGTTCTCAAGCGTCCTTTAACGTATGTATATAAGTTAACTATGACATAAAATGTGTAACCTTTTTTTCTAAACACATCAACCTCAATCGAAACAAGTTCGAGTTTTATGACTAATTGAGCTAGACTAATGTGCATACAACGACATAGTTTAAGTGGTTAATTGACTGATGTAATAAACATTTGAGAATATGAGTTGAAAATATCTAATAAAAATATTTTATCACGTACGATACTGAAAACGACACTAATTAATTAATATCCATTGATACTCGAAAGTCGGTTAAGTATATTTCTTGGGTCCATTAATAAGATTAGGTCAAAGAGTTACCAAGACGTAAATAGAGTGAACTATTAATATTCTTGTTGATTATGACTCAAAATTAGCAAAGTTACTCCACTACGTAATTTATGTGCTTTATTTTATTTTTTCCTTTTATATGGTCCTTCATTCAAAATTCAGAAAATAAAACAGACGTTAATGGCTAATTTAAGTACTTTTATCAATTAAAGAAATATAAATACTAAGATAAAAATTAGTTAATCATTATAATCACACACAAAAAAGGAGTAATATGTAGGTAATCAAATTTACCACTCCTTTCACCTATTGATAAAAAATATATATATCGAATAAATTAACGTATATAAATTGGTTTAAAAATATTTCCTTCCATTTGTTGCATCAATTTTATCCTTTCTTCAAGTTATTTAATAAAAAATATCGTTCTTAATGTGTTAGATATAACTTAATAATATTTTTTTCCTACTTATTGGACCAAATTTTATCCCTAATATTTTTTGGGAATAATTGTATATAATAACAAACTAATAACCTAAAATAAATGGAGTAGCTAGGGATTGATTTAATTGTGCTCCATAGCAAACGTTTGCCAAAATTTGCCAGTCGCCTCTCTCCCAAAAATCTCGCTCGCCACTCTCCCATTCTCGCTCCAATCTCTCGCTCGCTTCCTCACTTTTTATACAAACACAAGTGTATAAAAATTGTTTCTATTTGTATAAAGCAGAGGAAAGTGTATAAATACATATATTTTTGTTCCCCTCTTCCAGATCTCGCTCGCTACTCTCCCAAATCTCGCTCGCCACCCTCGTCTTTCTCACTTATACAAACAGAAGCGAAATGTATAAATTGCGTTTCTGTTTGTATAAAGCGTGAGAAAATTATATATACACATGCAAGTACATATATTTTCGTTTTATACACTTATAATTATACAATAAAAATACTCCCCTGCCCAGTTTCTTTTGCCTTTCTCTCCTTCTCGTTTTATACAAATTTCAAATTGTATCTAATTTCTCTCTTTCTCGGTTTATACAATTCGATTCAATTGTATATTCCCTGCCAAGTCTCTTTTGTCTTTCTCTCTTTCTCATTTTATACAAATTCAAATTGTATATAATCGTTCTATACACTTATAATCATACAATTCGTTTTATACACTTCGTTTTTATATAATTCTCTGCCCAAGTGTCTTTCTCTTTCTCGTTTTATACACTTCGTTTTATACAATTCGCTTCAACTGTATATGTATAGCGAATTATACAGTTTCTATGTTTGTTATGGAGTGCAATTATGCAAGCTTTGCTATAGCATACAAATATGAATTTTTTTATTTGTTATATGTGAAAGTTGCCCCTATTTTTTTAGCTTAAACTATTGGTTTATTAACGACACAATTACATGTCTTTTAATTAAATTTTAATTTTAAAAAGCCTTTATTTAGTTGGTCCATGTAATATTCTGACCCAATCCATACTATTGGTCCACATAAATATTTTGACGTAATAGAAATTAATTTAAAATTGGGCTGAAAAATAATTTTATTATTTAGTTGTGTTAATTTAAAATTGATTTTCAGATCGTGAATAGAGTGGATTAGAATTTTATGTGGATCAATAATAAAGATTAGAAACAATGTGTTCCACTAAAATTATTTAAAGTTACATAATTGTATTTTGGATTAGAATTTCTTATTGATCCATAATAAAGGCAATGTGTTTATTCAAAATTTAATTTAATTTTATATAACATTAGAACAAATTTAATCCGAAATAAGTACATTTTTGAGTCATTTCTAACATGCTAAAGAATTTTTTCTATTTTTTAAGTATAGAACCATAGAAGAATGAGCAAATTTCATTCAATAGATTTTTTTTTTAAAAAATTGAATAGATAGAAAGTGAATATTTTTGATACATTAATTATATTTTTGACCATTTTCATTTTGAAATAAAAAAGAAGCCTATTGTTAACTTTTGTGAGATAAAAATTTAAAAGATTTTTCTACCAATACTATAGCTGAAGAATTTTCTCTGTCTGCCATGACATAAAAGATAAAAGAAAAAAGAGGCAATCATTAAGTTGTAGAATATATGGTGATGGAGATATACACGTGAAGTGAAGAATCATTAATCCAATATATATTACGATAGAATAATTGAGATTCCTCCGTCTTTAATTAGAAATATCAAATTTAAATTTTTCGAAAATATAACTTGTTGATCGTACCTTGCATTTTGCAAATATAAATTTAACTGAACTTAAATATAAATATCAAAATATCTTTTCATGCTACATTTTGTCTACCAAAAGTTATAGGCAACTATTAGTAAAATTCTTTTCTATTTGTTTTTGCTTGCCAACCAAACAATCCAAAACTTATAATAAAAATAATAACTTAATCCATTATAAATATTTTATATGTACACAATACACACATCATTACTTATTTTATTTATTAAAGTGATAACAACCTAGCTAGCTCTCACTCAAAGATATCTCAACAAGTATATGCACATGGGATGAGTGGCCCAAATTTTGACTATGTGTGGAAGCATCAATTCTCTATAATAAATTTGATTTTGGCATCGCCCCTACAAAGAGGAAATAGATATAGCAATAGATGTCTAACAAAAAAGTTCAAACTACTATTATTAATGGATTAATGCAAGACTCACACATTCATGACACAAATAAAGCACTAACATTAAGCAATACCCAATTTGTTTGACATTATAACTTCATAAGACAATTTTATTACATGTATCTGATCAGCAGTTGATTCAGAACTTAAACGTTATAAATTCTAAATAGAATTGAAAAAAATAAATTTTAAAATGTATAATTAATAATCATCTAATGCTTCTTTATGTGCATATCTATATGGGCTCAACTAGAAGAGTTACATTCTATATATGTACACAAAAACTCATTGTTACATCTTTCACTACTAACTCACTTTAAAAATGTGTACGAAACTTGTTTACTTTTTTACTTGAACTATGATGATATTTGAAGTAAGCAAAAAGAGAACAGGAGTTGTGTTTCGATAAACATATGATGATAGTTAAGATAGAAAACTTACACACCTAATAATTCAAGTAAAAAAACTCGAAAAATCAAAAGGAATACTTAATGTTTGAGAATAGTTTTTTCACATGTATGGGCCAGCATGTTTGAGCCCACTAGTAAGTCAAGTTAATTTGAATGGATTTTCTTGCCCTTTTTGTTTGATCAATAGCAACAACACAAAGGACCCATTCACATGCTACACCAAACATTATTAACACCATCAAGAAAAAAAGCTTTCTTAGTGTACTTAGCTCAATGTCCACAATAACTATTCCAATCTAATGTTCCAACCATAACTAACAACCCTTCCCCTCCATTTATTTCGTAATCATCTGATATTTGAAATATACCGATTAAAGTATTTTATATTAGAGTTCATAAAGAATTTGAAACGTCTAATTAAGAAGAAAGGGCTCTTATTGTCCGAGAAAAAGGGGGCAAGTGTACAGTAGGCCATGTGCAATAAACAAAGTACAAAGATATATAGCACCGTACTCTCATAGTCCTCAATCTTTCGCACATCTGGATCGGCGAAAACTCACTTGATCTGCACGGGGCACCATACTGACTTTTATATTTACATTCCATCACACTCCTTGGAGGGTTCTTTCCCCAAAAAGCAAATTGTTAAAATATACTTTTCTCATAAATAGAAAAAAATATCAAATATGTTGATACGTTTGGTTAGTCAAACATTGTTACTATAACGAGATTTGACTGTATTTTATTGTAAAAATAGTATTATGTCAATTTTGTGTATTTATTTTCACTCTGTGGGGGTCCAATGCTGCTTTGTTTGACCTATCAGTAAAGATATTTGTTTCAATCAAAGAATTTAATTCAAATGTCAATCTCATATACTGAACTATTTACCTTAAAGAATGAGAACCCAATTTTTATACCTCAATCTTTTCTTTAATTCTTTTGTCTATGATTTTTGTTTTTTTAAAAAAATCGAGAAACGGAAATAAATAACTGTCATCAAAATACTTATCAATAAATATTTATATAGACTTAACATAACTTATATAGAATAATTTATGTATACATATAAATTAATAAATATAATTATTTTTTACATCAAATATGTTACTTTCCTATTAATTTTAGAATTTAATTATTTGGACCACAATATCATATGGGTCATTTAAGCTTCAATATCACATTTATAACGCTGACAACAACCTTGTACAAGAATGAATTACTTATCATATAGTATTTTCTCTATTTTCTTTTTATTTTTTGGATTTATCTTACATATAATGACAGTATAAATATTTCACAATAAAGGTAATTTAACATGTTGTAGAAATTTATTTGCTTTAGTTTTCAAGTCATTAAATGTTTTTAATAGGTGCTATCAGTTAGTTGAGAATATGTTTTAGTCATGTTAGTACAATTATTTCAGATTTTTAAAATATCTTCTAAGAATTTTTTACTCTATTAGAATTTTTCATGCCAATAACATAGAGAACTTATGGAATTTTTGTTTTTAATTTGTATAGTATTAGGTTAAGATGAATTTAAAATATAAGAATTCATAAAATCGATCTCAATCGTTAGATTTGTTTTTTCAAAAAGAAAAGTATAACAAAACAATTGGCCCCCCAAAGAGTTGAAGAACCAATTTTGTTTTTCTTAAGAAGTTTCAACCTTTCAATATATTATCCATTGCTTGATTATTAAGCTTTTATTTCATTGCCATAAAATTTACATTAGGAATAAATGGAGGAATCCTATGGTATATTGAAGAAGACTTCAAAGGGGTCTTTTCAAATAATAATAATAAATAAAAAAAGGCTAAATACATAAAGAGATCCCTAAATTTGTTGGGATTTTCCCCTCAGGTACCTCAACAATGTTATTTTCCTATTGAATCATTGAACCATCCATAATTTGTTCCTTTTAAACAAATGTTGTTGGCTGATGTGGAATCAAATTTTGTGAGGGGTATTGATAGATGATACATATGTTGTTCCAGAATTCATTAGTCCAATTGATAGTGAAAATATTCGAGAATACTTGTGTTTTACTCTAAGTCGTTTGAACACATTAGAGAACAAATGAGATTCATACAGTTTGTTTTCATTTCTTTAATCAAAATCATTACAATACAAACACAATTGAAGACAATTAGAATATAAAAGCCGATCAAAATTAACCAACAGTGTTTAAAAGGAACAAATTATAGGTGGTTCAATTATTCAATCGCAAAATGACATAGTTGAGGTACTTAAGGGAAAAAACCAACAAGTTTAGAGATCTGTTTATGAGTTCGGCCAAAAAAAATTAGATATTGTAATGTCCCAAAGCTAATCACATATATAAATATTTGTTCCAAAATGTGTTGAGGACCATTTTACTATATATTGAAAAAGAAATATCCATTTCACTAACTATTGAAAAAGAAAGATAAATAAGTAGTTATGGTGGTATTTTCATTAATTTATCATGATGGAATGTGACAAGGTTGTGAGAACATGCTAAAGAGAAGGTGCAAATTTTGTCATTTTTTTTTTTTAAAAAAAAAGAGAATTATTTGGCTAATCAATAATGTAGAATTGAGATTGAAGTAAAAATAGATTAAAGGATGTATTTGTGTCCTGTTTATTTTTTTTTTATAGATATTTTGTATCTAAAAGTTATTGATTTGACATATTTAAATGTGCAACCAGTAAATCTATAATCGTTTTTAGAGTCCTAGTCGAGAAGTTCTACATTACTAGGATAACTTAAACTTTCAGGGCAATATAATGCTAACGACAATAAATTCGTTGTTTTAAATTTATATATCACTTTTACAAATAAAATTTATGAAAACACAATCATTCAATCGTACCATTTAATAGTGAAACAAGAGAAACTCTTTTTGGCCCAAATAATGATTGTTGTTGTTATTTTTGACAAAGCTTAAGCCCAACTTGAAAAAAGTGGCAAGGTTGAACTTTGGAATAGGACTTAGCATAAAAATTGGAAAACTATTACATATAGCCACTTAAAAATAGTTTAATTACTCTACATAGCTATAGTTTGATAATTACAATTCGTAGCTACATGTTATATGGAGGAGAGAGGCGAGCGAGACTGGGAGAGAGAGGTGAGAGGCGAGAGAGAGGGGGGAAACAGTGGGAGAAAGGTGAATCATATATGTATATTGGTTGGATAATTGTATATTATAGATATGCATTTGTATGTATGGCAAGCGAGATTGGGAGAGGGAGGTGAGAGGCGAGTGAGAGAGGGCAGAGAGTGGGAGAGAGGTGAATTGTATATATATAAAATTGTATATTATACATATGCATTTGTATATACGGCAAACTAGATTGGGAGAGGGAGGAGAAAGGAGAGCGAGATTGAGAAAGGGATGAGAGAGACGAGAGAGAGAGTGGGAGAGAGGTGAATTGTATATGTATATAGGTTAAATAATTGTATATTATATATATGTATTTGTATATTATGACGAATTATACATATACAAACGTGACTAATTATGCAAACTCGAAGTCAGCCCGCGTAATTAATATATAATGTTAGACATGAGTGGTAATTATAGCAAACTATAGCTAATGATGAGTAATTAAATAGTATATATTTACTTAACCGCGTAATTTTTCCCTACAAAATTACATTTTCATTAACTCCTTTTTAATTATAAATTTTAAAATTAAAACTTGAATTTTGTTAAAGCTGTATAATTAATGTTTGTAGGTAAAGTTTCTACCAAAAAGTGTTCAAGGAAATTTTTTGAAAACTTAAAATCATTAAAAAAAATTAAAATTTTATAATAATCTAGATAAATCTTATGATCAAATAAAATTTTAAAATCTGATTCAATTTTTGCGGTCAAACAGTTTATAAAATAATTTTGACTATGTATATTTTTGATGTAATTTTCTGATAAAGCAAAATTATAATGTTCTCATAGATCAAGAACTCAATTCCCATATATATACTAATTATATATTTTTTTATAACATTTTTTACCGTCAACACACACTTAATATATAAAAAAACATCGTGATTGTTATAAAATAATTGTATAAGTTTATAACTATGATAAAATAAAAGCTAATGAATGCATAAACAAATTCTTAAATAATATATGAGAATTGAAGATTTTTCAAGAAGTTGTCTTTAGGCTTTAAGGATTCATAAATTATAAATCGATCATCTCAATTAACAAAATCCAGAGATAAAACTTACTTTTTTTTTCATATTAAAAAAAAAACTAATGCGAGCAATAATAATCCATCGATATTAGTTAATTTGATTTAAACGAACAAGGTATTAAGAGATATTCGATGTGGAACCCTCTTCGTTAGCCTTTGCTTCTTTCATTTTTTCTTTTAGCTCTTTGATATATTCTCTCATCACATACATCCAATCGTTGAGATCTTCAAGCTTAATCATATCAATAGAAAATTCTCCTTTCATATTATGCAGCTGAATTAAAAACTCTTTGCGTTTGTTCTCCTCCATTAGCTTTCGAAGTTGTTCCTTTTTCTCAGCTACTAATTGTTGGAGAATTTCTCCGTTTGTCACCGTGGTTTCATATTGCTCATGTGCAGGTAAATTTTTTAATTTTTCGAAGGTCTTAATAGCACCAGTATAATCTCGATATACTATAGGTTTTTTGTGATTATCATTATAGAAGACGGCAGCAATCTCAACACCATCAAAGACGCTGAGTTCTTGAACTTTTTTGAAAGACTCTTTTCGTGATTTTTGGTATGAGGCTTTACTTTCGATGCTCATTGTCTTTGTTGTAACTAAAAGAAAGAGGAATATGTATTTGATTAGATATGAAGGGTGATCAAATGGCATTGTTGTTTGTGTGTTTCTTTTGCATAGAATTGACTTCTATTTATAGGACAAGTTTTAGATTTTATAAATCTTTGAATAAGTTTGAATTGGAAAATTCGTAATTGTCATACCTAAATTATTTTGGATTACAATTAAATTAAGATAGATTTGATGCCAAAGTTGAATTTTAAATCTAAAGAGGCGCGTAAACAAAGCGGGATATTTGAAGCGTAAATTTTGAAGCATGGGTGGGTTTAGGGGTGTTAAAAATGAACCGGTAACCCGCTCAACCTGTCCAGAATTTTAAGGGTTGGGCTTAAGATAATTTGAATTGAGTTCAATCTCAACCCACTCATGCTTAACCCATTTGAAGAGAATTATCGATTGAGCCCAATTCAATCTCCAATTTCAACCCGTTTTAAAAACTTTCTATTAAGATATGTTCCTATAGTGAAGGTATGAATTATTATCTATTTAACATCTTTTAGAATTTATCCATCCATTTGTTACTTTTTTAACGAAAAATTTTTGAGCGAAAATTTAAATTGTGATTATAAAAGTTAAATATCAATATGTTAAATTATTGAGATTAATCGGGTCAAACTGGGCGGGTCAAGATTAAACCCATAGTAAACTTGGGCGGGTCAAGACCCAAAACAGATTTCTATTCAACCCATTGTAATTTTTCCAATTTCAATCCAACCCGCCCATTTGACACCCCTAGGTCGGTTCATGTCCCATAAATTTATGTTAATAATTTGTACTACGAATTTTTTACTGTTATTTTTCACTATAATGATTTTCTAGAAGCTTGAAAAAAAGAAGGGAAAAATTGTATATATAATAGCAAACTATTAATTCAAATTAAATGACATAACCACATTTTAATTTAATTGTATCCCGTAACAAACTATAGCTATTTTGCCTCTCTCCCTTGTGAATCTCGCTCTCCACTCTCGGCAGTCTCTCCATCGGGTCTCTCACTTTTATACAAACACACACATTTTATGTGTTTGTGTTTGTATAAAGCGAGAGAAAATTGTATATAGACATATATCTTTGTTCCTCTCTCTCCCTCTCCCATATGTCGCTCGCCTCTCTCAGTTTATACAAAACACAAATGTATACATTTCATTAGTGTCTGTATAAAGCGAGAGAAAATTATATATACAAATACAAATAGACATATTTTTTTATCCTATACACTTATGATTATACAAATACAGATCTTCTCCTGCCAGTTTTCTTTTGTCTTTCTCTTTTTTCTTATTTTATACAAAAACAAATTATACAATTGATTCTTTTGCATATGTATACCGAAACAGATTATACAATTGCTTTTTTTTTTGTATATATGTATAGCGATATATACATATTAATAGTCATAGCAAACATAAGTTTATTATGGAGCGTAATTATGCAAACTATAACTATAACATACAAATATAATTTTTGTATTTGCTATATATGTCAATGGGGTAAGGGTCATGTAGGTTTTTCGTTTTTTAATTTTATTATTTTAGATATAAATTTTTAAAGATAAAGTATGCAACTGTTAAGGCTAGAAGTTGTTTTTACCAATATAGTAGTTATGTATTACTGAATATGAAACTTTAGATATGTAGTATCAATTTATTTTTCAAATCACACAGATAAAAATAACATTTTGATTAAATTAAAATTTTAGAATTAGATTGAAAATTATAAAATATAAAAATCATAATATAATCTCGATAGGTTGCATGAGCTCACATAAAATATTTTTGGTATGAAGAAAAGTGTTTTTCACATATATTTTTCAAGAAAAATATTTTCCTAGAACATATTTTTGAAAAATAAATAATTTTCTTACTTATTTTATGTTGTTTGGTTATTAAGAAGAATACATTATCCCAAGAACATTAAGAATATAACTTTGGGAAACACTTTGATAATGGATCACAATCCTAATCCTAGACTTGGACACCCAACTCAACTCATGATCCCAACCCTGATGACTTGGGTTCCCCCTACCCTACTCCCGTTTCTAACTCGATGACGACAAAGGACTCGACCCTAACCCGAGTCCTGGTCAGGAGCCAGCAGCCGAATCAGGGTCAATGTTGAGAGTCGAGACTTGAAAAGAAAGGAACGAAAATCGAAGTCAAGATTGTAAGTCGGTTGCCAAGTTAGGGTTAGATGGAGCTAGGGGTGAACATGGTATAATATATAAATTTTTTGATTCGGTATTCAATATCTAGAGTACTGCCATTACCATACCAAATTAGCTCGGTATGATTCGATATATTTAATTTCGATTTCGATTTCGATATTTTACGAGATAGTATTTGATAACCATGATTTGTTTGACTTTGACTTCCATATATTTATAACTCTCCATACAATTTATTTAACAAATAAGTTAGAATCATTCTCTTTGTCCTTTAACAAGTATTCTTGCAAGACCAATACGATGATCAACATGAATATAAGAAACTCAAAAGCACAAGTCTTAATCATAGTAGATCAACAACTACTTTTATTAAATAATTTCACAAGAAAATATATTTCAATAATAATCGAATAGTCATAAATGCAAAGTTTAAATAACACTATCTAAAATCATGCATAGCCCAATATGATTTTACACCACACTAACTTACATATACGTAAGTTAAGAGTCCACATGTTAATGAATGATTAATTTTATATATTACTATATAATTTTGGTATCATATACGATATTTCAATATTCATTTTGGAATAATAAAAATACTGAAATTAACAAAAAATACACAAGTGCATACACAAAAAACATAAAATACAGTTAAAGGATATAAATAATCAAAATATATCCCAGGCCTGAAAAATTCCTCCTTCAAAATGCACAGAAACATGCAAAAATACAAATATATAAAGCTTTAGACTTTACTACTTTTCAAGTAAACCATCAAAAGACACTTTTTTTCAATGCCTACAACTTGCAAATAACAATTTCCCACATATATTGGTTCAATGATCAAAGATCAGTTAAAAACTTACACAAAAGATGCAATTTGTTTGAATCCTTTTTTAAGTGCATACACAATTTCCACCACATTACATTTTACAACATGATTAAGCCACTAAAGATTCTAATTCAATAAACAGGAGAAGTTAAGACGATTAGGACACCAACCACGAAAGGCCACGGACATCAGCCTGCAATTATATACAAAATTTAGTTGTTACTTCAGCCCGGAACCTGCTGATGCTTTTGAAGATCCAACCATTGCATGATCAACTGATCCAATAAAAAGCTGTGACGAAAATGTATTAGTTTTTCTTAATTTACCAGGAAAATCCTTGCCTGAATTACCTTTCAAAGAAAGATTTTTCCTAATTCGGTTCTTGTTTAGTGAGAGCATAGTGCCACGAGATGGTCCGTGCAAAGCCCCCTCGACACAATCTCCAGAATGAGCACAACCCCAAGGCTTGGATGGTCCTTCTTCACTGAATGGTTTAAGCCTAGGAAACAACTTGGAGAAAACTCGCTGCTCTGGAGAACTACCTTCTTCAAGCTTGGCACAGATTGGGCATGGAGGATCACTTTTACATGATTTTGGTGTAGCTTGCTCCAAACATTCAGCATGAAATACATGGCGGCATGAAAGGACCCCAGCAACTGGCATATCTCCACTTCTCACAATTCGTCGGGAACTCCAAGGCGATCTTTGTGAAAGAAACCTCTCGCATAACCCACATCTGAAACCATCTGAAGGGTTACAAGGTTTACTTAGGAAGTCAGATTGAAAAGATTCAGAAGCTTCTGTCAAGTCAAGACTGCCACTAGCACTGCTCAAGCGGTGTTTATCTCTTTGTGATGTTGAAGCATCAAATTCTAGAAAACCTGCTGAGAGGCTGTCAATAGCTTCTCTTCTAGGTGTTGTTTCAGTTGGAAATGACAGAGGATGTATGGGTTTTGACATGAAGAAACGGCGACTCGGGAAGCTACGATAAGATGAATGGGACTTGGTGATTGAATCACAGTCACTACTGTCAGATCGGGATGAAGTTGAGCCTCTGCCATCCCTAGCAATTGATGCTCCCTGTCAAGAAATTTATTGTCATAAGAAAGCTGGATTTAGCTTACAAACTTCAAAAGGAAGGAGTTAGTGGATAAAAGCAAAGACAGATGCATACCTCCATTGTGGGTGAAAATGAAAATGGCCTCGTAATTGCATCTACCAAGCAAAAAACACAGCAAAATAATTAGTACAACAAATATCCAGAATGGTGACATTCATGACAAAGCATTGGCTGAAACCAATAAGCCAAATGTTCCAGGAGCAGTAACAGAATTGATTCTTTAAGCATATCAACTTGTTAACTTTGACTGTGCTCAACATGAAGCGACCATTAATTTAGACATCACCAAAGGGGAGAGCAAGCTCACAATAACTGTAATGAAAACATAATTCAATATCATATTGAGATAGATTGGCTTTTTCATGTTGTTTGATGTTGGTTACTCTGGTCTCGCTTTTTTTTTAAATCAAGTATCCTCTCTTTTTTAATAATCAAGATCTGAGATTGTGGATAATGATTCTTCATCTCTACCGAAAATACTTAACTAGAATTCGAACTCTAGATGTCGCCTCCCACACATCTCGTATTGCAACGCATTGCCCTTAAACCAAAGCCCAGAGGGCATGGGTAAGTGTTATTTAAATAAACATTTTGGTATTTTAAGCATACTATGACTCATGAAGTAGATTAAATATGTCACTTAAAAGAGCTTTTCTTTACAAGTAAATATGGTACTTAAGAGGTTGCCACTTTATTTGATGTAATGGTCCAACATCTCCCGAGGTCTCCAAGATTTCATTACTCGGATACAATTTCGACATTTCTGCCACAATATCTACCCATCCTAATACTTTCTTCCTCTTCCTTCTCAACGTCTCTTTTTCCGCTCCAAGTACAAGATAGAATTGGGTCTAATGGGAGTTAAAATAATAATTGATCTCCTTCCTCCCTTGAGTCCCTCCCGTGTGTTGGCCATTCAATAATGCTAGAACCTGGGATGGAATTGTAAGATTCACTTGAGAGATAAAAGGAGAAAAGAAAGTTAGGTTATACAAAACTAAGTTTAATGAAGTTTCTTATAATATTCTATATGCCTATGCATTCATTAGATTCATCTTTTCCTTAAAAGATTTACATGATATTTCTAGAGTCTTCCTTATGTTACGATTCACAAAATGATGTTAAAGATATATGAATAGCTAATGATCCAGAGATTTGGTTTGATATGTCAAGCTACTGAGCCACAAATATTATAGGCTATTGAGCCACAGATTATGATTTGACATCATAGGCTATTGAGCCACAGGTTGGATTTGATATTTTAGGCTATTGAGCTACAGATATTATAGGCTATTGAGCCACAGATTATGATTTGATTTCATAGGCTACTGAGCTATATATTATAATTTGACAAAAGGGCCAATGAGGCACAGATTTGATTCTATAATAGGGCCACAAGTGCCAAGTTATACAATATATGTTTTGGGAGCACCCTTAGATATTGAGAAGGTGTTGCCAAAAGAATCCAACACCTAAGTCTACAGATGTTGGTGTAAAGAGCCGTAATGGTGAGTAGACAGTTTCCTTTGGTTGAGATTCCTGCGGTTAGGATACAGATTATGTTTATGTCATATACAAACAGCATCTGACCCACACAGTATCGTGGTATGTCGGCTCAGCCATTCAGATGTTGATTGAATGCATGCAGTACACATGGTGAATTATCATGTATGCTTTATGACAGTGACTAAGATCTCCCCAAGAGAAATATATTATGTTCAAAGACTAAAGTATGATGTTTCCAAAAAGACATATCTATGTTCAAAGACTAACCTATGATGTTTCCAGAAAAGTTATATTTATGATATAAGATCAAAGTATGAAGTTACATAAAAGCTCTATGTATGTTCAAAGTTATAGATTTCAAGTATTACAAAAAGCATTTCCACATAAAGCATTTACAGTTACATTTGCTTATGATATTCAAGGTATTACTTTGAAGTCTAGTCTAGGGATACTCTTATGTTTTCTCATGATGCATTATAGAGTTGTGGTACTTCAGTCTCTTTCATATGCCTTTGGTGAGTCCCACTACTATTTAGGGCCTGTATCATGTTTCATACTATGTACATAGATAGTTTGGCCTTTCGGGTATGCCAAGGCATAGTCCCAAAACTTTTTCAGTTCATGTCATGTAGTAGAGGCTTCATAGACTAGTATGTTCAGGTCATGATCATGTATCTAGTATTGCCCTATGTATTTTGGGTAATTCATAGACCTAGTTATTTTGTTTTGGGGTTCCATATGTATAAAAGAAGTACTTGCTCATATATGTTGAATTCTGAGGCATTGTTTATTTCTTTTTCATATATGCCTAGCACATACAATCATGTAAAGCTGGTTCGCTCAATCAAATCAAGGCACCAAGTGTCGGTCTACCTCACCTAGGTTTAGGGCAGGACAGAAATGCACTACTTGTGTCAGTTCACTTAACCAAACAATGGAATTTTCTGTTAATATGTTAGAACTACTTGTCCTTCTAACCGCATCCCAATTTATCACCCTGAACAGCAAAGCTTATTACCTCAAAAATTCAGATCAGCTAACACAAAATTGCTACCTTATTTCAGCATCAATTAGACATCATGTCAAGAATTACCAACCAGTCAAACACTTTTTGTCCAACTACGACTTTCTAACTATTATCTTAAACTAACCTACTTTCAATATCATAAACAAATTGTACATTTTTCATTAACTTTAAAAGAAGAAAATCTGTTCATGAACTGCCCAAAAACTCAATTAAAGAGCACATAAAAACTCGACAAAGGAGCTGCAGAATACCAAAATTAGTTCTGCACAGGTATTGCGCCTCCTACCATGGCTATGCACCGATGGCTAACCCCCATTTCATTGATTATACAATATACAATTTGTTTACGAAGGTCCAGCCCAAGATAATTAGAGACTCAAAGGTACATACTAACACATCGATGAGACTAATGATGGGAATACACTTTTTTTTTTTTCAAGTACAACATTCTAATTATTATCTTGAACAAACCTAATTCCAATATCATCAACAAATAGTACGTTTTTTCCTTCAACTTTAAACTAAGAAAATCAGCTCATGAACTGCACCAAAACCCCAACTAAAGAGCACATAAAAATACGACAAAGGAGCTGCAGGATACCAAAATTAGTTTTGCACGGAGATTCTGAATATTTATGCATTTTAGAGTTTAGACTGACACCAAGTCAAAATTACCTTAAATTACAGTGTCTCATAGTAAATCCCCATTTACGAGCAATACAGAATAGCAGAAACAGACAAATGAGAACCTTGTATCAAACTCCAAGCAAATCACATCCAAAATTAAGTATGTACATATATATGAAAAAACAATCAGCTGATTATTCAGTCAACATAAATGAAGCTAGTAATGGAGAAAGCAAGTAGTACATGAAAATAAGAGACCAAAACCCAACTAAGCATCCTTGGAAGTTCATTATATACAAAAAAAGAAGTTGCAAAATCAGTATGCTTACCCCTTCTTGAAGTACCAAAATCATCAATATTGATTTCTTGGATAGCTGGTGGAGTCCACTGTTGTGCCGGAGAGATGTCCGATGGGCTACTACAGTATGCACCAACACCATCTGATATGACATATTGGTGATTGGCCAATTGGTTCCCCCTCACCCAACTTCTACTATCTCTACTGTTTGATGAAGCAGAAGATCCATACAATTGAACTCCATCATTAGAGCCAAAGGATAATGTTTCAGGTTGGAAGCGGAAATCCCATCTGGATGGTGCTGGGGAGAAGCTTGAATTAGTCCGCCAGTAAGGCTCATGTGTCCCCATGGACCATTCTCCACTAGCTGCATTGGACCCATGTGGCCTTGCAGCCACACAACAAAGGGACCCCGTCTTAGCTATGTTTCACAAGACTCACAAGTATTATGTTGGTACTTGCTTCTCTCAATTCTCAATTCTCAATTTTCAGAATAAAGAGCAACTCTAGTAACTACTCCATTCAGTTTCAGCAACACAACAAAGGGAACACGATTTAACAATGCTCACCAGCTCTCGATTTTCAGCGTAAAGGGGGCAACTCTAGTAACTACTCCATCTCTTCACGTATTTACCAAGAGAGTGAGTTTTCCCCTCACTGCTTAAGACTACTTCAAGTGTCTTTATGAACTGCACCTGGTATGTGCATATACCAATTATATACAACAATTACACTGAAAAGCATACAAGCATGACATGATTAGGTCTCCAAGGAATTCAGACAAAACTGAACTACATGGATGCAAGAAAATAACATGCAGGTAAAGTTGATAACAGTATCATCCTTCACTAGCTTGATAATCACCAATAAACATTCATAAAACGGAAAAGGTCAGGACACAATATAGATGATTACCACAGTTAACAGGCTGGACTAGAAAAAGGAAAAACATTAAGTGCAACAAACATAGCAAAATAAATATAAGTAACATGAAAGCAAGAAATGGCATACAGAACTGTTATGCAAGGCGACACAACAAAGCAAGAAATGGCATAAAAAACTGTTCTTCAAGGTGACACACGAAGCCACTGAAGCTTTCTCCCTATGGTCAATGTTGAGGAGCTATATGGGTCCAATTCACACCAGAAGGAAGGTCATCATAATTGTTACATTCTTCCAAAAAAATGTGAGCAACTTCGTAACTAAAATCACTATTGAGGTATATTATACTAAGCATGATTACTCATAACTTTTTATCTCTGTTACAGTTGTGAGTTGTACTCTGTCACTTCACTCAATTAATCAACAACTACATCCAAATCCTAAATTGATCAAGGCCAGCAAAATCCATCATTTCACTCAAAACACAAATTGGAAGAGAGAAACTCAAGAAACAAGTGTTGGTCTATTTGGTCCTCGAGCCATATCTTTTTTTCATTTTTGTTTCACAAGCAGTGCATACAAACATTAAACAGTAAACAACTTTCATCTAAGGAAACACAATGATTACAAGTCAACCATGATAACCACAACTACATAAAAATCCATCAAAACATCAAGTTAAGCTGAAGGTAACTACCAAGCCATTCAAAAACAAAAATCATAACCTTATAAAAAAGCATTATTATTAGAAACCCCACATAGTAAAAACCAAAACCCATCTCCAAAAACACTTCAAAAACTGATCTTGATCATCAAACACCAAAGGGAAACAAAAGAAAACATAAGACACAATATTTACTCGAAATGAAATTCCCAAAACCCCAAAATCAAGATTAGAGATATGTGTTCATTGAAGTGAAAAATTGGACATAGAAATACAGTAAAGCTAAAAGGGTGTTGAGGGAAGCTTACAAATGTTTGAATTATTGGAGTGAAGAGACTGAAAATGAACTTTGAAGGAATAAAAATGTCTGCTTTGCAAATGTGAATAAAAACCCTAACTTCTCGCTGATACTGTATTATTTTATTTTTTGTGTTTCTTTTTCCTATGGAGTCCTTCATTTACTACTTTATTCATTTGTGTGTCCCTAATTTTATGATTTGCATTTATGCCCCCTTCTAGATAACAAAAATATAATCGATGTAATCTTGCAAATGAGGTTGAGAGAAAATTACGAGCTTATACTCTTATCGAGTTATCGTGTGAAGAATCAAAGCTAGAACAAGGGGGAAATTTATACGTATTAGTTTTGTTAGATGACTGATTGAGTTTAAGATTAAAATCGACTTCATTTATGTATTATGTCGATCACTAATTATTAAATTTTTGAACTTACCACAAGAATAAGAATTATGAAATAATATTTTTTTTAAAAAAGTAGGGCTTATTAGTCTCTTCTTTTTTTTCCAGATGGATTATTAGTCTTATTTCCAATACCTTCTTAAACTATTTTAAAACAATATAAATACAATATTATATGTTGTGATATTCTGAAAGTGAAATATACATCGTTTTGACATGTGAGAAGTTTGATTATAAAATATTGTCTCTTGTCTACATAAAAATTCGAATTAAATTTATTTTAAATTAAATTGAAAATATTATATCTTCTCCAAATATATTTCACCTTCTTTAATTTGAAGAACTCTATCTAAAGCCTTAATTCGGAAGAAAAGATAACTAGATTCGAAATTAAAAAAATTAAAAGATACAACTAAATTGCAAATTGTGTTCATATTAATCACAACCTTACAAAGATAAAAGTATAATCTATCACTTGTATAATTCCATGTTTCACAAATTTCACTTTTAAAACTATATTTTTTTTTTAATTATTGATATGAGATACACATAAAAATACATATCATACAAACTAATTTGTTATAAATATTAGATACTATTTTACTATCGATAATTACCATATATTACATACATATGAATATGTTCCACTCGTATCCACAAGACCATGACCAAAAATTCGTATTAACATTGCATGTTATATACTATTAAAATCAAGACGTCAGTAATTATTTCTTATGAGCATGACCTTCCAATTAGATTTCATATTTTATACTCCCTCCGTTTCAAAAAGAATAACTTAGTTTGATTTGGAACGAAATTTATGAAAAGAAAGAATATTTTTTAATCTTGTGGTTCTAAATTGAAGTTATGTCAAATGTATCAAAATGTCCTTTAATCTTGTGGTCTTAAACATGTCACGTGAAAAGTTAAAGTTAAAGTGTTACCAAAAAAGGAAATGGATCATTCTTTTTTAAACAAACTAAAAATGAAATATTGATATTCTTTTTTAGACCGAAGGAATATATATATATATATATATATATATATATATAAATGATATTGTGCATTTTGTATAAATAGAACAAAAATGGATTTGGTCTCATCGTAATTGATTGCTTTCATGCTTGAAATTTGAGTTTTTAATTGGACATTTGTTTGTGACTTATGCTTAAGTTAATGGTTAAGCACAAATAAGTGGGTTTGATAATTTGAACTTGCGTCAATTTATATATTTGCACTAAATTAATTACTAAGCTATTTCTCAATGATTTTATATGAATTGGAGTTTAATTATAGAGCAATTTTCATATATAACAAACATAAATTTTATATTTGTATGAGATAGCAAGAAACCAATTATATAATTCGCTATATATACAAAAGAAAACAGTTGTATACAAATCAATTGTATAATTTTTGTATGTATAAAACGAGAAAGAAAAAAAGACAAAAGAAAATTGGGCAGGATATTTATATTGTATAATTATAAGTGTATATGATGAAGATATATGTATTTGCATGTGTATATATAATTTTCTCTCGCTTTATACAAACAGAAACACAATTTATACATTTCGTTTCTGTTTGTATAAGCGATAGAGGCGAGGGTGGCGAGCGAGATCTGGGAGAGGGGAGAGAGGGGAATGAAAATATATGTATATATATAATTTTTCTAGCTTTATACAAACACAAACGCATTTTATACATTTGTGTTTGCATAAAAGTGAGATGAAGCGAGCGAGAGAGGGAGAGTGGTGAGCGAGAGTTTGAAGGAGACAGGTGACTAGCAAACAGTTTGCTACATAGCACAATTAAATCAAAGTGTGGTTATAACATTTAATTTGATTTATTAGTTTGCCATTATATACAATTTTCCTTTAATATACGATATCGTAGGAAAGTCCAACACAATATCATCTCTTGTTCGTCATAGAAAATCTTGTCATTTCTGTTAATATAATAATAGTGTCCCGCTGTTTTCAAATTTTGAATCCACCTTTTATTTTCTCGCACCTTAATTATTTTAATGAGATATATATTATCTCTCATCAATACATATTGAAAAATTTGAATCTCTCTCTCACTATACATAAATGCTTGAACACATAAAAACTAAAAATATACTTCGTTACAAAATATATTTTTGGTAATGATTGTTTAATATTTAAGGGTAATTTATAGAAATCGCACTAGCTTAAAAGTTAATTATTTAGATTCATGCTAATTTGTAATATAACAAATCTTACTAAATTTTGGACTTCAAATACATGTATGTGGTGTGTCTAGAATCATGTATCTCATATACGTGTGGTCGAAATTATGTGTAATTTATTCTATATACACTATATCCAAGTGGATTCACATGTATTTGACTCCATATACGTGTGGTCAAAGTTATGTGTAATTTTTTCTATATACACTATATCCAAGTGGATTCACATGTATTTGACTCTCTTACTCATTTTTTTCCTATCTCGCTCACCACTCTCTTTTCTCACTTGCCTCACTCCATAAATATGATATCCAAGATATTTGTATCTAGTATCCATATACATATATCTAGTGTGATTTACTTATATATGTTGATCTCGCTTGCCTCTCTTCCTAATTTGATATATATATTTGTAGCAAAAATATACACGTAGGTGTATCCAAATTGAAATCCAGTATAAAAATTCCAAATCATAGGGAGAATTATTAAATAATCAAATCAGTTGTGAAAAATCTGATTTGACAACTTACATTGCAAAGAAAATATGCTTTGGATTAAATGGATACATGGGATTTATATGAAAAATAGTGATGATATATGGACTCATGTCCCTCAAACAAATTGTATTGGTAGTAGAGGAAGTTTAATTATATGAAACAGAGCATGATTGATTGGTATAGAGATGAATCATACTTTTAACCGAGAGTGATGAATATTTAGGGAAAGCTCTATAGGGACATTGGAGAGAGTAAAGGGATCCAATTTGATATGGAGTTTGATTTTACTATCTACACACATAGATATACTATGACTGGCAACCCAAGATAGATCGTTGACAAAAGAGAAAATAAACAAGCTGCATATTTCAGTGGACGATTTAACATGTTGTCTGTGTGAAGATAACAAAGCGGAATCTCAACGACATCTATTTTTAAAATGCAGCTGAACAACAACAATGCAAGAAGAGTTAGGAAGATGGACATGTTGAATGCAAAAGTAGTAGGTGCAACCACATTTAAGTTGGATGAAAGCGCGACATAGGAGACAATTCATAAAGAAGTCGACTAACAACCATTTCCGGGGGCCAAGGATCTACTGCACATGAAAGGCAAGAAATCGAAAGCAATTCAATGAAATATATGTAAAAAAAAAAAACAGAGCATTACATAGATACAGAAAGAAATCATTGAAATGATCAAACAAGTAAAATACTTTAGAAAAGTTCGAAAGCTCAGTAATTTAATTCAGCAAATCAGTAACTAGCTTGTTATTTTTCTTACCGATTCTCAAACTCGAAATGACTAACATATCAGTTATGATATCTCCGAAGTGCTCTTTACGTGTAAATACTGGTTATCAATAATATTTTTTCCATGATTAACCAAAAACATAAAATATAGTTGAAATTGATTAACTTCTTCAAATATTTTATTGTGTTACAAAATCTCTTTGATAGTGATGGGCTAATATTTTCTCTAGTGTATAATGATTTATGTATATCATTGTTAGGCCTCATTAGGGCCTTAGGTACAACACTTCTACTAAGACCATCTATGGTCAAAAAGCTTTTTACAGCCAAACCCTAGAAGCTTCCCCCATTTGGCAAATTTCTTTATATTTTCAGTAGTATTTAGTACTTTGAACACAACAGACCCACGGATTTCTGCTTTCACAGAACACTGTAATGTTCTTGTTTTCTCTCTCTCTCTCTCTCTCCATTTTTTTTTTGTGTTTTTTTATGCAAAATTAACAAGATTAATGATTTACCCTTTTTTCTAATCTTGGCAGTGATACAGGTTTACTAGACAAACAAAAGGTGAGACCTTTATGTTTTTTCTTTTGGTTGCTGTTTATGTTCTTTTGATTCTAGAGAAGTGTAGTGAAGAACTGAAGTTTTTTTATTTTGGGGGCTAAAATTGTATCTGGATTTGTTTTTTTTTTGGTAAAGTTGGCTACTTTGATGGGAATTATGGAGTGATAGAGATTGTATTCCTACAAGGGTATTCAATTTCAATCATGAATTTGGTTTTCTGTGTAAAAAAGAGGAGGATTATGGTGTGTGTGAAAATTGATTCTGTGTCTGTTTTTTGTTTGTTTGTAAAGTTGATTGCTTTGAAGAAAATTATGTAGACCTAGGGGTTTTATTGCAGTAAGAGAGGGTCTTTAATCTGAAACATGTAACAAGATTAATCCTGTACCCTTTCTCTAATCTTGGCAGTGATACAGGTTTACTAGACAAACAAAAGGTGAGACCTTTATGTTTTTTTTTGGTTGCTTTGTTTGTTCTTTTGATTCTGGAGAAGTGTAGTGAAGAACTGAAGTTTTTTTTATTTTGGGGGCTAAAATTGTATCTGGATTTATTTTTTTTTGGTAAAGTTGGCTACTTTGATGGGAAATATGGAGTGGTAGAGATTGTATTCCTACAAGGGTATTCAATTTCAATCATGAATTTGGTTTTCTGTGTAAAAAAGAGGATTATGGTGTGTGTGAAAATTGCTTCTGTGTCTGTTTTTTTGGTTTGTAAAGTTGATTGCTTTGAAGAAAATTATGTAGACCTAGGGGTTTTATTGCAGTAAGAGAGGCTCTTTAATCTCAAACATTTAACAAGATTAATCATTTACCCTTTTCTCTAATATTGGCAGTGATACAGGTTTACTAGACAAACAAAAGGTGAGACCTTTATGGATTTTTTGTTGGTTGCTTTTTTTTTTGTTCTTTTGATTCTAGAGAAGTGTAGTGAAGAACTGAAGTTTTTTTTATTTTGGGGGCTAATATTGTATCTGGTTTTTTTTTTTTGGTAAAGTTGGCTACTTTGATGGGAATTATGGAGTGGTAGAGATTGTATTCCTACAAGGGTATTCAATTTCAATCATGAATTTGGTTTTCTGTGTAATAAAGAGGAGGACTATGGTGTGTGTGAAAATTGATTCTGTGTCTGTTTTTGTTTGTTTGTAAAGTTGATTTCTTTGAAAAAAATTATGTAGTGCTAGGGGTTTTATTGCAGTAAGAGAGGGTCTTTAATCTCAAACATGTAACAAGATTAATTGTTTACCCTTTTCTCTAATCATGGCAGTGATACAGGTTTACTAGACAAACAAAACTGAAGTTTTTTATTTTGGGGGCTAAAATTGTATCTGGATTCATTTTTTTGGTAAAGTTGGCTACTTTGATGGGAATCATGGAGTGATAGAGATTGTATTCCTACAAGGGTATTCAATTTTAATCATGAATTTGGTTTTCTGTGTTAAAAAGAGGAGAAATATGGTGTGTGTGAAAATTGCTTCTGTGTCTTTTTTTTTTTTTGTTTGTAAAGTTGATTGCTTTGAAGTAAATTATGCAGTGCTAGGGATTTTATTGCAGTAAGTGAGGGTCTTTAATCTCAAACATTTAATTTGTATGTGTGTGAACTTGCAATTTGTTGCTTGGGTAATTGCAAGAGCTTTAAGAATTAGGAAGCAAAGGAGATTCAACATCTATTGTGTCTATAAAAAATATAATCTTAATCCTGTATTAATAGTGAATTTTTCTTTCCTACCTGGCTCAGACCCTTGAGAGTTGCTGGGGATTTTGTCATTGGTAAGTTTAAAGGAAAATAGAAGTCTTGGGTGAGTGAAAATTGCTTCATTGATTCGAGGTTGTCAGGTTGATCACTTTAAAGGAAAATCTGGACTGCTAGAGAAAACAGGGTCTTCAATGTCATTTTGGATTTTTTTCTGTGATTTTGTGTCACAACTTTCTTGGTTGGTTGTTAAAGCCTTTACTTGGTCTTATGGTTACTGAGTGAAGCAATATTGCTTTACTGGGAAATTGATATTGCATTTAATGTTATTTGCACTACTTCGAATTGTGCCTTATTTCTAGGTTATGTTGTTTGTATGTTCCACCTCATGACATTCTATGTAAATAGCACTTCATGAGTTAGTTTGTTTCTGATCCAAGTTGATGCTGAATATTTGGTTTGTAGGGTGGCACATTCAGCTCCTTGACATGGCTGGCCAGAGGAATAACTACGGTAAGAGAATGCAATCGGAATCCGAATATTCCAGGAGTGATGGAAGTAAGAGGAGGACTCCCACTGATGAAAAGGAATCAAATTCCATTGGACCAGAGGATACTGTTTTTCGTTATTTATGCCCCACAGGAAAAATTGGAAGTATCATTGGAGTTGGTGGGGACATTGCAAAACAATTGAGGACTGAAACTAATTCAAAGATTAGGATTAGTGAGACCATACCTGGCTGCGAGGAGCGTGTTGTAACTATTTATAGTGGAAATGAAGAAACTAATATCTCTGAAGATACTGGTGACCTGATTTCACCTGCTCAAGATGCTCTATTTAGGGTGCATGACAGAGTCCTTGCTGAAGAGCTGCGTATGGACGAAGATCTGGAGGGTCATCAGATTACTGTAAGGATGCTTGTCCCATCAGATCAGATAGGTTGTGTGATAGGGAAAGCTGGACAAGTGATCCAGAATTTACGAAGTGAAACAGGTGCGCAGATTCGGGTGTTAAGCAGTGAGCACTTGCCCCCTTGTGCTCTAAACTCGGATGAGCTTCTCCAGGTAGTAGCTGGGTCCTCCTCACAATACTTCTGAGTATAGTTTATGTTAACTGTAATTCTGTGTTATCTCTTAGATTTTTTAGATAATTAGAAGCATTCATTATGCATGTACTCTAGAGTACTTTTAGGCATGTATGATTTAATTTACCTGATGTAATTTCATCAGAATTTTAAGTGGGAGCACTTTCCCTGATCGTATTTGATTTTGGTACCTGGTGGAATAGTTGCGATCAGTGCAAGCTGGGGTAGACACCATGTCACATAAAAAAGGAAATTGCTTCACAAAATATAATAGGTAGCTAGATATGAGGTTTTTGAGCCTGATTGAAAAAATGAGTTTTTATTTTTTATTTTCCAGCCTTGGTGTCTCTCGCAATGAAGAGGCTTGTTTCTATGCTAGCTGATTGCCCGGTTTAGCTTGTCAACCATTTATAAATATGTTACTTACAAACTTTTCCGGTTAGATTCTAGATTTCCTGCTGGCCTAAGATGAATTTAAATGGGGAATATAGTCACTGAGGTTTCATATAGTGAACCCCAACTTCTTGAGGCAGAGGCTTAGTTGTTGCATGGATTGTATGTCAGTGTATAGGTGTGAGTTTTGCAAAAATCTTCAGTTTTAGAGAACTCCTAATTTACCTTAGAAGATCAGTATATTGGAGTAAAATGAGTTCATCGAGCAGAATTCTTATAAAGGATTCATGCATTGACTGACTAGTTCGAGATTGAGGGGTAGTTGATTAGTATGGAGTATAAAACTGTTTGAGCAGAAACTCAAACATGATTCATTTGGTTCCTTTTTTGAGAAAGGCAAAGTAGATTTAATAAATAAATTAGCACAAAGGAAGTGGGTTACATCTGACAAATATTTCTAAAAATTAGAAGACATAAAAAGAGTACCCCATCTAATCCTGAAGGCTTCTAACAGGATTGGTTTGGTTCTTAAAAAGCAGTTTTTTTTTATCTGTTAGCTATATCCATTTTGTAGGGCATCTATTTGCGAAACTTGATGGTACCAAAAACACTGACTAGGAATAATGAAAGAAATGGACAATCAATCGTTCAGTGAGCAACTGCTGTATTCAAGTTTTATTTGCAAATTCCTCGCTATGCCGTCACTTCTAATGATGTGTATATCTGGTTACATGAAAATATAAATGATGTGTCAAAGAGATTCTTCTTTTATTTTCAGATAATCGGTGAAGTTGCAGTTGTTAAGAAAGCACTTTATCAAGTAGCAGCACGCCTCCATGATAATCCATCAAGGTCCCAACATCAGTTGCTGTCGTCACCCAGCATATATAGGTCTGGTGCTGGACTTGTGAATCCTCATGCTGGTACCCAAGTCATGGGTGTGACATCATTGATGGGTCCTTATGCAAGTTACAAAAGTGATGGTAGAAGTAGATCTTCTTCTGTAAAAGAGTTTGCAGTTCGTTTGGTTTGTCCAACTGAGAATGTAGGAGCTGTAATTGGCAAAGGTGGAGGCATTATCAAACAGCTAAGACAGGAATCAGGTGCATCTATTAAAGTCGATAGTGCTGCAGCTGAGGGAGATGATTGCATTATATTTGTATCAGCAAAGGAGGTGAGGAACAGTTCTTGGTTATTGAATTCTTTATTTGATTGCTAGGACTGAGAATGCTTCTCTGTAGCGTTTGTTGCTTATCCAATCGTGATCGCAGGCATTTGAAGATCAATCTCCTACCATCGATGCAACAATGCGTTTGCAACCAAGAAGTAGTGAGAAAACTGAAAAAGAATCCGGTGATGCTATTCTTACTACTCGCCTGCTTGTACCTAGTTCACGAGTTGGATGCCTTATTGGTAAAGGTGGTTCCATTATCAATGAGATGCGGAATTCCACAAGGGCAAGCATCCGCATTCCTTCGAAGGAAAATCTTCCCAAAGTGGCATCCGAAGATGACGATATGGTGCAGGTAAACAGGTTTTCTATTTTTGTCCTCGTGTAATATTGTCTCAGTTGGTTTGTTTAATGCTCATTTCTTTGTAGGTTGGGGGTGTGATGTTTGGTTTTAGTGTGCTCCCTATGCTGAAATTCTTATGTCATGGTATTGTGTTTTTCTCCTTCAGATTACTGGAGATGCTAACGTTGCTGCCAATGCGTTATTGCAAGTACTTATGCGGTTGAGGGCCAATTCATTTGAGTTGGAGGGATCTTTTCCTGCGTTTTCTCCTGGCCTTTCTTATGCCCCCATGCCTGCAAGCGTACCAGATGGCTCAAGATATAGTAACCGTGATTATCGATCACGTCGGCATGGTTATTCATCTTATTCAGGTGGACATGATTACAATGATTTGTCTCCAAGGGATAGTTATGGTGGCTCACAGGTAAATACTCAGTGTTCATCTCTTAGAAGTTAGTTTGATGTTATCTCATTTTTACAGGTAAAGATCAAATCATCTTGTCCTGTTCATATTCTAATTGATGGTTTCTGTATTTTTCCATCTATTTTGCTGCTATTCTTAGCAAACAAAATATGTCAGCAAGTAGATCTGAATTCATATTTTTCAGGTTGGTGGTGGAGGCAATTATGCACCATATGGCGTTTATTCCTCTGGGCGACCTAGTAGTGCAGGGTAAAGCATTATCTGACTACACACTTTGAATTAAGGCTATGTTTCCCGCCTATAGTTACAGTCTCTTTCATTTACTGTAAAAAAGGTTTTGTTATTTACTTGTTCTAATCTTTCCAGGGTTTCCAGCCATAATCCTTCTGCCTATGGAAAATCTTATGGATACTAGGGTGTAGAGGGTTATTAGCATCGGAGGTACAGAATTTCACCTTTTTTTGGTCTTGTACATAAATTAATGGGCATCTCTGTTCTGTACTTCCGTATAGTCTCAAGCACATCTTCCTTTTGATAACTTTGACTAGCCTGAAGCCTGTATTGCATCTCTAATGCTCTTTCTTTTACTTTGCCTTTTCACACTTGCCATCTAAACAGCTATCATCTCCGATGCCTGTTCCAGCCCATTGCCCGACCCTATTGACGAAGCCTCCAGCCTAAGAACAGAGGACCAGACGAGCAAGATAGAGAAACTTGTGGCCATCCTTGCCCTAGTATTTCTGTTTCTTAGGTGTTACCAGAATATATATTGTAATGAAACAACACCTCTTAGTCATTGAAGGCCTTTTGTACCCAAAATACCTTTGCTTTAGCGGTATTGTGTAGCAGACTAAGCCATGACAGTTTGATATGGTGGTTCTTCTTTACTTTGTGTTTGTTTGTTTGTGTTCTTAAGTACCTTTGTGACGTAGTGGTGTCACTTTTACTGTTGACCAGTTATGCTACAGGATTGAAACTCTATTGCTTTCTCTTGCATCGATTTTTTTCATGTTTTCTCGACAGCTTTCCAGTTATTGAACAAAAGTTCAAGAAAGTCAGGTTTCTGCATTTCAGGAGGTAAAAATGTCATGTTTTCTTGACAGCTTTTCAGTTAGTGATCTTGTATATGACATGATTCCTGCTATTGGGTTCTATCCTCGTGAACGAAACCCCTTCTGTTAGTTGACCAAATAACCTTGTAAAGACGATCACCTCTTAGGAAGATACCAAAACAAAAGGAAAGCAAAAATCCATTGTAAAGTATGACCCTTAATTTTCAATTAAGAAGGAAATCTAAGCTTTTTTTTGCAATATTTAACTAATAAAACAATCATCAGAGAATTGGAGATTTACGTGTTTCTTATTAAGAACTTTGTTTTTTATTTCCAGTTAACTAAATAGAGAAAACAAGACATCCCACCCCCCCCGCAAAAAAAAAATATTTGATAGCAAAATTTACTTTTAGCACTTAACTAATGGGTGACTTAAATACACTCTTCAATTTTTTTATTTTGAATTAAATACAAGTCTGAGAGTAGAGATATCATTTTCAATCTGCCCATCATCGTCCTCGTAAGCTGCTACGTGACAACCATCTACCACCACGTAAAATTTTCAATTTTTTTTTTGTTCATTTAACTGTTGTTCAATTTTTTTTTTAATTCATTACACTAATCAATCAATTAAAAATGAATTTTAAAATTAAAGTTTCCCCACCTTCTTCCACCTCTTCTCTTCTACCCCCCCCACCCACCTCTCTTTCTGTCACGACCCGAGTCTACACCCTGGACGTGCCCACACTTGAAGACCATTCCTGGTCCCCAAGCGAACCCTCATCCTGGCAAACTACAAGCAGAAGATTAACTTAAGCATACAAAAGCTTAAAACTGAAATAAAATTTAATAAACTCAATTTTACAAGGCTTTAACTCAAATGAACAGCTCTGAATAAAATAATATATTCAACTAGCCATAAAATATGCAATTTTAGTCTTTTAAACATTTAATAAAATAAATGATTAATACAGACTCCTTAACTATATTGACTATTTATGAAGCCTCTAACTGATAAAGATGGAAGTCGGGACAAGACCCACGACATCCTGAATAAACTGAAAGTAAAGGAAATCCTCCAGAAATATGGAGCTCACCATGGCTAACTCTAAATCTGGGATGTATCAACGAAGCTGCCGTTGATGATCCTGAATACCTGTGTCTGCATCATCAAAAGATGCAGGACAAATGGCTTAGTACGTGGAATGTACGAGCATGTAAGGGGAATTCTAAAGTATAACATAAGCTTGAAACTTGAATAGAAAGGAAACATACCTACCTCTTTTCAACTCAACTCAAATCAAGAATAAGATACTCAGCTCAAAAATTAAATACTAAAACTTAAAGATATGATACTCGACTCATTGAAGTACATATTAATTCAAGATACTCAACTTCTGGTACTCAACTGATCTTATTTCATTAGAAAGCAGTTTAAAACAAGTGCAATATAAAGAGAAGTTGTTTAAAAATATGATGTTAACTCAACATAATAATGTCATAAACATATCATGCTCCCTCTCAAAGTCTACTAGTGCAGTGCATGAATGAAGTCCCATACCCCCATTCATACTAAGTAGAACCCCTTGAGGAACCATCTAATTAATACTGTGGGAGTTTCTCCAACCGACAACCACCAATATGAGCCTAAGTGGTGATACAATATCTCGCCCACACTGCCAGAACTGCCCTATACTTTGTCGTCGCATTGAACATCTTCAACCTAGTGGATCCACTGGCTAAATATACGTGATCATCTAAAACGTATGACACGTTAATACCCATGATGGCTACATGGTTTACATGGGGATTTAAGTCATTTGAACTCTCATTCCCACATCGGTGCTCAATACTACTCCCAAAACATGTTTTAGCTCATACTTTTAAAAAAACTTCCTTCCTTTGGGTTGAGATAATTTAAAAGCTCGTTTTGGAATCAATGTTCCCCTTTTAGTTCAAAACTCTTTTGGAAATCTTACTTTCCTTTTAACTTAAATGTGAAACATTTATAAGCCTTTATGAAATACTTAGTTCCCTTATAGCTTTTGAGAAATGAACTCAACTCTTTCTCTTTACTTTACTTTAAACTTAACTCTTAGGGAATACTTAATTCCCTTATAGCTTTTCAGAATTTAACACAACTCTTTACTCTGTCTTGACTTGAACTTTTAAGTCTTTAAAACAAAGTGAAAACGTTTGTGAAAGACTTCAGAAAACTGTATAATTTTACTTTGAATTGCTTCTTAACTTCTAGACTTGACTCTTAACTTTTCTTGAATTGACAGATGGATTCAAGGTTCATGATCTCATGTTTATGGATGCTTTCATTATTTTCAAATTGGAGGTTTCATGCGGAATTATGAGAATGAACTACACAACTCGAGAACTAAAAGGTACTTCTTAACTCAAGATTGTTCGACTTATAGGGTTCATGCGGAATTATGAGCATGAACAATTCAACTCAAGGACTTCATGGGTACCATGTAATTGTCCCATAATTAGAAATATCATCTTCAAAAGGAATAAGTAACTCAATACTCAAGACTTAGAACTTGGAGATACTACTCCTCTCAATGAAACCAAATATATGGAATTCATGCAGAAGTTATGGGACATTCTTAGTATGCTCGAAAGAATTCTCAAAACTTAACTCTCAACTCTACCTTGAATTTGAATTATGAATCCAAGGTTATGATAATGTTAGGACTGATTTTAAATTTTTAGAAGTAGTTTAGATTAGTTAGAATCGAAAAGGAGTGAAGGTGCACTTTAAATGAACTCAAACGGAGCAATCGGAGGCAAACTGGATTTGGAAGACGACTGTGGGGCTATGGGTGGCGCGAATCCCCAGACCCTGAAGTACAGAAATGGATTTGGGGCACTCTCGCAAGCGCGCTGCGCCAGGTCCCACCCCAGAAAATTCTGCCTAGCAGTTTTGCTCATTTTCTCACCCTAAATCGCGTAAAATCGAACAGTTTCTTCCCCAATCACTTGGATTCGATTACTTAACTTAATTACAGTATAATCTACTGGAAACAACACTAAAATTACTCAATTTGATTTCAATAGATCATCAAAACTCCAACGCAATAAGATTTCAAATGAACTTCAAGAACACCTTTCAAGAACTCATAATGAACTTTAATCTTTAAGCTTTAAGCATGAAATTTCGCTAGAAAAAATAAATGATTGGTGTGTGGGTGAACTAACCAGAAACTATAGAAGATTACATAACTCTTAGGGATTAGACCCATGGCGAAAATCCGCAACTAAACTCAAGAACGTCGATGAATGCCTTCATCATTTCATCTTTTCTCCTCTTTTATCTTCTTGCCTTATCTTGAACTATCAACTAAAACCCTAGGTGAATATTAGGAATTTCAAACTGAACATAAAAGTATCAGAGCTCTAAAATATTACTAAAACTGAATTAAATCTTATTGGGTAAGGAAAGGACCAAAATACCCCTCACTATTTTCAGCTAACTTTCCTTAACTGGACAACCTAACTTCAAAAGGTCATATCTCACTAATCCGAACTCGAAAATTAGCAAACCCGGAGGCGTTAGAAATATAATTCAAAGGTATTTCCTATGTTATTTTGTACCTCACCTAAATCATCCTGTGCTAGCAGTTATGGTCATTTGAAGTTGATCCAAAATTCTAACTTAGCTTAACTTGCATATTTTGAGATTTTGCTATGTCCAATTTAATTATTTTTGGAACTCAAGGTACTAAATCTATTGAGTTGACCTTAATACTTAAGAAGTTTTGAATTCCTTGGTGAAATCTCACTCACTATGATTAACGGTTCGAGTCTTAGTTTGAAAAAATTTCTGGGATGATACAATATCTCCCCCCTGGGATCATTCGTCCTCGAATGACGACTGAACTTGACTTGCTTTCTCATCTTATCATCTCTGCCTTAGGTATAAAGCTAACGCTTAAAATCTATGGAATACCATATCTCTAACTGTTGTACATTCTCATAATGATCTTTTTAGACTTGTGACTTAGCCACACTTCACTGCCCTTATCTCAAGATTTGGGTCTGTCACTTCTACCACTCACATTCATTGCAGCAATATATCAATTCATCACCTACTCTATGTCAAGTCTACTGGATTTAATATCTAGACTTACATCATCACCATCATGTTGCCATTATTTTGGATTATGAAACTCATCTCAAATTCAAGCTTTATGTTCATTACTAAACCCAAATATCAATATGATTGCTCTACTCTACTCTACTTCATTACTACTATTGAAATTTGGGAACACCTGTCCACTAGGTCTTCATGACAATTAGTCAATCCTTACCTCTCAGTCTGCATACTCAAACTACCATTCACATTCCACTTCACAACTTAAGTGCTACCTACTCACTTACTGTGCATTATCTCTCAAATAACCCTATCATCCTTTGAATACCATGAGGTTCTCCTTTCAAAATTCATTAGCCTAGATGAATCTATCACATTATGAATACGCTGGATCTTGTATATATATTCACCACTTACACTTGGTCATTACTAACACAATGACACATTATTATAACCTCTTTTTAGTTAAGGTATATTCTAACTCATATTAACTTGCAATACTTACTCTACCTACTATCTCGAGCTCTTCACAACTCATCACTTCTTAGTCTACCACAAGGGAAACCTTTCATTAATAATTTATTAGGTGCATGATTGTACCAACATAGTTTGCGACAACACTATCTCTTTTTCTATATCTTTATATTTCTCTAACTTTCGTCTAACTATGGCTCCTTCACTAGTAATGCTCATGATCTCATAACTCATGCTACTCTTTCGGGTGAAAATCTTACCCAAGCTCTAAACATACTTCTTAAAAAGTACCTCAACTGAAATGAGGCTTAAAGGAAAGAGTATAATTCACTCTTAGTTCAAACGCACGATTCATGTGAATATGGGTGCATTACTCTGAAACTGAACTCTTAACTTACTTTTAGACTTTTCTTAAGCCTCTCTGGAGTCTCATGAATTTCTCAAGACTCTTGATAAGAACAACTCATCGATAAGGATCTTTAAATTTTACTTTTCAACCCCCTTTAGTATGATGGGTAGTCGAATGAATAAGAGAACGCACGAGTTGGAATTGATCTTTATGACTTAGCACTTTCGCATGATTAAGAGTATGAAAGAAGGGAAAGTTTTCTTAAATGCCTATAGTACCTTAGTCATAGAAGTGGGCCCCTCAAAACCATAAATAAAATCCTATTGACACTGCTTCATAGACACCCTAGGAAACTTAAACACTAAGCTCTCATACCAAGTTTGTCACAACCCGAATCTACACCCTGGATGTAGCCGACACTTGAAGACCATTCCTACTCTCCAAGCGAACCCTAATCCTGGCTGACTACAAGCGTAAGACTAACTTAAGCATACAAAATCTTAAGACTGAAATAGAATTCAATAAACTCAAATTTACAAGGCTTTAACTCAAATGAACAACTTTGAATAAAATAATATATTCAACAAGCCATAAAATAGGCAACTTTAGTCTTTAAAATATTTAATAAAATAAATGATTAATACACACTCTTCAACTATATAGACTATCTATAAAGCCTCTAACAGATAAAGATAGAAGTCGGGACAAGACCCACGACATCCTGACTAAACTGAAAAGTAAAGGAAATCCTCCGAAAACAAGGAGGCTCACCATGGCTAACTCAAACTCTGGGATGTATCAATGAATCTCCCGTTGATGATCCTGATTACGTGTGTCTACATCATCAAAAGATGCAGGTCAAATGGCTCAGTACGTGGAATGTACGAGCATGTAAAGGGAATTCTAAATTATAACATTAGCTTGAAACTTGAATAGAAAGGAAACATACTTACCTCTTTTCAACTCAACTCAAATCAAGAATAAGATACTCAACTCAAAGATTAGATACTAAACTTCAAGATGTGATACTCGACTCATTGAAGTACATATTAACTCTAGATACTCAACTTTTGATACTCAACTGAACTCATTTAAATATAAAGTAGTTAAAAAGAAGTGCAATATAAATAAAAGCTGTTTAAAAACACGATGTTAACTAAAGATAATAATTTCATAAACATATCATGCTCCCTTTCAAAGTCTACTTGTGCATTGCATGAATGAAGTCCCATATCCCCATTCATACTAAGGAGAACCCCTTGAGGAACCATGTAATTAATACTGAGGGAGTTTCTCTAACCGAAAACCACCACTATGAGCCTAAGTGGTGATACAACGTCTCGCCTACGCTGCCAACACTGCCCTATACTTTCCATCGCATAGACCATTCTCAACCTTGTGGATCAACTAGATAAACTTACGCGATCATGTAAAAAGTATGTCACGTTAATACCCATGATGTCTGCATGGTTTACATGGGGATTTAAGTCATCTGAACTTTCATTCCTACATCGGTGCTCAATACTACTCCCAAAACATGCTTTAGCTCATACTTTTATTAAAACTTCCTTTCTTCCTTTGGGTTGAGATAATTTACTGAACCCTTCAGCTTTAAAAAGCTCCTTTTGGAATCAATGTTCCCCTTTTAGTTAAAAACTCTTTTGGAAATCTTAGTTTCCCTTTAACTTAAATGTAAAACATTTATAAGCCTTTAGGGAATACTTAGTTCCCTTATAGCTTTTGAGAAATGAACTCAACTCTTGCTCTTTACTTAACTTGAAACTTAACTCTTAGGTAATACTTAATTCCCTTATAGCTTTTGAGAAATTAACTCAACTCTTTACTCTTTCTTGACTTGAACTTTAAGTCTTTAAAATAATGTGAAAACATTTGTGAAAGACTTTAGAAAACTTTATAACTTTACTTTGACTTGCTTCTTAACTTCTAGACTTGACTCTTAACTTTCCTTGAATTAAAGTATTGATTCAATGTTTATGATCTAATGATTTTCAACTTGGAGGGTTCATGCGGAATTATGAGAATGAACTACGGAACACGAGAACTAAAATGTACTTCTTAACTCAAGATTGTTTGACTTATAGGGTTCATACGAAATTATGGGCATGAACAATTCAACTCAAGGACTTCATGGGTAACATGAAATTGTCCCGTAATTAGAAATATAATCTCAAAAGGAATAAGTAACTCAATACTCAAGACTTAGAACTTGGAGATACTACTCCTCTCAATGATACTCTATTTATGGAATTCATTCGGAGTTATGGACATGAACAACCCGAATCGAAGGTCTATGTAACTTGATAGAACTCATGTATATGACTCTCTCTCATTCTCTTATTTGATTCCTAAAAACTTAGTTCAAATCAATGATGGAACTCAAAGAATTCACAATTGAACTTAAAGATTTCTTGAACTCTACTCTTAACTCTCTCTTGAATGTGAAATATGAATTCAAGAGTTTTGGTTCATGACATGGAGGATCTCATGACGAACAGGTAGACTCATGAATAAATTCTCTTCATCCTCATACTAACTTGCTTGAGTCTTGAAATAAGTTACTAGAAGTTGTGGAAGACTTCTCAAAAAGGCTCAAAGGGACATTCTTAGTATGCTCGAAAGAATTCTCAAAACTTAACTCTCAACTCTACCTTGACGTTGAATTATGAATCCAAGGTTATGATCATGTTAGGACGCTTTTAGATGTTTAGAAGTAGTTTAGATTATTTAGAATCAAAAAGGAGTTAAGTTGCACTTTAAATGAACTCAAACGGAGCAATCGGAGGCAAATTTTATTGGGCAGACGACCGTGGAGCTAGGTGTGGCGCGGATCCCCAGCCCCTGAACTAAAGAGATGGGCTTAGGACGCTCTGGTAAGGGCGCCACGCCAGGCCCCAACCCAGAAAATTCTGCCGAGCACTTTTTCTCATATTCTCACCCTAAATTGTATGAAAATCAAACGGTTTCTTCCCCGATAACTTGGATTCGATTACTTAACTTAATTATACTATAATATACTGGAAACAACACTAAAATTACTCAATTTGATTTCAATAAATCACCAAAACTCCAACGCAATAAGATTTAGAATGAACTTCAAGAACACCTTTCAAGAACTTATAATGAACTTTAATCTTTAAGCTTTAAGCATGAAATTTCACTGAAAAAAATACATGATTGGCGTGTGAGAAACTAACACAACACTATGGAAGCTTACATACCTCTTAGGGATTAGACCCAGGGCGAAAATACGCAACTAAACTCAAGAACGTCGATGAACACCTTCATCCTTTCATCTTTTCTCCTCTTTTTTCTCTTCTTGCCTCTTCTTGAACTATCAACTAAAACCCTCGGTGAATATTAGGATTTTAAAACTGAACATAAAAGGATTAGACCTCTAAAATATTACTCAAAATGATTTAAATCTGATTTTGTAAGAAAAGGACCAAAATACCCCTCACTATTTTCGGCTAACTTTACTTAATTGGACAACCTAACTTCAAAAGGTCATATCTCACTCATTTAAACTCGAAAATTAGCAAACTCGGCGGCGTTGGAAAGATAATTCAAAGAAATTCCTATGGTATCTTGTAGCTCACCTAAATCATCCTTTTCTAGGAGTTGTGGTTGTTTGAAGTTGAACCAACATTGAGACTTAACTTAACTTGAAAAATTTCAGATTTTTCTATTTCCAATTTAATTCTTTTTAGAACTCAAGGTGCTAAATCTTGTGAACTGACCTTAATACTTAAGAACTTTTTAATTCCTTGGTAAAATCTCACTCACTACTATTAACGGTTCGAATCTTAGTTCGAAAAAATTTCTAAGGTGTTACACTTTCTTCTTTTTTGATTTTCACACTTTTTAGCTTTCACTAGCTGCTTTTTTTCCCGACCATTTCCAAGCTTCAATAGTTGGGTTTTTCTTCAACATTCATCATTTTTTTTTATAAAAAATAACATACTTACTATTTCTTGTTTGAACCCTCTCCCTCTCCCTCTCCTACAAATCTGTACTTGGAAAATGATATTTACTGAGAGTATTTTTTTTTCTTAACAACTCAAATGAAAAATGAAAGTTGTATATGAAAGTTGATAGACCAACATTTTTTGCATCACAACTGATAGAATTCAAAATGAATTACTTAAAATTCAAGAAAGTTTACATTCAATAATATGAATTAGGTGTTGAGTTTTGTGGATTAATGAATGGCTAGTAAGGTGATAGATGAACTTGAAGGGAAAATGACAAATATGGAATAAGAAAGGTATATAGAGTGTGTCAATGGGAAAGAAAATATTTCGGGAACAGAACAAAATGAAGAGAAAACAAAAATATTATTTTTTTTTCTAAAAAAATTAAATTGACCCAACAAATTTCATTTAATTCTAAACAAGAATTTTCACTTTTTTTTTTTTTTTTTTTTACAAAACATAACTTATAGAAAAAGTTAAAAACTATTAGTTATATATTTGCCAATAAAAAAATGTCAAGTGTTTGATATTACCATTTAGTTTTTTTTTAATTATTTTTCATGCGCTTTTAGAAGAGTGAGTACTTTGTTTGCCACGTCAGCCCTTAATGTGGTATTTAATCACTTCCAAATTGTTAAGGGGTATTTAAATGCCCATATAGTTAAAGTACTAAGTATGTTTTGCTGCCAAGTTTATGAGGGATTTGATGTATTTTCTCTTTTAAATAGACAATGTTCTTATATTTAAATTTATTAATAATCCCTAGATTAAACATGGTGAGGCACATAACTTTAGTAACTTTCAACATATGTTACGTCTTAATTATGTTGAAAAAATATACTCCCTCCATCCATAATTGTTTGTCAAGGTAAGGTCATGCACTCCCCTCAATGAAAATTTAATACAAGATGTAATTTGACTAATGTAACTCTACTATACCAAGAATATCAAAAATCTACCTAACTAAAAAGATACCCATGCACTAGTTGTTATAAATATAGTACAAGAGAAAGACAAATATTCCCAACTAAAAATTTTCTTCTTCCTTTTATTGAATTGAATCGATTGATAGAGAAATAATGTCAACACCGGAAGGAGAATGGATGAAAGTGATAAAAGAAGGACATGCTTCTCGCGTAATTTTGTCTTATGAATTCATTGATAAGTAAAGAACTTGAATTGGGATAAAGTTTTGAAAAACAATATGATCTGATGAGAAGATATCGTCTGCACCCAAACAAACAAAACCATCCAATTAACACCTTGTCTTGTCATGCTTTTGTTGTCCTATATTATATTATACTGGATTACTTTTTGTTGTCTCTCATTCGGTTATTTATCTTTATTAACTCAATTTAAGCAATATTACAAAGTATTTTTCATTTACCTTCTTTTTCTTCCATATTTTTTTTCAAAGAATTATATGGTCTTTCTCCATTTTTTTATTTAATTTATAACATCCACAACTACAATTGCAATTAAAATATTCAGAAAAATAACAGCAATATATTTAATGTGTCTACATCCATTTTAATATCTAATTAAATTGAACAATTAATACATATTAATGATACAATATCTTTTTTTCCATTTTTGTTATCTCTCCTCAAATTTGTTATTTTTATATTATCATAATGCCGTTATATTTTATTACAAAAACTTGGTTTGCTCCCTCGATAAATTAGTCAATTTGTTTTAATTATTTTATGTTAAATTGGGATAGAATATATTTGGTAATTATTGTTTGGTGTCTTGATAAACATCAAATTTCCACTGTAGTTCCAATTTGAATTTGAGAAACAAAAGATATTGGGGAAAATTGAGTTGTTGAAAAAATGTATCAAATAGTAAGTGTTGAAAAAATGTATCAAATAGTAAGTGTTGAAATAATATTTCAAATACTAGTTGATTGTATCAATCATCATTGACTCATTTTTTATAAGCAATTACCTATTTTTAGTTAGTATTGTATTGTAAAAGGTTAATGCATGAATTGAACACTCTTTTTAATATAGGATTATCAAATGTTTTAAGTGAGGTGTAAATGATTGGATTGGTTCAAATTTTTTTAATATCCAATTAAACATTTTATGTTAAAATTTTAAATTTATAAACAAAATTAATAGAATTGGGGTTTTTCAACCTGAAATTTTTTCTGGTTGGTTCCATTTTTTCAAATATGAATCAAAATTATTTGTATCAAATGTTTAAATTAATAAATCAAACCAAACTAATAAACCTCAATTTTTTAAAAATTATTTCAGTTCATTTTAACCTTGCCAAACAGTTCCTAACTTATTTTACATCATTTATGACTTATTTTAAGTTATTTTTTACATTTGTCAAATACTTTCAGAAATCAAAAACTAACTTAAAAATAGGTCACGCAAAAAAAAACAACTTAAAAACAGGTTTGGGTTTGACAAATTTTTAAGTCAATTCAAACACCCTGTCGGGATACATAGGTGTAAACATAAGTCTATAAAACGCAAACATTAATTGTGGTAGATTTTTTTTTAAAAAAAGAAGCTAAATTATGAAATTATTAAAGATAAAAGATACCCATGCCATACTTGTTATAAATATTGTATAAGAGAAAGACAAATCTTCCTAACTATCACGACTGGAATCTAGAACCCAGACGAGACCGGCGTCGTTGACCTCTCAGAGGTCGCAAACAAGCCTACTTACGTCGTACTTACTTTACATAGGTTAATTTTAGCGGAAAATTTGAAACTTTTGTTCTTTAAACATGCTTGCCAAACATTGTTAAAATTTTATAATCGTTCATCATCAACCATCTAACATTAAAGAGATAAACAACTGAAAGAAATAGTTTATAAGTCTTAATTATATAATTGCCAAAATGGCCCCAAATACAAAGTCTGAATAAAGAGCAGGAAAGAAACGCTAGTGGAACATGCTCCACTAGCTCAACTCTAAAACTACGCTAGAATATAAAAAGTAGTATCCTCGAAAGCATGAGGACCTACCAAACTCCGGATGAATGCTGACGTCCGGATAGCTGCAACAATGATCCTGCAACTCTATCGACCAATTGTGCCTGCACCTAAAATAGTATAGATGTATAGGGGTTAGTACACACTTGTACTAAGTATGGGTACATGCAAGCACACACCACGGACATGGATGAGAAAGAATAGCTCTTTCCTAACAACATAATTTTTGGAAGTCAAGTCAGTAGACTTGCCAATTTGAGATTAGGAAGGTCATGCCATGAGAGTAACATGCATCATATTAAATATCTCATTGCACACAACACATATCATCTTCATATAGCACATATCATAGCACATATCACATAGCTTCGTTCGTATCATTCATTCACATACCATGAGACCTTGGAACCATGGACTTAACATTAAGACTTTCCAAAATGAGGGCTCAACATATGGGACCTCAACTAGGGAGTCTTCATTAGCAAACACAGAGTCTGCTTCGTTCATTCATACGTAATTCATTACATTTCATTCATAGGCCAGTGTGAACACCAACTATACCTCGGGTGTAGTTTAAGACTTTCATCGGGTTTGCTGTGCAATGATCAGGAATAACCTAATGTCATTACCTGAGTCTAGCTCACCTCTTGATTATCCTATCCTAATACCTTCGGTATCATTCAATTATTTATGTGCTTCATTTGAGGCTGGCCTCATTCATTCATTGGGAACTTTAACTTTAACTGACATAGATCATGTGAGCATCATGACAGTGTCTCCCCCACACCGAAAAGAGGTGGAATCACCGGCCAAAGTGACCCAATAACATGCTAGCGTACATGGGAATTTAACCCCGCCAGATCCCTATATTGGCAGTATAGGTTCAAAGACTAGGAGATGTATGGAGACCCATACCCGGCAAGCCGGACAGTCTCATCTTCTGAGAGTTACGTGAACCTTCACCCTTCCCAAAAGAAGGCATCACCGCTCACATCTAGCCTATCGGTGCTCAGTATAAAGTTCCATTACATTCAACTCATACGTCGTGGAAGCTGGCTTCTAGTATGAGGACATTATAGCTCATTAGATGATTTCTCATCTCATAATTAGTATTAAGTGTGTTAAGCTCAATACTCTCATTAGAGTCTCTATAGAGACTGGTCTCTTCATTATCTTACACTCTCTTAGGTGAGTACGTATTGGTAACGTTTACTTAGACTCATTTGAGAGTGCTCTCATCATTTACATTAGACTCTCATCATGTTGTCACCATATTCTTCAACATTAGCACCTTTACTTTTCATATTTACCCACCTCTTATTACGTGAATGTTCATTTCATCGTATGCCGATGCGCTTGGCTTTTTAGTGTATCTCACCCTCATACTTAATCCTTCTAGGGTTCGTCATTTCATCACATACATCTTAGGTTCACTTACTTTTGAACGTATATTAGACTTATGTGTCTATACATACAAGCCATGGGTTCATTCATAATTCGTTAAGTGATTCTTACTTTCCTAAAACTTGGTAGTACAAGACTTATGTATCTTGTATATATATGCCAAGATCTTAATTCTTTTGATCTAAGTAGATGACACAATTTTTGAATAATTTACTCACGTATGACTTATGCATCAATACGGAATTTTGGGCAAGGAAACCCAAATTTGAATCACTTGAATATCATTTATATTTTTCATAATTTTATTTTCTAATATTCATAACATTAGACTTTAAATTAAATCTAAACATTTATATTGAAGGATAAATTTTCTATTTTAATTTCCCTCTTAATTAATCAAAGTGTTGAGGGTTTAAGCCCCCACAACCTCTTTAAATTTTTAATTTAATAAAAGTTCTCTACAATGGGGAGGTTGTGGGTTCGAACCCCCACAACCCCCTTTTTTTTTTTTGTTAAATTCGCTGAAAGGGGGGGGGGGGGACTGTGAGGTGGTGGGTTCGAACCCCCACAACCCCCTTTATTTATTTTTTTTATTCGCTGAAGGGGGGACTGTGAGGTGGTGGGGTTCGAACCCCCACAGCCCACCCTTTTTTTTCTCCTTCTCTCTTGCGCGCACTGGGAGGTCGTGGGTTCGAATCCCATGCCTCCCCTTAAATTTTTCTTTTCTTTTCGCGATGGGGAGCTGTCCAACAGGTCGCGAGTTCGATTCCCCGCCCCCCCCCCTTATTTTTTTTTGTTTCTCTTCTTGCGAAGACAGGGGCTGGGTCGCGAGTTCGATTCCCCCAGCCCCCATTTTTTTTCTTTTTCTCGCGAAGTATAGCAATAGAGAAGGAGGTCACAGGTTCGAAACCTGGTGGCCTCACTTCTTTAAAAAGTGAAAAATTTCCAGATTTCATGAATTTTTTTTGTTGTCTTTCATCCATTTTTTTTGTCACATCTTTCATAAGTTTACCTAGCTAGAAGGGTGTTATTCAACCATACATATTTCATTATAATAAACATCACATTACACGCATAAACTACACAAAAAACCATGAATTTTCGAGCCCAAAACAGTGGCTACAACTACTGCCCACAATGCACATACAACATCAACTATTGATCGTATTTTGAATATCATTTTCGTAACTTCTTCACATAAACATGTTCGCAATTAATATAAATATGTAAATCATGCCTTAATCTAGCAGCACAACATACCCATCCTACGAGTTCGTTTGGGAGCTAAGGACAAGGACATACGAAGGGGAACAACCTTAGTTTCAAGAGATTAAGAAACGTTCGAAAGAAAGTACTCTTGGAGAAAGAATTCCATGAGAGAAACCCATACCTTTTTACGTTGTTCAAGCTTGAAGCTGCTGCCCGGAAACTCCTCCAAATCACGATCAATTTACTTCAAATTACCCCTACTCGATGAGCTTCTCCTAGCCTTGACATTTTGATTACTTTATCTTTTACTAAAAAAAATTCTTGTGAGTTCTTCAAGTGTGAAGAACTCTTGATGTATTTCTGATTTTTGTTGTTATTTTGGAAGAACCAACGTGAAAGAGATTGAGAACGTGAGAGAGTTGAGAAACATGAGGGAGAGAGTTGTCTTATGATTAGGAGACTAAATTTAAGACTTAGTCAAAAGTTAGGATTTTAATTAACTAAAAATAAATAAAGAAAATCTGATTTTCCTTTTTATTAATCAAATTAATAATTATCAATTAATTAAGTTAATTTATCAACCTTAGATCTTGACACCCCTAAGTCTTGATCCTATTCATTTTTTTTTAATTTTTTTTTGGATTGTTACATTACCCCCCCCTTAGGAACATTCGTCCCCGAATGACACTACCACTTCACATTGTAATTCCCGTCAGATCATGACACAATCACTATACATAGTCAATCAATAGCAGCAAAGTACGGAGAGATAAGGAAACATTGGTTTAAGAGTAGGAAGTCTAACCTCAAGAGCTGAACAGGTGAGGGTAGCGGGCTCTCATGTCGGCCTCAGCCTCCCACGTAGCACCCTCAACAAGATGATTTCTCCACAATACCTTCACTGTGGCAATCTCCTTGTTCCTCAGCCGCTTGACCTGTCTGTCTAAAATCTCAACAGGTACCTCCTCATAAGACAAGTCTTCACCAACCCCCAAACCTTCAACAGGTAAGATTGATGCTGGATCACCTAGGCACTTCTTCAACATAGAGACATGAAAGACTGGGTGAACAGAAGCTAGTTCTGTAGGCAATGCTAACTCATAGGCCACCTCACCCACACGCTGTAGGATCTCGTATGGCCCAACATACCTCGGACTCAGCTTCCCTTTTCTACCAAATCTCATCACCCCTTTCATAGGCGATATTTTCAAGTAAACCTGGTCACCAACATCAAACTCTAAGGGCCGCTTTCTGTTATCAGCATATGACTTCTGCCGACTGTAAGCAGTAGTCAACCTGTCCCTAATCATTCTGACCTTCTCTAAGGCCTCATGAATGATCTCCAGACCCAAAATGGATGACTCTCCAACCTCGAACCACTCAACTCGAGATCTACACCTCCTACCATACAGTGCCTCAAACGGTGCCATCCCAATGCTGGAGTGATAGCTATTATTATACGAGAACTCTATCAAAGGCAGATGGTCATCCCAGTTACCTCTGAAGTCAATCACACACGCTCTCAACATATCCTCCAACGTCTGTATGGTACGCTCTGCCTGCCCATCTGTCTGAGGGTGAAAGGCAGTGCTAAGCTTCACCTGCGTGCCCAAGCTCTTCTGGAAAGATCTCCAGAAATGAGAAGTAAACTGAGCTCCTCTGTCTGAAATAATAGACAAGGGAATCCCATGCCATCTCACAATCTCATCAATGTAGAGCTTCGCATAATCCTCGGCTCTGTAAGTAGACTTTGCAGGGATAAAATGGGCAGACTTAGTCAATCTGTCCACAATAACCCATATAGAGTCATGCTGTCTCCTAGTCCTCGGAAGCCCAACCACGAAGTCCATATTAATGGCCTCCCATTTCCAAGTCGGAACCTCAATAATCTGCGTCAGACCACCAGGCTTAAGATGCTCTGCCTTAACCTGCTGACAATTAGGACACTTGGCCACGTATTCTGCAATGTCCTTCTTCATGCAATCCCACCAATAAATCTGCTTGAGATCATGATACATCTTGGTGGAACCTGGATGTATAGAATATCTGGAACCATGGGCCTCTGCAACAATCCTGGTCCGCAAATCATCCACATCAGGCACACACAGCCTGTCCTGATACCTAAGTATGCCATCACCTCCCAAAGCGAAAGACTCATTCATCTTCATCAGCACTGAGTCCTTCAGCTCCATCAACACGGGATCTAGATGCTGACCCTGCTTGACTTCAACTACCAAGGATGATTCAGAACTAGGATGAACTGAAACATCCCCACTAGTAGAGTCAACCAAATGCACACCCAGTCTGGCCAGTCTGTGTACATCTTTCACCAGCTCCTTCTTCTCATCCTCAACGTGAGCTGTACTTCCCATGCTCATCCTGCTCAAAGCATCAGCTACAACATTAGCCTTACCTGGATGGTAGTGCACATTCATGTCATAATCCTTCAACAGCTCCAACCATCTCTGCTGACGTAGATTCAACTCCCTCTGTGTGAACACGTACTGGAGGCTCTTATGGTCTGTGAACACATCTACATGCACTCCATACAGATAATGCCTCCACAGCTTCAGTGCAAACACCACAGCTGTCAACTCCAGGTCATGTGTGGGATAATTCTTCTCATGAACCTTGAGCTGTCTGGATGCATAGGCTATCACCTTACCAACCTGCATAAGAACACAACCCAAACCAACCCTAGATGCATCACAATAAACAGTGTAATTCTCACCACACTTGGGCAAAGTAAGCACCGGGGCTGACGTGAGTCTGTCCTTGAGCTCCTGGAAACTCTTCTCACAAGTCTCCATCCATTCAAACTTGGCTTTCTTCTTAGTCAAAGCTGTCAATGAGGCAGCAATGGAAGAAAAGCCCTCCACAAACCTGCGGTAGTTACCAGCCAATCCCAAAAAGCTACGGATGTCAGTAGGAGTAAGAGGCTTTGGCAAGTTCTTCACAGCCTCAGTCTTCCTAGGATCCACCTCCACGCCCTAATCGGACACAACATGACCCAGGAAGGTCACTGATCTCAGCCAGAATTCACATTTGCTGAATTTGGTATACAACTGAAGCTGTCTAAGTACCTGCAAGGTTAGTCTCAAATGCTGTTCATGCTCTTCCTTGGTCTTAGAGTAGATGAGAATGTCATCAATGAATACTATGACGAAAGAGTCAAGGTATTCACGGAATACCCTGTTCATGAGATGCATAAATGCAGCAGGTGCATTCGTGAGACCAAATGACATGACTAAAAACTCATAGTGACCATAGCGGGTACGAAAGGCTGTCTTTGGGATATCTCCATCCCTAACCTAAGTTGATGATACCCTGAACGAAGATCAATCTTATAGAAGAAACTAGACCCTTGGAGTTGATCGAACAAATCATCTATTCTGGGGAGTGGATACTTATTCTTTATAGTGAATTTGTTGAGCTGCCGATAATCTATACACATTCTAAGGGTTCCATCTTTCTTCTTTACAAACAACACTGGAGCGCCCCAAGGGGATATGCTCGGGTGAATGAAACCCTTGTCAGTGAGATCTTTTAACTGCAGCTTCAACTCTTTGAGCTCAGCTGGAGCCATTCTGTAAGGAGGAATTGAAATTGGTTTAGTATCGGGTTCTAAATCGATACCAAAGACAATCTCTCGAAGGGGAGGGACTCCAGGCAAATCATCAGGAAACACATCTAAGAACTCATTCACTACTGGTACTGAGTCTATGGAAGGAATGTCATGATCTAGATCATTAACACTCACAAGATGACACAATAATCCTTTGGACATCATTTTATTAGCCTTAAGATTAGAAAATCAAGGGGTTAGGACGACTCGAATTGTACCCATCCCAGACTAACTCTTCTTCATTAGGAAAGCGAAATCTCACCACTCTACTACGACAGTCCAAGCAAGCATAACAACTGTGAAGCCAATCCATGCCAAGAATAACATCAAAATCATGCATGGGTAACTCAACCAAGTTTGCACACATAGTTTTTCCACTAACAACTATTGGGCAATCCTTGTATACTCTATCAGTTCTTACATTTTCTCCTAAAGGTGTACTAACCACTATAGGATCATGCAGAACTTCAGGCAATGTCTCAAAAGTAAGAGCAAGCAGAGGAGTTACAAAGGAAAGTGTAGACCCTGGATCAAGTAAAGCATAAACAGAAGTTGAGAACACTTGCAGCATACCTGTGACCACATCAGCGGACTTCTCCTGCTCCTCTCTGCCTTTCAGGGCATAGAACCTGTTCCTCTTTGGAGGCTCGGCTGCTGCTGCACCCTGTGGATTAGGCCTAGGCTGAGCATTACCTCCAGCCTGACCTCTATTATGTGGACAGTCTCTGACCATGTTTCCACTCTTACCACAACCGAAGCAGGCATTAGTGCCCTGTCTGCACTCTCCATTGTGAGCTCGGCCACACTTAGTACAATTCTTCTTAGGACGCTGCATCTCTCCTCCATTGCCCTTCTTGGGCTCAGGTCTGCCTCTTGTAGTTGTAGCACCTCTCTGAGGATTAACATTCCAGAACTCTGCTGCCCCCTTTTGAACCTTGGCTGCTCACGGACCCCAAAGTTGTTCCTGTGGCCTCCATGACTGGGTCTTGCCTGATCTTGAGGCCTAGGCCTCCTAGCATCACGAACACCTCTCTTTCTGCGGCTGTCCTCTACCTGCTGGACATGAACCATCAACCTTGAAAGATCCATATTATCATGGAGCATCGCAGATCGACACTCCTCCTCCAGGTCCCCATTGATTCCTGTGAGAAACCTGCTCATCTCATCCCTGTTGTTAGCAACCAGGGAAGTAGCATACCTGGATGATTTCAACAAAGTTCAGTATTCTCCTCATTCTTGCTATTTAATACTAGGGAAGATAACATACCTTGACAGGTTAACAAACTTCAGGGAATACTCCCTGACTGTCATAGAGCCTTGTTTAAGGTTGATGAATTCCTCAACCTCGGCCTCCCTCATCTCCCTGGGGAAGAATCTCTCCAGAAATGCTGTCTTGAACAGCTCCCATGTGACTGGCACTCCACCTAAGATACGACTATCTTGCCACATCTTGCACCAAGTCTGTGCAACATCCTTGAGCTGATAGGAAGCCAGCTCAGCCTTCTCAATATCAGTGGCCCCCATATCCACCAGGATCTTATGCACCTCATCCAGAAACTCCTGGGGATCCTCTGCAGTCCTAGACCCTGTGAAAATAGGAGGATTCATCCTCGTGAAATCCCTCAGCCTGTCAGCCATGCTACGAACCGGTGGGTTCTCCCTCTGAACATTCTGCCGGTTGACCTGGGCAGTCATGTCCTGGGCCTGCATAGCAATGGCCTGTGCCATCTGGGCCAGAGATGCCCTCACCTCAGCATCAGTCAACCAGCTGGATTAACTGGCACAACCGCTCCTGCAGCTGGAGCCTGGGGTGGAACTCGGTTGCCCCTAGCAGCTGCTCTTCCTCTCCTCTGATCAATAGCCCTCCTAGGGTCCATTCTCTGAAAACAACAAAGATTGATGTTAGATATGCTCATAACACCAAGAAATCAGACATTCAGAAAACCACGATAAGAGCAGAAGAAGGGAAATTTCCTACGCATCATGCAGTCTCTAATTCAGGATAGTGGTGCACTTCACTACCATGACTTAGAAACTACTCAATGTGGTTGATGTGAACTCATTATTCTCAGAATTTAACCTAGTGCTCTGATACCAACTTTGTCACGACTAGAATCTAGACCCCAGACGAGACCGGCGTCGTTGACCTCTCAGAGGTCGCAAACAAGCCTACTTACATCGTACTTACTTTACATAGGTTAATTTTAGCGGAAAATTTGAAACTTTTGTTCTTTAAACATGCTTGCCAAACATTCTTAAAATTTTATAATCGTTCATCATCAACCATCTAACATTAAAGAGATAAACAACTGAAAGAAATAGTTCATAAGTCTTAATTGTATAATTGCCAAAATGGCCCCAAATACAAAGTCTGAATAAAGAGCAGGAAAGAAACGCTAGTGGAACATGCTCCACTAGCTCAACTCTAAAACTACGCTAGAATATAAAACAGTAGTATCCTCGAAAGCATGAGGACCTACCAAACTCCGGATGAATGCTGACGTCCGGATAGCTGCAACAATGATCCTGCAACTCTATCGACCACCTGTGCCTTCACCTAAAATAGTATAGATGTATAGGGGTTAGTACACACTTGTACTAAGTATGGGTACATGCAAGCACACACCACGGACATGCATGAGAAAGAATAGCTCTTTCCTAACAACATAATTTTTGGAAGTCAAGTCAGTGGACTTGCCAATTTGAGATTAGGAAGGTCATGCCATGAGAGTAACATGCATCATATTAAATATCGCATTGCACACAACACATATCATCTTCATATAGCACATATCATAGCACATATCACATAGCTTCGTTCGTATCATTCATTCATATACCATGAGACCTTGGAACCACGGACTTAACATTAAGACTTTCGAAAATGAGGGCTCAACATATGGGACCTCAACTAGGGAGTCTTCATTAGCAAACATAGAGTCTGCTTCGTTAATTCATACGTACTTCATTACATTTCATTCATAGGATAGTGTGAACACTAACTATACCTAGGGTGCAGTTTAAGACTTTCATTGGGTTTGCTGTGCAATGATCAGGAATAACCTAATGTCATTACCTGAGTCTAGCTCACCTCTTGATTATCATATCCTAACACCTTCGGTATCATTCAATTCTTTATGTGCTTCATTTGAGGCTGACCTTATTCATTCATTGGGAACTTTAACTTTAATCGACATAGATCTGTGATCATCATGAAATTCAGTGTCTCCCCACACCAAAAAGAGGTGGAATCACCGGCCAAAGTGACCCAATAAGATGCTAGCGTACATGGGAATTTAACCCCGCCAGATCCCTATATTGGCAGTATAGGTTCAAAGACTAGAAGATGTAAGGAGACTTATACCCAGCAAGCCGGACAGTCTTATCTCATGAGAGTTACGTGAACCTTCGCCCTTCCCAAAAGAAGGCATCACCGCTCACATCTAGCCTATCGGTGCTCAGTATAAAGTTCCATTACATTCAACTCATACGTCGTAGAAGCTGGCTTCTAGTATGAGGACATTATAGGTTATTAGATTATTTCTCATCTCATAATTAGTATTAAGTGTGTTAAGCTCAATACTCTCATTAGAGTCTCTATAGAGACTAGTCTCTTCATTATCTTACACTCTCATAGGTGAGTACGTATTGGTAACGTTTACTTAGACTCATTTGAGAGTGCTCTCATCATTTACATTAGACTCTCATCATGTTGTCACCATATTCTTCAACATTAGCACCTTTACTTTTCATATTTACCCACCTCTTATTACATGAACGTTCATTTCATCGTATGCCGATGCGCTTGGCTTTTTAGTGTATCTCACCCTCATACTTAATCCTTCTAGGGTTCGTCATTTCATCACATACATCTTAGGTTCACTTACTTTTGAACGTATATTAGACTTATGTGTCTATACATACAAGCCATGGGTTCATTCATAATTCGTTAAGTGATTCTTACTTTCCTAAAACTTGGTAGTACAAGACTTATGTATCTTGTATATATATGCCAAGATCTTAATTCTTTTGATCTAAGTAGATGACACAATTTTTGAATAATTTTACTCACGTATGACTTATGCATTAATATGGAATTTTGGGCAAGGAAACCCAAATCTTGAATCACTTGAATATCATTTATATTTTTCATAAATTTTATTTTCTAATATTCATAACATTAGACTTTAAATTAAATCTCAACATTTATATTGAAGGATAGATTTTCTATTTTAATTTCCCTCTTAATTAATCAAAGTGTTGAGGGTTTAAGCCCCCACAACCTCTTTAAATTTTTAATTTAATAAAAGTTCTCTACAATGGGGAGGTTGTGGGTTCGAACCCCCACAACCCCCTTTTTTTTTTTTGTTAAATTCGCTGAAAGGGGGGGGGGGGGACTGTGAGGTGGTGGGTTCGAACCCCCACAACCCCCTTTATTTATTTTTTTTATTCGCTGAAGGGGGGACTGTGAGGTGGTGGGTTCGAACCCCCACAGCCCCCCCTTTTTTTTTCTCCTTCTCTCTTTGCGCGCACTGGGAGGTCGTGGGTTCGAATCCCATGCCTCCCCTTAAATTTTTCTTTTCTTTTCGCGATGGGGAGCTGTCCAACAGGTCGCGAGTTCGATTCCCCGCCCCCCCCCCTTATTTTTTTTTGTTTCTCTTCTTGCGAAGACAGGGGCTGGGTCGCGAGTTCGATTCCCCCAGCCCCCATTTTTTTTCTTTTTCTCGCGAAGTATAGCAATAGAGAAGGAGGTCACAGGTTCGAAACCTGGTGGCCTCACTTCTTTAAAAAGTGAAAAATTTCCAGATTTCATGAATTTTTTTTGTTGTCTTTCATCCATTTTTTTTGTCACATCTTTCATAAGTTTACCTAGCTAGAAGGGTGTTATTCAACCATACATATTTCATTATAATAAACATCACATTACACGCCTAAATTACACCAAAAAACATGAATTTTCGAGCCCAAAGCAGTGGCTACAACTACTGCCCACAATGCACAAACAACATCAACTATTGATCGTATTTTGAATATCATTTTCGTAACTTCTTCACATAAACACGTTCGCATTTAATATAAACATGTAAATCATGCCTAAATCTAGCAGCACAACATACCCATCCTACGAATTCATTTGGGAGCTAAGGACAAGGACATACGAAGGGGAACAACCTTAGTTTCAAGAGTTTAAGAAACGTTCGAAAGAAAGTACTCTTGGAGAAAGAATTCCATGAGAGAAACCCATACCTTTTTACGTTGTTCAAGGTTGAAGCTGCTGCCCGGAAACTCCTCCAAATCACGATCAATTTACTTCAAATTACCCCTACTCGATGAACCTCACTTGGCCTTGACGTTTTAATTACTTTGTCTTTTACTTAAAAATTCTTGTGAGTTCTTCAAGTGTGAAGAACCCTTGATAAATTTTCTGATTTTTTGTTCTTGGCAGAATTCACGTGAGAGAGAGAGAGTGATGAACGTGAGAGAGTGAAACGTGTGTGTAGTTGTTTAGGATAAGGGGATGACTAAGTCAATTTAGGACTCTCTTTAATATTTAAAAAATCTGATTTTCCTTTTTATTAAATCAGCTAATAATTATTAATTAATTAAATTAATTATCAACGTTAAATCTTGACACCCTAAGTTTTGATCCTATTCATTTTTAGGGTTGTTACACTAACCAAAAAATTTCTTCTCCCTTTTATTGAATTGAATTGAATTGATTGTAGTTTTGTCTTATGAATCAGGTACTATAGACATTTAAGAAAACTTTTCCTTCTTTCATACTCTTAATTGTGCAAAAGAGCTAAGTCATAGAGATCTATTTCAACTCGTGCATTCTCTTTTTCATTTGACTACCCATAAAACTAGAGGTAGTTGAAAAAATTGTTTAAAGATCCTTATGGATGAGTTTTTCTTAGCAAGAATCATGAGACTCCAGAGGGGCTTGAGCGGGGCCCAGTATGTTTTAAAGTAATGCACCCATATTCACGTGAATCGTGTGTTTAAGCTAAAAAGTGAGTTGTAATCTCTTCACTAACCCTTGTTTCAGCTGAATTCCTTTTTAGGAAGTATGTTTAGAGCTTGGGTATGAGTTTCACCCGAAAGAGTAGCATGAGTTATGAGATCATGAGCATCACTAGTGAAAGAGCAAGAGTTAAAGGAAAGTATGCAGATGTTTACTGATCTAAGTAAGGAAGATGGTGTTTTGAAAAGCTATGCTTCTATTGTCACGAACCTAATAAGTGTCACGCCCGAGCATACATCCTGGACATCGACGACACCCAACGACCATTGATGTCCTTGAGCAAACCCTTGACTTGGCTTTCTTAACTCAGCGGAAGACTTGACTTAACTCAGTTATAGAATTAGAAAAGTTCTCATAAAACAACTTTAAATATCGTCTTGGCCAAAATAACACTTAAGTCACAAGCATAGAATCTGAAATAAAGAGACATAACTCAACTACTAACTATCCATCTACAAAGCCTCTAAAACTACTTTAATGAATGTTGGGACAAACCCCACAACATTCTAAAATAGAAAGACTGTAAAACATAAAAAAGGATCCTCCGAAATGCAACGACGCTCACCACTGACTTTGGAGCTCAAACTGGATCAACGGAGCGCTGACTGCTGATCCTGGTTACCTGCGTCTGCATCACAAAACGATGCAGGCCAACTGGCATTAGTACATTGAATGTACGATTATGCGAGTTGGAATGCTAAACAACAACTAATAAGCTTGAAAGGGTTAATAATGAACTTACCTTTGCTCTTCTTAACACATGAAATAACAACTCAATATAAAGATGTAAGGACACATGTAATATAAAGAAAGCTTGTAAAACTATGTAAACACTTAGTTCATTAAAGATAAAAACAGTAATAAACTCAACTTTACTTATATATGAAAGTAATATAATTTTTGTGGCAGATTCTCTAACCGAAAACCATCACTACGAGCCTAAGTGATGGTACAATGTATTACCTCACATTGCAAGAGGACCGCTGTATACCTTGCCGTCTGTATAGAACCTTAACTACTAAGTGGATCCACTAGTCTATGCTAAAAAACACTAAACAATTATAAAAAAGTATGATCATTTATCTGTCCATGATGGCTACATGTTTTATGGAGACTTGAGTTAATATGAATTCGCGTCACCATATCGGTGGTCAATACTACTCCTGAAATATGTTTGCTCTTATGTATTAAGAACATACTGAATATTTGGTTTTGAGATTAGTGCTTAAAATACATAAATCAAGTCTTTCTTGGGAATCATAGTTTCCCTACTTGATTCTTTTAGAAATCTATAGTTATTTTCTGAAAACTTGACCTAAGGTTCCTTGGAAACAAAGTTTCCTTACTAGTTAAATGTTAAAACATTTCAAGTCTCTTTGGGAATACTTAGTCCCCTTATAACTTTGAATAAAAGAACTTCAACTTCACTCTTTACTTAACTCAAAACATAAGTCTTAAAACAAAGTTAAAAATGTTTTTGAAAGACTTATGAAAACCTGAAATGACTCTTATCATTTGACTATTGATTTCTCTTAACTTTAATTCTTAACTGCTCTTGACTTGACTCTTAACTGATCGTTGAATTCAATTGTGGATTAAAAGAATTTGATTCGTGTTTGGAAAGATCTCATGATGTTTAGGAATGATTATAGATTGCTAAAGATGAGAAAAATCCAAAAAATGATCTCAACGTTATGAGAGCTTAACATACCTGTTTGAAGAAAGTTCCTTAGAGAAAACACATACGTTCTTGGTTGATCTTGATGATTTTGCCCTTTTTTCTCTTCTTCTTTTCTCTTCTCCTTTCGCCTTAGCCCTAATGTGAAAATTCTGATGTTCTAAAGCTCACCAAGTTCAGTCTTTACCATTGTTAAACTCCTAAAAATGGAATAAAATAATAGGGTAGCTAACAGACTAAAATACCCTTAAAAACCCCTAATTGGACATTTTCTTAATTCGACATCCTAACTTTAAAAGGGCATAACTTACTCATACAAAGTTAAAATTGTGCAAACTAGGCGGTGTTGGAAAGATCGTTTTCAGAGCCTTCCAACCATATCTAGAAGTACATATAACTCATCCTGAGCTAGAGGTTATGGTAGCTTGAAAATGACCAAAAACACACTTTTAACATACTTAAAATTTTTGAGATTTTCTCATAATTTCCAAAATTAACTATTTTCAGATTTTACACTTTCTTCTAGTTCTTTCTAGTTGCGAGATGTTACAATATCTCCCCCTTGAGAACATTCCTCCTCGAATGAGGTCACTCCTACTATGCTAGGGGGTTGTAACATCTAGTTCAACATTCAACAACACAAGCAAGTAATAGCATGCTTACACATAATCTTATAAAGTGATAAGAAGAGAATTTATTACCTTGATATGCATTCTCTCCTTAAAAGAGATGTGGATACCTCCTCTTCATATCCTCCGCTTCTTCCAAAGTCGCTTCTTCGACGAACTAGTTCTTTCAAAGGACCTTAACTGATGCAACTTCCTTGGTCCTCAACTTGGAAACTTGACGATCTAAAATCTGGACCGGAACCTCTTCATAGGATAAGTTATCCTTAATCCCAACATCACCAGTTGGTAAAATCAATGAAGGATCGCCCAAAGCATTTCCTCAACATAGAAATATGGAATACCAGATGAACCACTGTTAACTATTGGGGTAGCTCCAACTCATAAGCTACATTGCCACTCTCTTAGAGATTCGTTAAGGACTAATATACCGGGGACTAAGTTTCCCCTTCTTACCAAACCTCATAACACCCTTTATGGGCGAAACTTTTATATATACCCAATCATCTACCTCAAACTTTAATGGCCTTCTCCTAACATTTATGTAGGACTTTTGGCAACTCTGTGCATTTTCAACCTCTCTTTAATCACTTTTACCTTCTACATAGCTTGGTGAACTAAATCTTGTCCTATCAACCCTGCTTCACCAATTTCGAACCATCAAATTAGAGATCTGCACCTTCTCCCATAAAGAGCCTCATATGGAGTCATTTGGATGCTCGAATGGTAGTTGTTGTTGTAAGAAAACTCAATGAGAGGTATGTGATCATCTCAATTTCCTTTGAAGTCACACACACAATCTCTCAACATATCTTCTAAGGTCTGGATAGTACGCTCTGCTTGTCCATCTGTCTGAGGATGAAAATCAGTGTTTACGTGCACCTTTGAACCAAAACCTTTCTAAAAAAGTTTCCAAAATTAAGCAGTAAATTGTGCACCTCTATCTAAAATAATGGAGACTTGAACTCTATGAAGTCTCACCACCTCTTGACGGTATAATTTAGCATAATCCTCGGCCTAATAGGTAGTCTTTACCGGCAAGAAATGGGTTGACTTTGTGATTCTATCACAATCACCCAAATAGAGTCATGCTACCTGCGAGATCTTGGAAATCCTGTGATGAAGTCCATATAATCATCTCCCACTTCCATTGCGGAAGTTCTATAGTCTGTGCCAAACCTCCAGGCCTTTGGGGATCTACTTTCACTTGCTGACAGTTTGAGCACTTGGCAACAAACTTAGTAATATCTTTCTTCATGCGTTCCCACCAATATACCTCTCTCAAATTGCGGTACATCTTGGTGGAACCCAGATGAATGGAATATCTAGAGCTATGAGACTCCTCCAAGATCCTCTCTTGGAGTCCGTCCACATTAGGTACACATAATCCGCCTTGGTACTTCAGCACACTATCTCCCCCTTGTTCAAAAGTCAATACTCTTTGCTTATGAACAGTTGCCTTCAAATCAAGAAAAATGAGATTTTGATCTTGATTGTCTTTCACCTCTGACACTAATGATGAATCAGCTCCATTGGTCACCACTATTTCTCCTTCTGTAGAATCCATAAGTCTGACTCCCAGGCGTGCAACTCTGTGCACATCTTTTGCTAACTCCCTCCATTCTTCTTTAACATGGGTGGTACTCCCCATGGATAACCTATTTAAAGCATCAGCAACTACATTAGCCTTACCTGGGTGGTAAAGAATACTCATGTCATAATCCTTGAGTAATTTGAACCACCTCCTCTATCTGAGATTTAGCTCTTTCTGAGTTAACACATATTGGAGGCTCTTGTGATTAGTGAATATGTCAACATGAACACCATACAAGTAGTGACACCACTTCTTCAAAGCAAACACTACTGTAGCCAATTCCAAGTCATGAGCTGGATAGTTCTTCTTATGAACCTTCAATTGTCAGGAGGTATAAGCTATAACCTTGCCATTCTGCATCAACACACAACCCAAGACCATTCTTGATGCATCACAATACATCAAAATTCCTGAAAGCTTTTCTCACAAGCTTCAAACCATTGAAACTTGACTGTCTTCTGAGTTAGCTTGGTCAAAGGAGACAATATAGACAAAAACCCTTCAACAAATCTTCTATAATACCCGGCCAAACCCAAGAAACTTCTTATATCCGTTGGAGATGTGGGTCTAGGCCAACTCTAAACTTCTTTTAGCTTCTGGGTGTTAACTCTAATCCCATCACTAGATATTATGTGGCCCAAGAATGCTACATACTTAAGCCAAAAACTCACACTTGGAGAACTTGGCAAATATATCCTTATCTTTTAGAGTCTGTAGGACAATCCTGAGGTGACTAGCATGATCTTCTTCATTACTTGAATAAACCAGTATGTCATCAATGATGACGATGACAAATAGTTCTAATTAAGGTTTGAAGACTCTGTTCATAAGATCCATGAACGTTGCAGGTACATTTTTCAAACCAAAGGACATAATAAAAAAATCATAGTACCCATATTTGGTTCTAAAAGCTGCCTTTGAAATATCACATTCCCTAACTTTCAACTGATGGTAGTTTGATCTGAGATCAATTTTCGAGAAGCATGAATCACCTTGAGGCTGGTCGAAAAGATCATCTATCCTCGGAAAAGGATACTTATTCTTGATGGTCACCTTATTCAATTGGAGGTAATCTATACACATCCTAAGGGAACTATCTTTCTTTCTCACAAATGAGACCAGAGTGCCCCAAGGTGAGACACTTGGTCGAATAAAACCTTTTGCTAACAGATCTTTTAGTTGTTTTTTCAACTCTTTAACTCTGCTGGTGTAATTCAATATAGAGGAATAAAGATAGGGCGAATATCTGGGATGACGTCTATAACGAAGTCTATCTTGCTTTCAGGAGGGAATCTGGGTAGATCATTAGGAAAAACTTCTGGAAACTCTTTCACTATAGAAACTAACTGAAGGGAGAGAACCTCAGAACTTGAGTCATCAAATCTGTCTAAGTGATAAATACACCCCTTTGAAATTAACTTTCTCACCTTAAGGTACGAAATGAAACGACCCTTAGGAACTGCTGAACTACTACTCCACTCTATGACTATCTAGTTGGGAATCTTGAACTTGACAACTCAAGTTTTACAGTCTATTGACGCATAACAGGCGTGAAGCCAGTCCATACCCAAAATGACATCAAAATCTACCATGTCTAACTCTACTAGATTAGCCAAGGTGTTGTTGTGATTGATGGAAATTGGACAATCATGATAGACTCTTTCCGCTAGAGTAGACACTCCAATAGGCATTGAAATACAGAAGGGTTCACAAAGTTTTTCAGGAAGAATCTCAAACTGTTTTGCGACATAAGGAGTTATAAAATATAAACTTGCTCCTGGTTCTAACAAAGCATAAGCATAAAAACTAAAGACTTTGATCATACCCGTAACAACATCTCGAGAGTTCTCTTTCTCTTGGCGGCTAGTGATTGCATAGAGACGGTTTGCTCCTCAATCAGTACCAGAAGTGGCTCCTCTAGGTGCAGCCCTGTCTGGTGGAGTTACTGATGAATATTGAGCTCTATTGCCCGTATTTCCACCTCCCTGTTTATTCTTGGGACACTCTTTCATGTAGTGCCCCTCTTGACCGCATTTGAAACAGCCCGACTGACCATCATGACACTTACCAGCATGGTTTCTACCACACCTACCACATGTAGGAGCCCAACTACCTTTTTGTTCCACACTATATTAATGATGGTGCATGCCCCTTGTGTTTCTGAAATTGTGGCCGACTTGAACCACCTTTCTATTTCCCTGACTCATTCTCGGTCTTGGACTTCTTGTTTCTATACTCCTTTCTGTCCCTCAACTTTTCCTCTTCAACTTGATTCACATAGACCATTATCCTGGATATGTCTATGTCGCCAATCAACATTGCAGCCCTAACTTTTTTACTTGAAGCACGACCCAAACCATCGACAAACTCATTCTGCTCCTCATATCCTTAACCATATTCGGAGCATTGATGTATCGTGGTTTCATGGTACTTTTAATGCTTTTTCCTTAAGTTTAGTGTGTGTCTAAGGCCTTTTTTGTATTAGTTTTAATGTATTTTTCTCTTTGTTTGCAGAAAGTCTGTCCAGAATGAAAACGCGGAAGAATTGTGCTGAAATTGTAGAAGTGACTACCTACGGAGCCATCGACGGTCTGTCGACCCCTCGACGGTCCGTAGGTGTCCACCGTCATATGAAGGAAAAGATGCTGAAGGATGATTGGGGAATTATGACTAAGCGTGGGGCTACGGAGGCTCTTAATAAACAGTCATCTCCATGACGGACCATCGTGCACATCCGTCATAGTTAACAGAAAGTAGCCTCAGTACCCATCTTGAAAAGAAGCTAAGTATGGAACGATGGGGGACCAAGACGGTCCGTCGTGGCCTCGATGGTCTGTCATCCAGGTCGTTAACTCAGACTTGGTTTTTGGGCAGATTTTCCTTAAATAGATTTCCCTTTTATGTTAGGACTCTATTATTATAAATACTTGTAAAAACCTCGTTTTTGAGGTTAGACTCTTGGATATTTTTCAATATTATTGTTCTAAGTTTGTGAACTTGAGATTTTGGAAATTAATCTATTTTTTGGAATCGTTTGTTGCAAGATTATTGATTAATTCAAGTAATTTTTTGGGTTTTCTTCAATCTCATCAAAGTAAGTACATGAATTCTTATCAAACTAATATGAATTGTGTGATTATTAACATGGGTAACTAAATTCATAACTAGGGTTGTGGGAACCATGGGTAAATAACAAGGTAAAAACTAGCTAAATTAATAATTCTAGAATAGTGTGTTGCATGTATTGATAATTCTTTTGTTTAGAAGTCTTTTTAACGAGTGCACGCGTTAGAACTCTCCTTGTTGCTACTGGCCGGACCAAGGAGGTAGATAATAAGAAAATAATTATCAACGTAGATCTAGTATACACTATCTAATAGGCTAGTGTCGATTGGTGCGAAGTAACAATTAAGCCAAACATCGATTTTAATTTATGATGCTTAATATGAGGTAAAGGTAAGGTTTAGTAAAGCATACACACGTAGTCGGACCAAGGTGCGGAGTGAAATTTCCTAGTTGCCGGACCAAGGAATTAGGGATACATAACTTACCACTTTGCATGCAAGATATTAGAGAAGGATTGTTATTAGCTAGAAGTACCGAGTTATGAACCTGTGGGGAACACTTAAGCCCTAGTTACTCTCATTACTTGATAAAAATCAAATCTTTGAACTTGTCTATTTAGAAATAGCTAATTATATTCGTTACTTAAACCCCCCCTTTTTGTTAGTTATTTTCGGAAAGGACTTGACTATATAGAAGTAATAGTAGGTTAAAGTTAAGTCTAAATCATTTTTCTCGTGGGATCGACCCCAACCTCATATTTGGGTTTTTTACTTGATACGACCGCTTATACTTCTTTTCGAGAAATAAATTTGAGCGTATCAAATTTTGGCGCCGCTGCCGGGGAAAGTGGCTTTTAGATTAACTTTAAGCTTATTACCGAAGTTTAGTCAACATTTTCCTAATTTTACTTTTTTTCTCTTCGTTTTTGTCTCTTGCAGATCTAACTTCTGTGTATGCCAAGTACACAGAGTAGAGGAGAACCCATACTCTCACCCGACCCCGAACTGGAGCGTACACTGCGCAGAATGAACCGAAATTTGGGTATTCTCGATGATGGGATCAACCCGGAAATTCCACCACCGGTTGAAGCTCATGATCCATTATTACCTGAAAATCGTGGGGAAGGTGAAATTCGGAGGCAACCTCCCGCTCCACGCCCTCAAGAATATTATAGGGGATATGATAATATTATTGACTCTGATGGGCCACTTGTCTTGCCTCCTCTACCATATGGACATACTTTCGTGGTAACTAGTAGTCTGATGAAAATTCTCACTGCAAGAGGTTTGTTTTCGGGACTACCTTCCGAGGATCCACATGCTCACATTGCCAAAGTGAGGTCGGTGTGTAAGAGTTCTGTAGGGAGGCCTGATTTGAACATGGACGTAATTGGGTTAAGAGTGTTCCCTCTCTCACTGACGGGAGAGGCTGCTATATGGTTTACCGAACTCCCCTATAACTTAATCTACACTTGGAATCAATAGAGGGATGTGTTCTTAGCACGTTACTACCCGGTGTCTAAGAAGCTAAACCACAAAGATAGGGTGAACAACTTTGTGGCACTACCGGGAGAATCAGTCAGTAGTTCTTGGGACAGGTTCACTTCGTTCTTGAGAAGTGTCCCCAATCACCGCATCAATGATAAGTCACTGCAAGAGTACTTCTATCGTGGACAAGATGATAATAATAACGCAGTATTAGATACGATAGCGGGTGGTTCTTATGGGGAGTGTCCGTACGCTGAGATCGCTGAGAAGTTAGAGAAAATCTCCCGAAATAATAAGGCTTGGAGTACTAGGAAGTCAGATACTGGCAAAAACACTTTTGCAATGCAATCCGCACACAACCAGCCATAGATGAGATTCGTAAAGAAATGGCTCAAATGAGAACTGAACTTGGGTTGGTGTTGAAACACGTCACTGGAGGTGCAGAAAAGGTAAATGCGGTGAACTAGTTGTCTTAACCACCACCGCCGACTGATGAGTATTTCTATGAGGAGGACTCTTATGCGGTAAATGAGCAGACGGGGGGTTTCCGACCAAATGACCAAGGCTCCAATCAGGAGAATTGGCACCAAGGTCAAGGAAACCAAGGTCGGAACTATGATAAGTACAATCGAGAGGGTCATTATGTCCGAGATGGGAATTACAACCGCGACAACAACTTCAACCGGGGTAACTATGGTAACAGAAATGATAGGAGTGGGCCCTATGTTCCACCTCAAATTCGTGAAGTTACTCCTAGGGACGGTGGAGGTAGTATGGCGCGAGTTGAGGATATGTTGCAGAAAATGATGAGGAGGTTCGATGCTAGTGATGAGCACACTAAAGAGTTGAGGAGTGACTTAGCGAGTATTGGGCAGAAAGTTGATACACTGCAATCTCGATCAAGAATCTTGAGTTGCAATTGGTCCAATTGTCTTCGACTGTGAACCCACGCCAATCGGGCACTCTTCCTAGCAACACTGTCCAAAATCAGAAAAATGATGGACATTGTATGGCAGTCACAACTCGAGGTGGTAAGCAAACCATTGACCCACCGATGTCGTCTGGTGTAGAAAAGGTGATAAGAGGTGATGATGAGGTAGTGGAGGTTAGTGGTGAGTTAGGACACAAAACGGGGAAAGAAGCTGAGGTACCCCAAAAGGTGACCCCCATGCCTAGACCACCACTTCCATTCCCACAAAGGTTAGTGAAAAAGACCGAGGATGGTAAATACCGGCATTTTATCAACATATTGAAACAGCTTTCCATCAATGTCCCTTTGAGAGAAGCTCTTGAACAAATGCCCGGTTATGCCAAGTTCATGAAAGATATGGTTACTAAGAAAAGATCGGTCAGTTTTAAGGATGATGATAGAATGCAGCATTGTAGTGCTATTGCTACAAGGTCTCTAGTGCAAAAGAAAGAAGATCCGGATGCCTTCACTATTCCATTTACAATCGGGTTATTATACTTTACAAAAGCATTATATGATCTTGGGGCAAGCATCAATCTCATGCCTCTCTCTATTTACAAGAAGTTGTGTTTGGGTGACCCAAAGCCCACTGCGATGCGGCTACTGATGGCCGATCGAACGGTGAAGAGGCCTATTGGGATACACCACGATGTGTTAGTAAAGGTGGAGTCATTCATATTTCCAGCCGATTTTGTGATTCTTGATTGTGAGGTCAATTTTGAGGTGCCTATTATTCTTGGGAGGCCATTCCTTGCTACGGGTAGAGCCTTGGTTGATATGGAGAAAGGGCAAATGAAATTTTGGTTGAACAATGAAGAAGTGACTTTCAATATTTGTAGGTCCATGAGGCAGAGTGGTGAGCTCCAATCGGTATCTGCCATATCTTACAGGGTTGAAAAGTCATATGAGGTACAAATAGAAGAACTTTTGGGTGTAGAAGCACTAGCGGCAGTGATCATGAATTTTGATAGCGATTGCATTGAAAAGTATGGGTCATTGGTCGCAGCACTTGATCGAGGTGATGTTCGGTTTAAGCCAAAGAAGTTTGAGTTAGATATGATGCATTGCGAGTCTCCACCAGCGAAACCATCTATAGAGGAGGCTCCAAAATTAGAACTTAAGGCTCTACCACCTCATCTGAGGTATGTATTCTTGAGAAATGGTGACACTTTGCTGGTAATTATTGCATCAGATTTGAATGTGCATCAAGTTGAGAGTTTGGTGAAAGTGTTAAAAAGGTTCAAAAGAGCTATTGGGTGGACTATTGCGGATATTATTGAGATCCCTTCCGGTATTTGTTTGCATAAAATCCAACTCATGCCAGATCATAAGCCAAGTATTGAGCACCAGAGACGTTTAAATCAACCTATGCAAGAGGTGGTGAAGAAGGAAATCATTAAGTGGTTGGATACTAGAGTGATATATCCAATCACCGATAGTAGTTGGGTATGCCCTGTTCAGTGTGTACCTAAGAAAGGGGGAATGACTGTGGTCCCCAATGAGAAATATGAGCTTGTTCTGATGAGGCCTGTGACTGGATGGAGGGTGTGTATGGATTATCGGAAATTAAATGCATGGACCGAGAAGGACCATTTTCCTATGCCCTTCATGGATCAGATGTTGGATAGACTTGCAGGAAAGGGGTGGTACTGTTTTCTTGATGGTTATTCAGGTTATAATCAAATTTCTATTGCACCGGAAGATCAAGAGAAAACCACCTTTACTTGTCCTTATGGGACCTTCGCGTTCAAGAGAATGCCGTTTGGGTTATGTAATGCACCGGACACCTTTCAGAGATGTATGATGTCAATGTTCTCCGATATGGTGGAGGACACTATTGAGGTGTTTATGGGTGATTTTTTCAGTGGTTGGTGACTCCTTTGAGCGGTGTTTGAGTCATTTGTCCGAGGTTCTTAAGAGGTGTGAAGACTGCAACCTTGTGCTAAATTAGGAAAAATGTCACTTCATGGTGAAAGAAGGTATTGTATTGGGTCAACGAATTTCAGAGAAGGGTATAAAGGTTGATCGAGCTAAAGTTTAGGTGATAGAGAGACTTCCACCACCCATCTCTGTAAAAGGTGTGAGAAGCTTTCTTGGGCATGCGCGCATTTACCGGAGGTTCATTAAGGATTTTTTAAAGATTGCACATCTCTTGTGCAAGTTGCTTGAGAAAGAGTGTAAGTTTTATTTTGATGAATCCTGTCTTAAGGCATTTGGTGAGCTAAAGGAAAAATTGGTGTCTGCACCTATCATCATTTCTCCGGATTGGAGTAAGCCATTTGAGGTTATGTGTGATGCAAGCGGGGTTGCTCTGGGTGTGGTTTTGGGACAACGAAGGGATAAAATCCTTCACCCCATTTACTATACTAGTAAATCCCTCAATGAAGCCCAAAAGAACTACACCGTGACTGAGCAAGAGCTCCTTGCAGTAGTCTTTGCTTTCGAGAAATTTCGCTCCTATTTGCTTGGCACTAGAGTTATAGTGCATACTGATCATTCTGTTTTGAGATATTTGATGGCAAAGAAGGATGCAAAACCGAGGTTGATTCGTTGGGTATTACTATTGCAAGAATTTTACTTTGAGGTAAAAGATAGAAAAGGACTGAAAATGAAGTTGCTGATCACTTGACTCGATTAGAAAATGCAGCAATGAGGGAGTTAGGTGAAAAGGCTGAAATTGATGATACTTTCCCTAATGAGCATGTATTGGCTGCCTCCCAAGACTTGATTCCATGGTTTGCAGATTTTGCGAATTATCTGGCTAGTGATATCGTCCCACCAGACTTGTCCCTTCATCAAAGGAAAAAGTTCATGCATGATGTGAAAAAGTTCTTTTGGGATGAGTCATACTTATATAGGAGTTGTGCGAATGGGCTTATTCGGCGTTGTGTGCCGGAAGTTGAGATGTTGAGTGTTTTGGAGGCATGTCATTCTTCGCCTATAGGTGGGCATCATAGTGGTATCCGTTCTGCCCACAAGATCTTGCAATATGGCTACTATTGGCCAACTATCCACCAAGATGCTCATGAGTTCGCCAAGGCATGTGATAGATGCCAAAGAGATGGTGGCACTTCGAGAAAGCAAGAGCTCCCTTTAAATCCCATTCTTGTGATTGAATTATTTGATGTGTGGGGCATTGACTTTGTGGGCCCTTTTGTTAATTCTCATGGGAAGAAGTACATTCTTGTGGCAGTTGATTATGTGTCTAAATGGGTGGAGGCTATCGCACTTGCAAATAATGAAGGGAAGAGTGTCACCGCATTCTTGAAAAAGAACATATTTTTCAGATTTGGCACCCCACGTGCTATTATCAGTGATGGGGGATCCCATTTTGCAATAAGCTATTTAAGGGATTATTGCAAAAATATGGGGTTCGCCATAGTGTGGCCACTCCGTACCATTCTCAAACTAGTGGGCAAATTGAGGTGTCAAACAGGGAGATTAAGCAAATTTTGGCAAAAATGGTGAATGCTAGTAGAACGGATTGTTCAAGGAGGCTTCATGATGCTCTATGGGCCTACCGGACAACATACAAGACTCCCATATGTATGTCCCCATACCAACTTGTATATGGGAAGGCTTGTCACTTACCGATTGAATTAGAGCATAAAGCCATGTGGGCAATGAAAAAGTTGAAAATGGATTAGAATGAGGCTGCGGAACAGAGGTTAAACGGGTTGAATGAGTTTGATGAATTTCTCTTGAAGGCAAATGAAATTTCAGCCCTCTAGAAAGAAAAGATGAAGAAGTACCATGACCAAAAGATTGAGAAACGCGATTTTTTGGTTGGGGATATTGTGCTTTTATTCAATTCTAGGTTGCGCTTGTTTCTTGGCAAACTCAAGTCCAAATGGACTGGTCCCTACTTGATCACCCAACTATTCCCTCATGGTGCGGTTGAGTTGGAGAATAAGGAGGGTGTGAGGTTCAAGGTGAACGGGCAGCGCATCAAAATCTATCTGGGGCATGTTGAAATGGCGAATGAAGTGATCGAGGCATACCATCTTGATGAAGTCTGAGTAATCAAGATTCCTCCGTCGTGCCGCGACGTTAAATCAAGCGCTTATTGGGAGGCAACCCAATATGTATCCTCTAGCCAACTATAGGTCTTTTGTGGTTTTCTAGGAATAGTTGCATTATTTTTGCTTTTATTACTTAATGTCCCATTTGAATGTTCTTTTATTTTTCTTTAGAAGTGTTGGCTAGAGCGTAGTTTAGGGTCTGTGTCCAAAAAGTGTCCAGAAAATACCAAAGAAAGATTAGCTTAATGGGTGTTAAATGTGCAGGGAACATATCACCAGAAATTTGCAGAAAACTAGTCTGGTGCACCCATCGACGGAACCATCGATGGACCGTCGTCTCTGCAATGGACCGTCAGTAGGATCCGTCGTGTCCAAGTATGTTCTTTCAATTTTTCTAAGTTAGGTCACTGACTACGGAGGCTTCGACAGACCATCGACCCACTTACGGTCCATCGACGAGGAATCGTCGATCCCTCGCCCACCAACCCGACCCGACCCATCCGGCTATATATTAAAAGTTTTTAAACTTTTCAGTTACCCACCTCTTCACATACCCCCTTAAACGGTTTTCCTCCCTATTTCCTCTCATTTTTTCCCCCACTTCATCACCCATTAACTCCCAATTACTCCTCAGATTCCTACACTTCCCCCAAACCACAAGAACTCCTTTCTCTCCCAACTCTCCCATTTTCTTCAGTCCCTTTGCCGGTCGGTGTTCGTGGAGGTTGTTGCTGCTGTTAAACTACTAGTATTCATACTCTTATTCCTGTACTACAGTTATCAGGTATGTTGTTCTGATCTGCTAGATTAACTGTTGTTAATTTTCCTGATTACCTTGATGTCTAACTGTGTGGGTGCTGAACTTTGGACCCTTTTGCATGCTTAAACTTACACCCACAAGTCCTAAGTCCCTTAGAACACTGAAACTGAAAAGGTTGGGGGTGTATTGTTAAAAAAAATGGCGTGTGCTTGCTTGATTGTGTTCCTGACCTAGGGTTTGATAGGCTGTCGAAAATGCATGTTAAACTAGGAAAATTCATGCCCTACGAATGATGAGATGCTGGGTAAATGTTAGGTAAACTTAGGCTTCTAAGAATACTTCGAATTAGTAAGAAAGGGGAACCAAAGTGGATGCAAAACTCTGTCCCTAACGGACAGTACGAGACCCCGTCGATGGACCGTCAGTCCCTCGATGGACCGTCGTTAGGGTCGGTAAACCCCAACTCCCCTTGCCTAATCTAAGTGTCCATCGATGGATCCCTTTGACGGACTGTCGTCGATTTGACGGTCCGTCCTGCACTACCGTCGACACTGTCAGAACCTTTGTTTCTGACGTTTTTAAAATCTATTATAAGTGTCCCTCGATGGACCCGCATGACGGACCATCGTGCCTCCGACGGTCCGTCCTGCATATCCGTCGCCACTGTCAGAACCTTTGTTTATGATGTTTTGAAAAATTATTCTAAGTGTCCCTCGACGGACCCTCATGACGGACCGTCGTGCCTTCGACGGTCCGTCCTGTTCAACCGTCGCAATTGTCAGAACTTTTGGTTCTGATGTTCTCCAGCAAAGTTTTTTCTAAGTGTCCCTCGACGGACCCCCATGATGGACCGTCGTGCCTTCGATGGACCATCGATGGGTCCGTCCTGCACTCTGTACTTCTGCACTGCCATTTCTTTTCTGTGTTTTGCTTTTGTGTTTTCTGCTTTTGCATGTGTTGCAGGCTTCCACTTGTACTAACTACTTCTCTTTGCAGGTACAAATGGCACCTAAACAAGACCGGGTCTACTCACGAGGGCGTTCCAAGTCCGTCGCCCCGTCGAACCGACTGGTCATAGGCTCAGACGATGAGCGTGACCCAGAGTACGTGCCACCAGGCACCCGCACTGCTACCCCAGCTGCCCGCCCCACCTGAGCCACGTCCACGAGGGTGGCGCACGGCGTAGTCACTGCCTCCCAGTTTGATGAGGAGCGCATACTGACCGGCACACCTTCTGGGTCGGCTGCACATTCAGAGGGAGCGTTTGGCTCCGTGGAGGCTTCCGGTTCTGAGTAAGCGTCCGGCTCTGTGGAGGCTTTCAGGTCTGAGGAGGAGCCTGCCTCTTGTGATGAGGATGATAGTGCTGATTCCACTCCAGCACCCCATACTGGCATCCCCGCTCCGGTTGCTGATCAGCCCAACCGGTGGTCTGTTGAGGGTCAATATCAGGTATATGTTGATGCCAAGGTGCCCAATGACAAGGGGATCAAGACCCGGACCCTGACACTCGAGCGGCGGGTTCTCACGGGGAGTCATCCCACCATGCTGCCCATTCATGAGTTATTCACCAGACATCGGCTGGAGTGGACGGCTCGAGATGTAGGCCGCTATAGCGAGGAGATGGTCCGAGAGATCTATGCCTCCTATGTGGCGACTCTCCGATCTCAGCTGGACAGGCGGGCAACCCCCACCAAACATGCACCTTTGGAGTACGTCCGAGTCCGCGGCAAGCGAGTTGATATTTCCTTGCTGGCCATTCACAGGTTTCTCTATGGCGTGGATGTGGATGCCAATTGGACCCCCCTCACCGTCGAGTTTGACAATCGGTGGAAGTTGATCAAAGATGGCCGGTTCCAGCATGATCCAGAGGTGAGAGAGACCACCAAATGGTGGATTGTACACAACCTCTTCGTAGATGGTGAGTCTGTCGATTGGGTGCCGGAACACAAGTGGAGTATCAAGAAGGACAACCTCACCTTCACAGCCAAGTTCTTATGGCTATTGGTCCGACACTGCCTTTCCCCCACTGCTGCTGATAACATTGTCACCTGGGATCGTGCAGTGCTGATGGCTGCCATGATTGCGGGGTTCGAGGTGGACTTTGCATGGCTATTGCAGGCGGTAATGCATGAGAGGGACTTTAAGGCCACTACTACTTACCCCTTCCCGTGCATGGTTTTTGCATTGTGCAGGTCTGCAGGAGTGCCCGTGTGGCACATTGATGTGATCAAGACCCCGCCTGGCCAGATTGATATTGGTCTCATCCGGGATGAGGCAAATGAGTTGGACCCCAACAGAGGGCCCCGTGTAGAGGTGCAGCCTCTAGGTGAGAACCTGGCAGCCACAGTAGAGCAGGCCCAAGGGGATAATCCGGCTATATCTGAGCCTACCGACACCACTCCGGTCGAGTCTATCCCTGGTGGTAGCACCGCTCCGAGATTCAACCGCTCTATCCCATCTGCTACACTGGTCCTGCTTGCTAGGGTCCGGAAACTAGAGGCCCAAATGGCCATACTGCTGCATCACATCCAGTCTTAGATGCAGAGGTCCATCGGTGAGGCAGAGGAGCGTATAGAGAGGAAGATGGCCCAGCATACTGAGCAGAAGCTCATGGAGGTTCACCAGTGCCTAGATGCGTTTAAGTTGCGGGTTCTCGCTCGTCCATCCCCTACAGTAGATGTGACGACTCTCCAGGTTGCTGTGGAGAGTGTGTGAGCAGACCTGGATATTATACTGGAGGCTCGGGTGCCTGAGTATGAGGCCCCTTCATCAGAGCCTGCTGAGGACACGGTGATGGCTGCCATGTTTGCCACTACTAATGTGCCACCACCTCCACCATGAGATCGTGCCAAGAGGCACCGTACTAGAGATGAGGATGAGTCCCGGGTACGGAAGAAGGAGCGCCATGAGTTGGAGGCTGCGATGAGAGCCTCGCTAATTGATGAGGAGGCCCGTGAGTTGAGGGTTATAGAGGTGGTTGCTGAGGCTTCTAGTTCCAGAGTTGCAAAGGCTGAGAGGAGCACTACTGATGGTGCTGTCATTGCTGAGGACACTACTGATGGTGTCCCTACTACAGAGGGAGCGGGTTCCGGTAAACCAGACCTGCCAGCTTGTTGATCGCCAGCGCTTTGCGCCTCAGGTTTGCTTCACCTACCACTCTATTTATATACTTTTATGAATTGGGGACAATTGAATATCTTTTTTGTTGGGGGTGGGGTAAATGAAAAGTGAGTGCTAGGGTGAAGTCTGAGTAGCCGAACTCACGATCCTCTCTTGGGGTTTTCTTGCCTGTGTTCTTTTTCCCCAAGACACTGGTTATTTTATTGTTGAACCGGCATGTTGGTATCTATAGTACATAGTATAGGAATGGAATCTGAAGCATGATGGCTAAACAAATTGATATCCTAATTTAAAGAAAATGCTGCATGACTAGGCACAGTAACTGATAAATGTGTGGCTCTAAGCATGACATAGAGGTACACTACTGCATGACCCTAAATCTAAGACTCGAACTAGGTTTCTGATAATTTGGTAGAGTAATGAGATGTCAAGTGAGTGTGAGGAAAATTTGAATATTCCACCATTCGTACTAAGCTAGAACTTGCCTGGTTAGTCCTGCTAAAAGTAAGTCGTGATAGACAATTAGGAAAGGATCATAGGCCCTTATTCAAGATAGCCAATCTTTAGCCTAGATAATAGAAAACCGAACGAAATTAATCCCTTCTTGATCCAAATGATTTGAGCTTATAATAGACCTTTCCTTTTCACCCCAACTGATCTTTTCTGGGAACAATGTGTTGGCCCTGGTCCCTCCTTGGACATGTGCACCTCAGCTTATGCCAAAAGCATAAGTTGAGGGTGGCTAATGCATAAAAATAACCTTGTCGTGGCCCTAACCCAACTTTGGGTATTGTGTACCTTGACTCACGGCAAAGCCTTGAGTTGAGGGTGGATATTATGAGAAATGCTCCGGAAAGTGGGGTTGAAAGAATAAAGAGAGAGAAAGAACAAAAGAAAAGTGACTCAAGAAAAGTTAAAAGAAAAGTGAAAAATTTGAAAATTTGAAAATACAAGTAAGAAAAGAAAAGAGTCACTTACACAAAAGGAGAAAGAAGGGAGAATAGCAAGGTGAAAGAATATAAGAAAATCAAGAAATAGAGCGGAATGAAATGATGAAAAGGTAGGACGCTTAGCCGTTATGTCAAGGAGGGCAATAAGTCACTAAAATACATCTAAATGTATCCTACCTGACCCCGAGCCTAAGTTACAAGCTAAGAAAGTCCTATCGTGATGCTAAGAGTCTATTATGGTGAACTTAAAGCAGTGAAAATAAGGGCAAGCCTATGGCAATAAGTATAAATGAGGTGTGAAGTTGTTCTGAGAGTGAGTATAAAAAAAATCCTTATACTCAAACTGAAATCGTTGTGTGAAAAATGAGGATGTTCTTTTGAAGCGACGACAGTAGTTGCAATACCGGAAAATTGGTACCTTGGGGAGAGATCAAAGAGGATATGTGTCGGTGTGTAGTGAATCTCTATCATGGTCTGATCCGCATGAGCGAGCCCAATAGTTATAGCATGCATAAACATAACGAAAATAATTGGTATTGATAGCCACATGATTGCGAAAGCTAAAATAAGGATACTCTTGTACAAAGATTTTTGTGGTGAGTCATAGTGCGTCGCTTGAGGATAAACAACGAATTTAAGTTGAGGGTGTTGATGTACCGTGGTGTCACGGTACTTTCAATGCTTTTTCCTTAAGTTTAGTGTGTGTATAAGGCCTTTTTGTATTAGTTTTAACGTATTTTTCTCTTTGTTTGCACGAAATCTGTCCAGAATGAAAACGCGGAAGAATTATGCTGAAATTGCAGAAGTGACTACCTACGGAGCCATCGACGGTCAGTAGGTGTCCACCGACGTATGAAGGAAAAGATGCTGAATGAAGATTGGGGAATTCTAACTAAGTATGGGGCTACGGAGGCTCTCAATGGACCGTCATCTCCATGACGGACCGTCCTACACATCCGTCATCGTTAACAGAAAGTAGCCTCATTACCCATCTTGAAAAGAATCTAAGTGTGGAACGACGGGGGACCACGATGGTCCGTCGTGGCCTCGACGGTTCGTCATCCAGGTCGTCAGCTCAGACGCGGTTTTTTGGTAGATTTTCCTTAAATAGATTTCCCTTTTATGTTAGGACTCTATTATTATAAATACTTGTAAAAACTTCGTTTTTGAGGTTAGACTCTTGGATCTTTTTCAATATTATTGTTCTAAGTTTGTGAACTTGAGATTTTGGAAATTAATCTATTTTTCGGAATCGTTTGTTGCAAGAATATTGATTAATTCAAGTAATTTTCTAGGTTTTCTTCAATCTCATCAAAGTAAGTACATGAATTCTTATCAAACTAATATGAATTGTGTGATTATTAACATGGGTAACTAAATCCATAGCTAGGGTTGTGGGATCCATGGGCAAATAACAAGGTAAAAACTAGCTAAAATAACAATTCTAAAATGATGTCTTGCATGTATCGATAATTCTTTCGTTTAGAAGTCTTTTTAACGAGTGCACGCGTTAGAACTCGCCTTGTTGCTACTTGCCGGACCAAGGAGGTAGATAATAAGAAAAGAATTATGAACATAGATTTAGTATACACTATCTAATAGGCTAGTATCGATTGGTGCCAAATAACAACTAAGCCAAACATCGATTATGATGCTTAATATGAGGTAAAGGTAAGGTTTAGTAAAGCATACACACGTAGCCGGACCAAGGTGCGAAGTAAAATTTCCTAGTTGCCGGACCAAGAAATTAGGGATACATAACTTACCACTTTGCATGCATGAGATTAGGAAAGGATTGTTATAGCTAGAAGTACCGAGTTATGAACCTGTGGGGAACACTTAATCCCTAGTTACTCTCATTACTTGATAAAAATCAAATCTTTGAACTTGTCTATTTAGAAATAGTTAATTATATTTGTTACTTAAAACCCCCTTTTTGTTATTTATTTTCGGAAAGGACTTGACTAATAGAAGTAATAGTAGGTTAAAGTTAAGTCTAAATCATTTTCCTCGTGGGATCGACCCCAACCTCATAGTTGGGTTCTTTAATTGATACGACCGCTTATACTTCTTTTCAAGAAGTAAATTTGAGCGTATCAAGTATAGCGACACAGTTGGGTGAACTTCAACCCATACCCATGAACACTCAGGGAATCCTGTTTCACGGTAAGGAACTCACATACCTTTGCTTGCTTTAGTTCTCGGGGAAATAAATGCCCCAAGAAGGCTTCTTCAAAGCAAGCCCAACTTGGATGTAGTGCATCCTCAGCTCTACCATCCTTCCATTAATCAAACCAGGTTCTATCCACACTCTTCAGTTGATATGCAGCTAACTCAACTCTCTTAGCGCCAATCACATGCATCACATCGAACACCTTCTTCAACTCTTCCACACAATTTTTCGCATCTTCAGTAGTGCTCGAACTAGTGAAGCTTTGGGGATTCATCCTCAGGAAATCCAGAATCTTTGAAGTGTCAGCCCCTTTTAGTCGGGCTCCTCTTTCTTGCCCCACTTGGTTGGTCACAACTTGTATCAACATCCGGATAGCCTCATGGAACTTTGCATTAGTAACCTCCCCTTGAGGTTGCACTTTGGGAGCATTGGGGTAACTTATGTTCCTGAGCTCCTACACTTATCCTAGCTGGACGACCTCTTGCTGCTCTTCGTGGAGGCATTGTTATCTGAAACATGTGCAAGCCTGAATTAGAGAGAGACTTTTATAGATAAAGTCTAACGCAAGAAAAGGAATATGAAATAAGTGAAGAAATTCCTAATGTCGCAGCCTCCTAATAATAGATGTTGCGCGCTTCACACCGATGACTAAGACTCTACGGGCACGCCTTCATAGACTCCCTATGTCTCTTGAACTCTGTGCTCTGATACCAAGTTTGTCACGGCTCGAGCGTACACCTTAGACGTGGACGACACCCACAACCATTGTTGGCTTTGAGAGAACCCTTGGCCTGGCTTTCTTATATCAGTGGAAGACTTAATTTAACTCATTTATAGAATTGGAAATTTCTAATAAAATTCCTTTAAATACCGTCTTGGCCAAAAATGACACTTAAGTCTCAAGTATAGAATCTGAAATAAAGAGACACAACTAAACTACTAACTATTCGTCTAAGAGGCCTCTAAAACTACTTTGATGAATGTTGGGATACACCTCACAACATTCTAAAATAGAAAGATTGGAAATCATAAAAAAGATCCTCTGGAATGCAAGGAGGCTCACCGCTGACTCTGAAACTCAAACTGGATCAACGGAGCGCTGAGTGCTGATCCTGGTTACCTGCGTCTGCATCATAAGACGATGCATGCCAACTGGTATCAGTACATTGAATGTATGTGTATGCGAGTTGGAATACTCTACAACAAATACTAAGGCTGAAAGGATTAAGAAAGAACTTACCTTCGCTCTACACAACTCATGAAATAACAACTCAATATAAAGCAGTAAGGAATCATGCAATATAAATAAAGCTTGTAAAACTATATAAACACTTAGTTCATTAGAGATAAAACAATAATAAACTCAACTTTACTAATATATGAAAGTAATATAATTCCTGTGGCAAATTCTCTAACCGACAACCATCACTATGATCCTAAGAGATGGTACAATGTATTACCTCATATTGCAAGAGGACAGCGTTATACCTTGCCGTCGGTACAAAACTTGAACTACTTAGTGGATCTACTAGTATATGCTAAAAAGCACTAAGGAATCATCTAAAAAGTATGATCCTTTATATGTCCATGTTGGCTACATGTTTTATGGAGACTTGAGTTAATATGAACTCGCGTCACTATATCGGTGCTCAATACTACTCCCAAAATATATTGGCTGTTATATTTTAAAAACATACCAAATCTTTGGTTTTGAGATTACTGCTCAAAATACATATTTCAAGGATTTCTTGGGAATCATACCTGCTTGCTTCTTTTAGAAAAATATAGTATTTTTTTGAAAACTTGCCCTAAGGCTCCTTGGAAACAAAGTTTCCTTACTTGTTAAATGTTAAAACATTTCAAGTCTCTTGGGAATACTTAGTCCCCTTATAAATTTTAAGAAAAGAACTTCAACTTTATTCATTAATGAACTCAAAACATAATTCTTAAAACAAAGTTAAAAATATTTGTAAAAGACTTATGAAAACCTGAAATGACTCCTCTCATTTGTCTCTTGATTTCTCTTAACTTTAATTCTTAACTGCTCTTGACTTAACTCTTAACTGATCCTTGAATTGAATTATGGATTCAAAGAATTTGATTCGTGTTTGGAAAGATCTCATGATGTTTAGGAATGATTCTAGATAGCTAAACATGAGAAAAATCCAAAAAAATTAGAATTTGAGGGTAGGTGTGCGACGCGGAGGCATAATTTAATTTTTGGTTCAAAAAATGTCTTTTGAGGCAGAACACCTCATGTAAGCTCCGCGACACAGAGCTAAAATGTTGAAACTGTGTGTTGGACGTGCGATGCTGGACTAGGTCCCAGTTTTGCCCGTCGAATTTTCTTTTTTATTTTTCTTCCCCAATTCACCCAAACTTGGTTCTTTTTCTTAAATATCTCTTAGATATATATACCCAGCTAATGTACCTAAGAACCTAACCCAAAACGAACCCATAATGTGACGTAACGAATTCAAAAATTTCACAACTCAGGCAATTCAAGAACAACATGGAATTCAAGAAAAGGGTATCAAGATATCAATATTCTAAGGATTTTAGGACGAATCCAAACTGAAATAATATGCTTGGCACGTGAGAGAACGATCCCAACGTTATGAGAGCCTCACATACCTGTTTGAAGCAAGTTCCTTAGTAAAAACACCAACGTTCTTGGTTGATCTTGATGATTTTGTGTTTTTTCTCTTCTCCTTTCTCTATAGCCCTAGCGTGAAAATTCTAATTTTCTAAAACTGACCAAGTTCAGTCTTGACCAATATTAAAATCCTAAAAATGGAATAAAATAATAGGGTAGCTAAAAGACTAAAATACCCTTAAAATATTGGATTGGACATTTTCTTAATTCGACAGCCCAACTTTAAAAGGGCATAACTTACTCATACAAAGTCGAAATCGCGCAAACTTGGCGGCGTTGGAAAGATCGTTCCAAAAGCTTTCCAACAATATCTGGAAATACCTCTAACTCATCCTGAGCTAAAGGTTATGGTCTCTTGAAATTTACCAAAAACTCACTTTTAACTTACTTAAAGTTTTCGAGATTTTCTCATACTTTACAAAATTAACTATTTCCAGATTTTACACTTTCTTCTAGTTCTTTCTAGTTGGGAGATGTTACAATAAGTTATTAATGAAGAGTTTCCCCTTTTCACAATAAGTTGGGTGATGTTACAGATTTGAGCTAAAAGTGAATTGTACTCTTTCCTTGAAGTCTTGTTTAAGCTGAGGTCTTTTTTAAGAAGTATGTTTAGAGCTTGGGTAATTCACCCGAAAGAGTAGCATGAGTTATGAGATCATGAGCAATACTAGTGAAAGAGCCATAGTTATAGGAAAGTATGCAGAGGCATAGAGATAGATGAAAAGGAGATAGTGTTGTGGCAAACTATGTTGGTATAATCATGCACCGAATAAATTATTAATGAAAGTTTCCCTTGTTGTAGACTAAGAAGTGATGAGTTGTAAGGAGTTCAGGATAGGAGGTAGAGTAAGTGTTGCAAGTCAATATGAATTAGAGTATACCTTAACTATAATGGGGTTATGATGATGTGTCATTGTGTTAGTAATGACCAAGTGTAAGTGTTGAATATATGCAGAAGAGCAAGAGTATTCATAAAGTGGTAGATCTAATATAGACTTATAAATTATGAAAGAAGAACATCATGGTATTCAGAGGATGATAGAGTTGTTTGAGAGATAATGTGAGGTAAGTGAGTAAGCAGTACTTAAGTTGTGAAGTAGAATATGATAGTAGTTAGAGTATGCATACTGAGAGGTAAGGATTTACTAATTCTCATGAAGTCCTAGTGGGAAAGTGTTTCCGAATTGACATAGTAGTAATGATGTATGGTATAGTTGGTGAACAATCGTATTGACATTCGGGTTTAGTAATGAACATTAAGCTTGAATTTGAGATGAGTGTCATGATCCAAAAGAATGGCAACAAAAGGGTGATGATGTTAGTATTGATATTTGATATGGTATATTTGACATACAATAGTTGAGAAATTAAGATGGTTGTTGCAATGAATGCGAGTAGTAGAGAACCTAATCTTTAGATAAGGGTAGTGGTGTGGCTAAGTCACAAGAGTTAAATAGCATTAAGAGAATGTACAACAGTTAGAGAGGTGGAATAGGTCCATATCATTCAAGTGTTAGCTTTAGACCTAAGGGGGAGATGATAAGATAAGAAAGCAAGGCAAGTGGTGAGAATGAGATAGTAATGAGTTCCAAAGAGTTTGGGGGATATCTTTTAAGAGGTTCTTAGCTTTTAGTAATGAAGTGATGTTAGAAAGAGGAGGTTGATGAGTTTATTGTGTTATGATGGTGTGGTAATTCTATCTAAGGCTATTAATAAGAAGGAATAAGAGGATTAGGTTATACTATGAGAAATATTTAAATGAGAGGCCTTAGTTTGATTCAAAATAGTTGATTAGTAGGAGTTCATGGAGTTGTTAGATTACTAAGCTTGAATAGGGTGGTACAGAGTAATACATTGAGATGAGATTCCCTATAGAGAGGCATAAATTCCGAACTTAAGGATTTTAGTAAGCTTGAATATAGTAAGAGAATACCATTAAACTCAGACCTTAGTAAGACTAACCCATTACATACCAAGTCCAGTCGCTATTCAAGGACGAATGATCCCAAGGGGGAGATATTGTAACACCCTAGAAATTTTTTCGAACTAAGTCTTGAACCTGTAATCGTAGTGAGTGAGATTTAACCAAGGAATTAATAATTTATTAAGTATTAAGGTCAGTTCACTAGATTTAGCACCTTGAGTTCCAAAAATAATTAAATTGGAAATAACAAAAATCTGAAATTCGGAGAGTTAAGCTAAGTATGAGTTTTGGGTCAACTTCAAACAACCATAACTACTAGAACAAGATGATTTATGTGGAATACAAGATACCATAGGAAATATATTTGAATTATCTTTCCAAAGCGGCTGAGTTTGCTAAGTTTCATGTTCAGATGAGTGAGATATGACCTTTTGAAGTTAGGCTGTCCAGTTAAGGAAAGTTAGCCGAAAATATGAGGGGTATTTTTGTCATTTCCTTGCCAATAATATTTAATTCATTTTTAGTAATATTTTAGGATTATAATCCTTTTATCTTCAGTTTGATAATCTTGATATATGCCTAAGATTTTAGTTGAGAGTTCAAGAAGAGAAAAGAAGAGAAAAAAGGAGAAAGGAGGAAGGCGTTCGTCGACGTTCTTGACTTTAGTTGCGGATTTTCGCCATGGGTTTAATCCCTAAGAGGTATGTAAGATTCCATAGTGTTGGTTAGTTCACCCACACGTCAATCTTTTTATTTTTCAATGAAATTTCATGCTTAAATTTTAAAAATTAGAGTTCTTGATGAATTCTTGATAGGTGTTCTTGAGGATCATTCTAAATCTTGTGGTGGTGGTTTTTTTGGTGAATTTTTCAGATGAAGTTGAGTAATTTGAGTTTTGTTTTAAGTATATTAGAGTTTAATTAACTTAAGTAATCGAATCCAAGTGATTAGGGAAGAGAACGTTCGATTTTAGGCGAGTTAGGGTGAGAAAACGAGCAAGGACGTTCGGCAGAATTTCAGGGTTGGGGCCTAGCGCAGCGCGCCTACCAGAGCGCCCCCAAACCCTTCTCTTCACTTCAGGGGCTGTCGCCCCATTCCACCCATAGCCCCAGGGTTGCCTGCCCCATCCAGCTTGCCTCCAGTTGCTCCGTTTGAGTTCGTTTAAAGTGCACCTTCACTCCTTTTCGATTTTAACTAATCTAAGCTACTTCTAAATACCAAAAATCAGTCCTAACATGATCATAACCTTAAATTCATAATTCAAATTCAAGGTACATTTGAGAGTTAAGTTTTTGAGAATTCTTTCAAACGTTCTAAGAAAGTCCTTTTGAGTCCAATTGATGAGTGTTCTACAACTTCTAGTAACTTGTTTCAAGACTAAAGTAAGTTAGTATGAGGATGAACATAATTTATTCATGAGTGTACCTTGTCATCATGAGATCCTCCATGTTATGAACCAAAACTCTTGAATTCATGATTCACATTCAAGAGAGAGTTAAGAGTAGAGTTCAAGAAAGTCTTTAAGTTCAATTGTGAATTCTTTGAGATCCATCATTGATTTGAACTAAATTTTGAGGAAGTAAATAAGATAATGAGAGAGTCATATACATGAGTTCAATCTAGTTACATAGACCTTCGAGTCGAGTTGTTCATGTCCATAATTCCGCATGAACCCTATAAGTTGAACAATCTTGAGTTAAGAAGTATCTTTGAGTTCTTGAGTTGAGTAGTTCATGATCATAATTCCGCAAGAACCCTCCAAGTTGAAAATCATGAAATCATCCATAAACATGTGATCATGAACCTCGAATCCATACTTGAATTCAAGGAAAGTTAAGAGTCAAGTCTAAAAGTTACCGATCAAGTCAAGTAAGTTCCTAAAGTATTCAAGAGTCTTAAACAAACTTTTTAATTTTGTTTTAACGTTCCAACAAAGAGTTGAGTTAAATTCTCAAAAGCTATAAGGGAACTAAGTATTCTATAAGAGTTAAGTTTCAAGTAAGCAAAGAGTATCAAGTTGAGTTCACTTCTCAAGAGTTATAAGGGAATTAAGTAGTCCCTAAGAGTTTACACAAAATGTTTTAAAACTTTTGAGAAAGAAAGGAAGCTAGACTTCCACAGAGCCTATGACTAGATTTAGTAAAAGAAAGAGGAAACTATAATTTCCAAGAGAGCTTTTAAAGCTAAGTTTTGAGCACTAATCTCAAAATCACAAAATCAGTATGTTTTAAAAACATAAGAGTTAGTATATATTTTTGGGAGTAGTATTGAACACCGATGTGGGGATGCGAGTTCATGTTAACTCAAGTCTCCATGTAAACTATGTAGCCATCATGGGTAGAAGAGGGTCATACTTTTTAAATGAACCCTTTTCATAGTATACTAGTGGATCCATTAGGCAGTTCAGTATCTATAATTTGGCAAGGTTAGGATGGCTGGGCAGCATGGGCTGAGTAACGCTTTATCATCACTATATTTCTTAAGTCATGATTGTCGGTTAGAGAAGCTCCCACAAAAGCTATTGTATTTTTATATACATCAGTTAATTGTATTTTCATATGTATTTCAGAGTTATGGTGTATCCTTGTTATAGACACCGAGTTGACATCATGTTTTTAAACAACTTTTATTATATTGCACTTGATTTAAACTGCTTTATATTGAAATGAGTTCAGTTAAGTATCATGAGTTGAGTATCTTAAGTTAATTTGTACTACATTTAGTCGAGTATCATATCTTTGAAGTTTAATAGCTAATCCTTGAGTTGAGTATCTTATTCTTAAGTTGAGTTGAGTTTAGTCAGTTTGAAAAGAGGTAAGTAAGTTTCCTTTTTATTCAAGTTTTCAAGCTTATGTTATACTTTAGAATTCCCCTTACATGCTCGTACATTCCCCTTACTGAGACATTTGGCCTGCATCTTTTGATGATTCAGAAAAAGGTATTTAGGTTCATCAACAGGAGTTTCGTTCAAGATCATTAAAAGGAGTTCTGTTGATATCATATGGAGTTCGAGTTAGCTATGGTGAGCCTCCTTGCTTCTGGAGGATTCCATTTACTTTCAGCAGTTAGTAGGTCGTGGGTCTTGTCCCGACTTCCATCATTGTTATTTAGATGCTTCATAGATAGACAATAGAGTTTTAGAAGTCTTCATTTATTTTTTTAAATATTTTAAAGACTAAAGTTGCCTTTTATTGCGACATGTATATATTTTATTATAGAGAGTTTTCTTTGGACTTAAAGTTTGTATTTAAGTTTTATTAATTTCATTCTTTTTTATGCTTTTTTATGCTTAAGTAATTATTCCGGTTGTAGTCAGCCAGGATGAGGGTTCTCTAGTTGACCATCAATGGGTCTTGAGTGTCGACCACGTCCAGGGTGTAGACTCGAGTTGTGACACTAGTGATACATGATCATCTGAATGATTCATTTTAAATATCAAATTACATTATTTATGTAAAAAAAAAACTTATAAATCAAATGAATAAAAGTGGGGGTTTTCAACTTGGCAATTTTCGGGTTGGTTCGAGTTTTTCAAATATCAAACCAAATCTTGTGTTTAACTTTTAAATTAATAAATTAAACCATACTAATAAACCTTGATTTTTTTATTTTTCCGGTAAAATATTCATACAACTATATAATTAACTTGTCTTCCAAATATTTTTTTAGTCCAACCATAATATAACTATCTAAGGTGCTTCTCAACAAAATAACACAAAATATGAGATGTGTGATGACACTAAAATATTCAACAAAAATAATAATAAAATCACATAAAGTAAAATATTCAAATTAATAAGTCATTATGAAAATGATTATAATTTAAAAGCACTCAATCACGCTAAAATTAGTCTAAAAAGTTTTAGTTACATGATTACATTAAATAAAAATTAAAATTAGGTTATGTAGTTTAAATGTCTAAATCAATGTAAAACTAAAGTACAAATATTCAACATTATTGTCGTTTTATCGTTGTGTTAATTATTTTTTTAAGGATTAGTGTTCAATTTTTGATCGTGCTTCATTAGAGTTGCACATATCAATGGATTATAACCTTTACTTCACTATTCAAAATTCTAAATCTCAAGATATTAAAAAATATATTAGATGACAAAAACTATGAAAAATTATAAGTTATATTTAGAAATTATGTAGAAGTCAATACTTTTATGTAGAGGGAGTTGCTCGGATGGTAAGCACCCCTCACTTCAACTTCAAGGTTGCGAGTTCGAGTCACCAAGGGAGAAAAAAGGGTGGGAGCTCCTGGGGGTAAAAAAAAAACCAAACATAGGTAACCCGTCCAACCCGTCCATAAAGTGGTACGGGTTCGTTATCTTCTTAACTATACACTCATGTAATAAAATTCACAATTGGAACTCTTATTTATTACCAGATTTTTCCTACACCTTAATAACTTCAATATTTCCAAATCTAGACTGGGTTGGGTAATTCCAAGTTACTACGAAAGTGCTTCTTGCCCCGATTCTTTATTCATTGACTTTTCCATAACGACGAAATCAAGTCGTTACAAATAATAATTTTACTTCTCATAAAATTCACAAAGATATCATCACTGCATGTAAAATCAAAACAATTAAGCTGTTATGAAGGATATAAATGGTTACCATTTGTCATTTCTAGTCGATGAATGTTGTGATGTGTCACGTAAAGAGAAAATAAAAATTGTTTTGTGATATGTTGTTAAATAGAGATATGTAATTGAAAGGTTTATTATATTGTTCATGTTCATAATACTAGTGCTTTATGTGTTTTCTTAAAAAAGTAAATGTTAATTTTTTTGCTCGATATTATTTTAGCGTATATCATATACGTGGAAAATGCTATTATGGAGCAAGCGATATGCAAGGGCGACTGTGTGGCCTTAAATTTTGATTCAACGAGACAGTAGATCAACTCATGCAATCTATTATTTTGTTCATCAGCTTTAGTTTACTCTTGTTGGGGTGTTTAAAATTATTGATGTTGATTCTTAATTTGTTAAAGAGAGGGCCAGAGCAACATGATTCATAAAGTTTGTCAAACATTTGAGATTTCTTTCATATTGCACTTGATGAAAGATATTTTGGCTATTACAAATGAGCTTAATGAGGAAAGAACAGGATATTACAAATGTCATTCAATTTGTTAAAGTGGTGAAGAGATGATTGCAAAGTGTAAGGGATGAAGGATGAGACTCACTTATAGAGAATGTATCTACATTTTTTGTTAAATATGACATTTTTATACCTAATTTTTATGAGTTCTAAATGAATTTTGAAAGATCTCGAGGTAAAGTTACTGAGTATACCATCTCACCATCATTATCGTGTTAAAGTTTATCTAAAGATTATTTATTGGCAACTTCAAAAACTCAATGATCAATTTAATGAGGTGAGAACAAATTTACTTATTGGAGTTGCTTACTTGAATTCGATTGACTCGTCTTTTAATTTTAACATAAAGAAAGTATTGAGAATGACTGTATAATATCTTGATTATTTTGGTGAAAATATGATGGTTACTTTTAAGAGTTAGTTAGAGACATATAATTTTTATGTCCGTGATATTGATGATATATTCTTTACCCTAAAAGGACATGATGATACTTTTTGAAAGATAGTAAAGGCAAAGAAACAATTAAATTATTCCCTTGTATTTCCCCTTGTGAAATTTGCATTGTTCCTGCCAGTAGTCATTGTTTCAGTTCAAAGAGATTTTTAGGCAATGAATTTTGTGAAAAGTGAAATGCAAAATTGAATGAACGGTGACCTATTAGAGGATGTATTGTACCTTATTTAGAAAAAAAATATTTAATAATGTTTCTGATGATAATATTATGAATAGGTTTCAAGAAATGAAAGACTCGCACAATATAATTGTAATGAATATTTTGATCAATCATGCTTTGTTTTGTTGTTAATTTATTCACTTATTTAAGTTTTTTTGTATGTTGAACACATTTGATAAAAATTTTGAGCCCACCACTGCCTACAATACTTTTACTAAACCTGGACTAAAATCCCCCTAATCAAATATGTTCTAGACTACAAGACTAACAATACAATGCAAGATTGTGAATAAGAAAACTCCCGATCAATATCCTGACTTAACAATCACTTGAAACGTATCCAAAATCATAACAATCACCCATATGTGATTCATCACACCTTTAACATAACCCGAAACACCAAGGACTCCTAAGACATCATTTACAATGTTTAACATGTAATTTCGATCTATACAAGAACTATCTCATCATTTAAATATAAATATTGACCACTCGTGAATCAGTATGTCACAATTACACTATAAAGAGGTAAACTTGGTTCACTCATGAAACACACACATAAACAATCATATGTACTAGGCCTGGTACTCGAACGAACTATTAGTAATTTGTACCGATATAATTTTTGAGTCAATTAAGATATATTATGCACCATACGTTGTAATCGAGCCAACCATTAGTATGTATCATGCATGGTATCCGAGCCAATGGACAATCACAATGAATAAAATGACACTTTTACATCCAAATAAACACATTTATTTGCATGAGAATGACAACAAGCTAACATTTTAGTTTATACTCCTCCCATCTCCCTAACAATACATATACAAGCTATACTATGAAACAGTTAATAATCACAATAACATAAATGGGAAACAACACAACCTCACATATTAAAACCCCTACAAAAATAGCCAACAACAATCATAAGGTCAACATCAGCAATCAAATGCCTTATTCTCCTAAGCAACTATAACACATGTTCATCTGCCCAAACTTCGTTCCCAAAGATCTATGCATGTAATATCTCAATACTTTAAAGGTATTATGCAATTAAAGACATGCATGACAACTTGGTTAATTCAAGCTTGCTTGGGTGCCAAACAAATATTATAAAAGTTTGATGGAAGACTGTTGACTCATTTTGTGAAGCTTTAGTTTGTCCTAGGTCTAAATTAGAACACAAGTACAAATTAAATTCCAATTGGCAAAACATTCTTGGATTATAACTTAATCTCAAACTCAGGTCAGCCTCATGATTTTTCCATCAATTCCAATACTTTCCCATCATTTATTTGTCTAAAACAATAATAAGTTCCATGGTTACATAAAAAAACTATGGTATTTAAATCAAGAACAATTGTGTTTATAAAAACCCAAGGTCTTACACACAAAATTCCTCATAAACCCGAGTTTTCCCACCTTTGGATGAACCCAAACCCTCCCATAGGGCAACAATTAACGTCTGTAAGGCCTAGAAATTAAAGTACCGAATTGGGGAACAGGCTATTTACCATTACAAAGGTTCTTGATGAAAAATGATGAAATCACCCTAAGTCTGCCTTGTTCTTACGCAGAAACTTCTTGTACAATAATGAGTGGTTTTGGGGTGTTCAAATACTCAATTGAATAAACACATGAAAATTGGAGAAAAAAACATTGGTATCTCCAACTTATGCCTGAAATCTCAGAGATAAACCTATACAATATTAAGGTCCTATTACCCCTCTGGACTTATTTTATAAATAATTTTCTAACCCTTTTTAGGATACATGGCACTTGCTTGAAATAAAATTTTAACACGTGCTGGGCCTAGAAGATAGTGTCATGTAGGCCGAAAAGTGGTAGAAAATTATTTTTAAAATAATTTCAGGGGGATAATAGGACCTTAGTATAGTATGAGTGTATGTTTGAGATTTCGGGCATAGGTTTGGAGAGTACTTATGCATTTTCTCAAAAATATAAGACCAAACCTTTTTATTTATCAAGGTCCCGAAAGTGCTTATGGGGAAATTTACCTTTATAACTTTTGTCGATATAGAAAGCACTTAATTGTTTTCTTTAAAAAAATGATCAAATGGGTTTTGATTTATTTTAAGTCATTTTAAGCTTATTTTCTGTCATTTTTTACCTTGTCAAACACTTCCCGACTTATTTTAAGTTTTTTTTTACTTATTTTAAATTACTTTTTATATTTGTCAAACACTTCCAGAAGTCAAAAGCTATGTTAAAAGTAAGTTTGACCGACTTTTAAGCCAATTCAAACACCCTCTCATTTTGCATAAGCAATTACTTATTTTTATGGTAGTTGTGTCATATAGTAAATGTTGTGATGCATAGGTCAATACATGTCTATTAAAGGAAAACATTAATAATTGAAAGAAAATCAAAAATATAAAAGACAAACATTAATTAAGGAAAGAAAATCAAAAAAATTAAAGGCAAACACAAAAATAGCTAAAATAATTTATAACAACTTACCAAAGTTAAAGATACCCATGCAATAGTTCTTATAAATATAGTACAAGAGAAAGACAAATCTTCCCGACCAAAAAATTTCTTCTCCCTTTTATCGAATTGAATTGATTGATAGAGAAATAATGTCAACACCAGAAGGAGAATGGATGAAAGTGATAAAAGAAGGACAAGCTTCTCGCGTAGTTTTGTCTTATTAGTTCATTGATAAGCTAAAGAACTTGAACTGGGATGAAGTTTTGAAAGACAATACGATCATTTCACCCCAATCTGATGAGGAGTTATCGTCTGCACCAACAACAAACCCCATCCAATTACACCTTCTCTTGTCATGCTTTTGTTATCCTATATTATACTATACTGGATTACTTTTTGTTGTCTCTCATTCAGATATTTATCTTTAATAACTCAATGTAAGCAATATTAAAAAGTATTTTTCTTTTACCTTCTTTTTCTTCCGTATTTTATTTCACAGAATTATATGGTGTTTCTCCTATTTTTTATTTAATTTATAACATCCACAAGTACAATTGCAATTAAAATATTCAGAAAAATAACTGCAATATATTTAATGTGCCTACATCAATTTTAATTTCTAATTAAATTGAACAATTAATACATCTTAATTATCACACAATATCTTTTTTTCCATATTTGTCATCTCTCCTCAAATTTGTTATTTTTATATTATCATAATGCCTTTATATTTTATTACAAAAACTTGGTTTGCTCCCTCAATAAATTAGTCAACTTATTTTAATTATTTTATCTAAAATTGGGATAGAATATATTTTATAATTATAGTTTGGTGACTTGATAAACATCAAAATTTACTGTAGTTCAAATTTGAATTTAATAAACAAAAGATATTGGGGAAAATTGAGTTGTTGAAAAAAATTTATAAAATAGTAAGTCTTGAAAAAATGTATCAAATAGTAAGTGTTGAAAAATGTATCAAATACTAGTTGGATGTATCAATCATCATTGACTCATATTTTATAAGCAATTACCTATTTTTAGTAAGTGTTGTATTGTAAAAGGTTAATGCAACAAATTGAACACTTTTTTAAATATTAGAATATCAATTGTTGCAAGTGGGGTGTAAATGATTGGATCGGCTAAGATTTTTAAATATCAAATTAAACTATTTATGTTAAAAATTTTAATTTCTAAACCAAATTAATAGAATTGAGATTTTTCAACCTCGAATTTTTTCGAGTTGGTTCCATTTTTTCAAAATCAAACCAAATTACTTTTGTCAAATTTTAAATTAATAAATCAAACCAAACTAATAAATCTCGATTTTTTAATACTTATTTCAAGTCATTTTAACCTTGCCAAAGAGTTCCTAATGTATTTTAAACCATTTTTGACTATTTTAAGTTATTTTTTAAATTTGTCAAATACTTTCAGAAATCAAAAACTGACTTAAAAATAGATTTGGGTTTGACAAATTTTTAAGTCAATTCAAATACCATGTCATGAGTGTAAACATAAGTCTATAAAAGGCAAACATTCATTGTAGTAGAAAATCTATAAAATAGAAGAAGAAGCTAAATTTATGAAATTACCAAAGTTAAAAGATACCCATGCAATAGTTGTAATAAATATAGTACAAGAGAAAGACAAATCTTCCCAACCAAAAATTTTCTTCTCCCTTTTATTGAATTGAATCGATTGATAGAGAAATAATGGCAACATCAGAAGTAGAATGGATGAAAGTGAAAAAAGAAGGACAAACCTCTTGTGTAGTTTTGTCTTATGAGTTCATTGATAAGTTAAAAAATTTCAATTGGGATAAAGTTTTGCAAAGAAATATGATTATTTCATCGCAATCTAATGAGAAGCTACCGTGTATATCCCAACAAACAAAAACATCCAATTAGCACCTTCTCTTGTCATGTTTTTCTTATCCTATATTATACTACATACCGTTTTCTTTTTTGTCTCTCTGATAGTTGTTGATTTGTTCTTTTTAGAAAGCTTCTCCTAGTAGTCATTAGGTTATTTATCTTTAATAACTCAATGTACGCAATATTACTGTATCATCTCATAACTTTAAATAACTAAGAATAAGTTAAGAAACAAAGAATAATCATTTTTCGAAATAAATAGGGAAATCTGGAAAATTTTCAGATTTTAAAAGTGAGTTTTTGGTCATTTTCAACGGTCATAACTTCCAGCTCAGGAGGAATTAGGGTGAGTTCTTTTTATGGATGGAAAGTTCTTGGGAAGATCCTAAAAACAGCGCTTCGCTTATGAAATTTTGAGGTCGTATGAGGGAGATATGACTTTCGGAAGTTGGGCTGTTGGAATGAGAAAAGTCCAATCCGAATTTTTTAAAAGGGTGTTTTGGTCTTTTTAAAGCGATATGATAATTTTATCGCAATCTGATGAGAAGCTACCATGTACATCCCAAAAAACAAAACCATCCAATTAATACCTTCTCTTGTCATGTTTTTCTTATCCTATATATATATATATATACCGTCTTCTTTTTTTTTGTCTCTCTCATAGTTGTTGATTTGTTCTTTTTAGAAAGCTTCTCCTAGTAGTCATTAGATTATTTATCTTTAATAACTCAATGTAAGCAATATTACATAGTATTTTTCTTTTACCTTCTTTTTCTTCCATTTTTTATTTCAAAATAATTCTATGGTGTCTCTCCTCTTTTAAGTTTAATTTAAAACATCCACAAATATAATTAAAATTAAAACACTGACAAAAATAACTACAATTTATTTAATTGTGTCTACACCCATTTTAATTTCTAATTAAATTAAATAATTAATACATATGAATGATTACGCGATATATGTTCTTTTGTAGTTGTTATCTCTTCTCAAATTTGTTATTTTTATGTTATTATAATCCCATTATATTTTATTACAAAAACTTGGTTTGCTCGATCAGCTCCCTATATATATGGTAGATCATTTGTTGTTATTTAAATAAATTAGGTAATTTATTTTGATTATTTGATCTTAAATTGGGATAGAATGTATTTCGTAATTATAATTTGTTGACTTGATAAACTTCAAAATTCTACTGTAGTTCCATTTCGAATTTTAGAAACAAAAGAGACAGTGGAAAATTGAGTTGTTAAAATATATCAAATAGTAAGTGTTAAAAAGATATTTCAAATACTAGTTGACATATAAATCATCATTGACTCATTTTTACCAAGCCATTACCTATTTATATGGTAGTTGTGTCATATAGTAAGTGTTGTATTGTAAAAGATTAATGCATAAATTAAACACTCTTTCAGAGATAAGAATATCTCACTCTTTCTGAGATAAGAATATCTAGTGGTACATAATCATTAGATTGATTTATTTTAGATAGGGAAAATGCATAAGTACCCCCTCAACCTATGCCTGAAATCTCAGAGACACACTTATATTATACTAAGGTCCTATTACCCCCCTGAACTTATTTTATAAATAATTTTCTACCCCCTTTTGGCCTACGTGGCACTAGTTTGAAAGAAATGTCAACACACGCTGGGCCCACAAGATAATGCCATGTAAGACGAAAAGGGGTAGAAAATTATTTATAAAATATGTTCAGGGGGTAATAGGACCTTAGTTGTCTCTGAGATTTCGGACATAGTTTGAGGGGATACTTGTGCATTATGCCTTTTAAATATCAAATTAAATTATTTGTGTACAACTTTAAAATTTATAAATGAAATTAATAAATTGGGGGTTTTCAACTTCACAATTTTTCGTGTTGGTTCGATTTTTTAAATATTAAATAAAATCATTTGTGTTTAACTTTTAAATTAATAAATTAAACGATACTAATAAACCTTGATTTTTTTATTTTTTCATACAAGTATATAATTAACTTTTCCTCCAGATACTTTTTTAATCCAACCATAATCCAACTATATTAGGTGCTTCTCAACAAAATAACAAAAATTATGAGATGTGTGTTGACACTAAAATATTCAACAAAAATAATAATAATATCACATAAAATGAAATTTTTCAAATTAATAAGTCATTATGAAAATGATTATAATTTCAATGTACTCAATCATGTTAAAATAAGTCTAAAAAGAATTAATCACATGATTAACATTAATAAAAACAAATTAGGTTATGTTGTTTAAATGTCTAAATCAATGTAAACTAAATCAAAAATATTCAACATTATTTCATTTTAGTTTTGAGTTAATTTATTTATTTTTTTGTTAGGATTAGTGTTTAGTTAATTTTGAACTGTGCTTTATTAGAGTTACATATATCAATTGATTATAACCTTTACTTCACTATTCAAAATTCTAAATCTGAAAAAAATAAAAAAATATATTAGATGATAAAAACTATGAAAAATTATAAGTTATATTTATAAATTATATAGAAGTCAATACTTTTATATAGAGGGAGCTGCTCGGATAGTAAGCACCCCTCACTTCCAACCTGAAGATTGCGAGTTCGAGTCACCAAGGGAGCAAAAGGGTTGAGATTTGCTATTGGGGGGGGGGGGGGGGGGGGGGGTAAAAAAAAACCAAACATAGGTAACCCGTCCAAAATTATAAGTGTTGGGCTCAAGATAATTTGAATTTGGTTCAATCTCAACTCATTCAAGCATAACCCATTTTAAGAGAATTCTCAATTGAGCCCAAACTAATCTCCAGTTTCAACTGTTTTAAATCTATTTACTAGGATACGTTCTTATATTAAAGGTATGAATTATTATCTATTCAACATCTTTTAGGATTTATCTATCCATTTTTTTAAAAAAAAAATCTTCAGCTAAAATTCGCATTGTGATCATAAAAATTAGATATCATTATGTTAGAATTATTGAGATTAATCGGGTAAAAATGGGTGAGTCAAGACCCAACTCAATACATTTGAACCCAAAGTAAACCTGGGCAAGTCAAGACCCAACTCGATTTCTATTTCAACTCATTTTAGTATCTCCAATAACAACTCAACCAGCCCACTTGACACCCCCTACTTTTATGTATAAAATATTTTTTTTAAAATTATATATATAATATCGGGTTGATTCGATCTCAGGTTGACTTCTTTTTTAGTTGAAACCAAATCAACAAAGTATACTTTGGGTTCTATTCCAATAACAAATCAAATCAAACCAAACCACAAATAATATTTTTTGTTATTTGACTCTATCTTCTGTTTGATTCATTTTCAGTTTGATTTTGTACACCACTAGTTGCAAGTGTCTATATACGTCTATTTGAGGCAAATACTTATTATGGATGGTAAATTCAAAAGGAATAACTAAATTGATAAAGTTACCAAAGTAAGAGAAACACATTAATATTGTAATAAATATTACAATATAACGACAATTTTTCTAAAATAATTATCTTCTCCTCCGTTTTATTGAATTGAATTGATGGATGTCTGCATCAGAAGGAGAGTACATAAGAGTGATAAAATAAGGAGAAGCTTCGCACGTAGTCTTGTCTTAGGAACCATTAATAAGTGAAATATATTGAATTGGTTGATGTTTTGAAATATGATTTGATGATTTGACAACAACATGATGAGTAGTTATTGTGTGCATCACAACAAACAAAATTATCCATTTGACACCTTACCTTTTCACGTGGTCAATATGAATAGATGATTAAGTATATACTAATTTTACATAAAATACATGAATATATCCTATTAGCTTAGCTAAGACATGGGTCAAATGTGTTTCACAGATATGTAAGCATAACTTTTTTTTTTGCATATGTATGTACAAATCAAACAACATCATGGTTGAACTTTCATCAGAAAGAAATAATTTGTAGAAGTTGTTGGAGATCATCATTGTCTTTACCTGTGAAAGAATTCTGTGATCAGACTATGTCAAGTGATATAGCAAAAGTAGTTGACACAAAAAAAAATTAAATGTACACATTGGTGGATGAAATATTCCTCACAACCAGACAATGAAGAAGTATGAGGATCTAATAATGCTACAAGATCAATCAATTCAAGATGCATCTGTTAAGCAATCTAATCAAACCAAACTAGAGCACACAATTTGTTGAAAAACTTTAGTTGAGCTGGTGAGACTCCTTTTGAATCAAGGATTGATATTTCATGGACATCAATAAGATGATTCATCAATAAGCAAAGGTAACTTTTTGAAATTCTTTCATGGTATGAGAGGCGGTGTGATAAATTTAGAAATCTTGTGTTGAAAAAAGTTTCAAAAAATAATAATGTCATGACCCAAACCGTCGCGATTGGCACCCACACTAACACTCCGGTAGGAGAACCACTACTGCAATCCAACTAAAGCAAATAATCTAAAGTAAGGTATTTAAGTTACGAAAGCAAGTTAAATAAACTAAACAATGTAGAAAATACGCTTAGAATAACATGAAAGTCAATGTACCAAAACTCTAACAATGACAAGTCTAAGAACAAGGGGTACAACCCCAAAACTAACAACACCTTAACAAATAATTTGTGTCCAAAAAGAGTAGACTTAAACAAAGAGAACTCAAGGCAGCTCAGAAGAACTAGCTCACCCTTGAATTCGAACGGTCACTAATCTTATAAACGAGGTCTGTCAATAGCTGCCGAAAGATGCCATGTACTCAACAAAAATAAGGGCAAGTGCAGAATTAATACACAACCATAGTGTACTTGTAGAATCACGTGACTATCCCACTAGTGAGACATAAACAAGCAATTACAAAATTATAACATGCATAAATATCAATATATTCAATAGTATCATAAGAATCAACATCACAATTCACATGCCTCATCACATAGTTGGTCCTCTCACGGAACCCAAAGTCAAACCATTAGCATGTCGGAACGTGGCACTCCAATCTTATTTTTATGCCGGAATAGGGCAACCGATCCAGTTAGCATGCCGAAACATGACAATCCGATCCAAGTTAATGTGCCGGAACATGTGTGGCAGCCGATCCCAATCACACATCACAATAACACATCAATATCACCATTGAGACATGATTTCACGGTATCCATATTTATATATCTCATTTTAACATCTATGATTAATATTGCAACATGCCACGACCCAAAACGATTTGTGAGTGACATCCACACATTAACCTCCTAAGTGGGCGAACCAAGGAATCTAAATCCCGGCATATATCAATAAAAATATGAAAGCTCAAAATTTGTTAAAGTGACCAATCAAATTAACCTCTAAAGTCTATTACACATTATCCCCAAAACCTGGAAGTCATCACATCAAGTACATATGTTCTCAATTTACAAGTCTAAAAGTATTGAAAATACCGAATAAGTAAATAAGATGGTCCATGTCCAAAATTTAAGGACATCTGACATGAATGAGAGAATCCAGCACGAGCTAGAAATAATAGCTCAGCCTGAACTCTGATGTTCTGGAGACTGGCTATAGCTGAGGGCGAGTCGAAGTTGATGGTACACCCACAAAATAATAACGAAGAAAATACAAGTAGGGTCAGTACAAGGAACACGTACTGAATAGGTATCATCGGCCAACCCAAAATAGAAACCAATAAATATTGAATAATAATATAAAATCAAATATGACACTTGGTAGGTGGCAAGCAACAAAAAACATAAACCAGTGACAACAACACCATAGTAGGTACATAAACAATCACAATATCAAACACACCTATGAGGACTCATTCCTCCACACCATACTCATTTGGTAATTGGGTTCTTTGAGATTGAGTATATCAAGTTAATTCAAGATTCCGTTCCTTTAATGTTATCGTGTCAGAACGTGACACTCCGATCCCATATACCATTTCAGAACGTGACACTCCGACCCTATAATACCGTGTCAGAACGTGACACTCCGATCCAATAATACCGTGTCGGAACGTGACACTCCTATCTATTTATCTCATTAATTTATTTCATCAAGCCTTCTTTATTCAATTCGTTATTTCGATAAAGAGGGTTTAACATTATAAATTCAATAGTCTCAGAATTTTAGGCCAACCACAAACCACACAACCAAGATATAAAACCACACAATCAAGTACATAGGAAACTTCACAATATCACTCAATACATATCAAACTCTATTGAGAGTTTATCTATCAAATAGAAATAAACCATAACCTACCTCCACCGAAGAACTGAAGTCAAGAAAACTACTCCTCCAATGCCTTTCCTTTCCTCAATGCCTCCGAACCTTTCCAATATATCAAATATATATGCATAATTTATAAGTTAACGAGCCAATAAACACTCAAATTATTTTATGTTTACCCTAGACCAAAAACCTCACCTAATTATATAATCAATTTCCTAAAGTTCAAACCGAAGGTACGTCTTAATTCCCCTAATTAACATAACTTTAATGATATTTAAATGATTCGATACACTTAATATTTAATTATCTATCTTCATATATAAAACTCATTCAAAATTAAGCCACTGGTTGCGGAAACCAGTGGCAACCATATGGAAACCATATACTGCACAATCCAACTTATCACAACATCAACTAATGATTAGCTAATCATTATTTCAATTGAAACAAAGGCATTTGACAAATAATATAAACAAACTTAAATGGAAAAGGTCCGCCAAAAATAGAAAGAAGCGAAAATCCCCTTTTTTTAATACAACTCCTTAACCACTGCAAATTTTCAACTATTGCTCACACCTCAAAAAATTTGTTTGCACCTTCTCCTTTCGACAACTAGAAGAACCTCAATAAACAACACTTACCGTCCCATTCCACACATATATAATATATAAAATATGCGACCCTTCCAGCAACCTAATCTTTCAATCATTAACTGTAACATTTTTCAATTTTTTTCAACCAAATTCGTGTGGGTATAAAAAGGGATAAAAATTCACCTCCTTCTTCTTAAACACAGAACAATATAATAAAATATTCATATGATCAAAACTATAATATTGAAAGCTGAAGGAAAAACTTTGCTAACCTGAAGCGCTTCTTCAATTTGTTCTTGACAATCGTGCGACTCTTCCTTCTTCTTTTTTTCTTTCTACAGATCAGTTATCACCCTAATTCTATACCTTAAAATTATAAAAGTGATAAAAGTGACCCACTAGAAATTTAAAGTTATCTTCTTTAACCACCAACTAAGCATATTATTAAAACTACACCACTAATTCTCTAATTGAAACTACAAATAGTCCAAAATACCCCTTTAGAACCAATCGGAAAGTATTTTATACAATAAAAAGTTCTAGTAGTCAAAATGACCAAAAGGGTCGTTATACAACATGCATACATATACAAGTATCACAACGAAGCAAAATAAGTGTATATCACACAATCATAGAATCACAACCATCACCTACCTCGAAATAAGCTTGAAACCCTAGACAACTTGATCCTTCCTTTTCCAAAATTTTTCCGCTTTTTCGTGCTCTACAAAAAACAATTTATTTATGGGATTCAATAAACAAACACTAAATTTTTTAATAATAAAAAACTATGTACCCTAGTTCAAACCCATGATCATAATACCCAAATTAGGGCTTTTTCCACCATTATTTTATAGATCAAAACCCTTTTCCATCGATGATAACCCAAGCAAATAGGTTCTACGGATCGAAAATCTTATTTAGGGAGTTAAAACCTTCCCTCTCTAGAGGCCCAAATGCCTCTCTAGCTCCCCATATAGAGGCAGAATGTACCCTTTCACTAAAATATTATTTTCGGAAGTACTACTCGTTCAAATTCAATTCCGTAAAGTTTTATGGGTTTGTTATAGTCTTATTTATCCACTCATGTAATAAAATTAACAATTAGATATCTTATTTTTTACTAGATTTTTGCTACACCTTAATAACTTCGATTTCTTCCAAATCTAGATTGGGTTGGGTAATTCCAAGTTACTACGAAAGAGTTTCTTGCCCCGATTCTATAACATATCGTAACTTGAATTAACTAACAATAAGCTAAGAAACCAAGAATATTATTTTTTGAAATAAGTAAGGAAATCTGGAAAATTTCCGGCTTTCAAAAGTGAGTTTTGGTCATTTTCAAATGGCCATAACTTCCAGCTCATGAAGAGTTTGGGTGAGTTCTTTATATGGTTGGAAATCCCTTGGGAAGATCTTTCCAACTCCGCCAAGTTTGCAAAATTAAGAGGTCATATGAGGGAGATATGATTTTCGAAAGTTGGGTTGCTGAGCTGAGGAAAATCCAATCCGATTTAGTAAGGGCAAAATTGTCTTTTCATCCTAGTATTTCCTAATTCGTTTTAAGGTTATTAAGGGGTAAAGACTAAGTCTCAAATAAGTTTTACAAAGTTTTAGAACGCTTAGCGTTTGGGAGAAAAAGAGAAAAGAAGGAGAAGAAAAAGAATCATCCAAGAACACCAAGATCATTGCGTGTATTTCGTCGGCGGTGATCCCTAACAAGGTATGTCAGATTATTTGGTGTTGGGTCCTTTCACCCATACTCTAACTTGATTAGATACAGCAAATTACAGTTATTTGAATGAAAATCTTGAAGTTTTTGATGAAAAGTTGTGAAGTTCTTGTTGGTTAAATTGTAGTTGATCTCTAGTAGTTTTGATTCATGTTTTTGGAATCTTTTTGGGTCTAAATTATTGGGTAATGAGTTATTTAGGGATCATAAGTGTTTGGTGGTGGGATCCATGGGAGTTTGGGAGGTTTAGAGATAAAAAATGGAGAAGAAAAGTCGGAGGTCCCGTCACACATCCCTTCGGGCGCCGCGCCTGCCAGAGCGCCTCAGGGCAAGCTCTGTCTGGCAGGCCCTGGCACCCCACGCCAGCCAAAGTGCCCCAGACCAGGGTCTGCCCTACAGGCCCTAGCGCCCCATGCCTCAGAGCGCCAATACCCCCCGGAGAACCGGTTCTTTTCCTATCTTTCCGTACTAGTTCCTAAATGATTTACCTTTCATTCCTAGTTGATTCCAACACTCTAGTGTACATATAAACATCATGAAATCATTCATAAACATGAGATAATGATCCTTGAATCCATGATTCAATTTAAGGGAACCTAAGATCAAAGTCGGAGAAGTTAAGAGTCAAGTTTAAAAGTTAAGAAACAAGTCAAAGTGAGTTCTTAAAGATTTCAAAGAGTCTCAAACAATAATTTTAAATTTTGATTTAAGTCTCAAGTTACAAGTCGAGCAAAGAGAAAAGAGTTGAGTTAAATTCTCAAAACCTATAAGGGAACTAAGTATTCCCTACGAGTTAAAGTTTCAAGTTAAGTAAAAGGCAAGAGTTGAGTTCATTTCTGTAAAGTTATAAGGGGGCTAAGTACTCCCTAAAGGTTGATAAATGTTTCACATTTATGTTAAAAGGGAACAAAGAAGTTCCAAAAAGAGTTTTGAACTAAAGAGGGGAACATTGTTTCCAAAAGGAGATTTTTAAAGCTAAAGGGTTTAGTAAATTATATCAACCCAAAGGAAGGAAGTTTTATTAAAAGTATTAGCTAAAGTATGTTTTGGGAGTAGTATTGAGGACCGATGTGGAAATTAGAGTTTACATAACTCAAGATTTATAGTTGTGCTTAGCATTCAACTCGCATACTCGTACATTCAATGTACTAATGCAAGTTGACCTTCATCGTTTTATGATGAAGACGCAGGTAACCAGGATCAGCACGCAGCGCACCATTGATCCAGTTGAACACTCCACAGTCATTTGGTTAGCTTCTTTGCATTCCGGAGGACATCTCTTTAATTGCCTTTCTAGCTTAGTTATTAGGATGTTGTGGGGTCTGTCCTAACATCCATCTCAGTACTTTTAGAGGCTTCATAGACGATGTAGTAGTTCAGTTTTGGAGTCTTCTTAATTTATATTTCATATGTTAAAGTGTTGAGATTTAAGTGTCATTATGGCAAGGATAGTTATCTAAATTTTGGCAAGGATAGTTATCTAAGTAATTTGATGAGAATGTTTTCAATTCTTTATCTGAGATGAGTAAGTCTTCCGCTTAGTTCACTAAGCCAGGCCAAGGGTCCTCTTGGGGGCCAGTAATGGTCTTTAAGTGCCGGCCACGTCCAGGGTGTAGGCTCCGAGCGTGACAAACTTGGTATCAGACCACAGAGTTCAAGAGTCCTAGGAGTCTAAGAATCCCTTTCTGTAGAGTCTTAGTCATCGGTGTGAAGCGCTCTACATCTATGGTTAGGAGGCTACAACATTTAGGAATTCTCACTTCTTTCATATTCTTTTTTGCGTAGAGTTTATCTTTAAAAGTCTCTCTCGAATTCTTGGTTACACATATTTTCAGATCATCATGCCTCCACTAAGATAAGTCAAAGGTCATCTAGCCTCAAGAAATGTTGATGAAGAAGGGGTTTCTGATGCACCGGATGTGCGATCCCAAGAAGAGGTTACGAATGCCAAATTCCGAGAAGCTATCCGGATGTTAAGTCAAGTGGTAACCAACCAAGTCGGGCAACAGAAAGAAGCTTGACAAGAGGGGGCTGACACCTCAAGGGTTCATGAGTTTCTGAGAATGAATCCTTCTAGTTTCACCGGATCAAGCACTACTGAGGATCCATAAAACATTGTGGAAGAATTGAAGAAAGTCTTTGAGGTAATGCATGTATTTGATATTGAGAAGGTTGAATTAGCTGCATACCTACTGAAGAGTGTGGCTAGAACTTGGTTTGATCAATGGAAGGATGGTGGAGCTGAGGGTGCACCAAATTCTAGTTAGGCTTGTTTTGAAGAAGCCTTCTTGGGGAGGTTCTTTCCTCGAGAGCTGATGGAAGCAAGGGTACGGGAGCTCCTCACCTTGAAACAGGATTCCATGAGTGTACATGAGTACGGGATGAAGTTCACCCAACTATCTCGCTATGCTATGGAGATGGTGAAGGACATGAGGAGCAGAATGAGTCTGTTTGTTACCGGGTTGGGTCGTGCTTCAAGTAAGGAAGGTAGGGCTGCCATGTTGATAGGTCACATGGACATATCCAGGATGCTGGTATATGTGCAACAAGTTGAAGAGGAGAAGCTGAGGGACAGAGAAGAGTACCAAAACAAGAAAGCAAGGACTGGGAATGATTTTGGCCAACAAAAAGGTGGTTCAAATCGACCACAATTCCAGAAACCAAAGGGGCATGCACCATCATCTGTTCGTGCACTTCCACCCAGAAACCGAGGTGAGTATAGTGGCCATAATTCGCAGAACTTCAAGGCTACACAGGCTCAGTTTCAAGGTAGTGTGGCACAAGGAGGAAGTAGGGCTCCTTCATGTAATAAGTGTGGTAGACACCACCTAGGAGATTGTCGTAATGGCCAGACAGGTTGTTTCAAGTGTGTTTAAGAGGGTCACTTCATGAGAGAGTTCCCCAAGAATTAGCAAGGTGGTGGAAATCTGGGCAATAGACCTCAGTCTTCATCAGCTGCTCCACCAGGCAGGGCTGCACCTACGGGAGCTACTTCTGGTACTGGCAGAGGAACAAACCGCTTGTATGCTCTCAATAATCGCCAAGAACAAGAGAACTCTCCAAATGTTATCACGGGTATGATCAAAGTCTTTACTTTTGATGTTTATGCTTTATTAGACTAAGGAGCAAGTTTATCATTTGTAACCCCTTATGTTGCAAATCAGTTTGAGATTCTTCCTAAAAACTTTGTGAACCCTTCTATGTTTCTACACCTATTGGGGAGTCTATTATAGAGGAAAGAGTCTATCATGATTGTCTTGTTTCCATCAATCACAAGAGTACCTTGGATGATTTAATAGAATTGGACATGGTAGATTTTGATGTCATTCTAGGTTTGGACTGGTTCCATGCCTGTTATGCATGAATAGATTGCAGAACTCGAGTTGTCAAGTTTCAAATTCCAAATGAGCCAGTCATAGAGTGGCTAGTAGTTCAGCAGTGCCTAAGGGTCATTTCATGTCGTACCTTAAAGCGAGGAAGTTAGTCTCAAAGGATTATATCTATCACTTAGTCCAAGTAAATGACTCAAGTGTTGAGGTACCTTCCCTTCAGTCAGTTCCTATAGGCAGTGAGTTTCCAGAAGCCTTTCCTGATGATCTACCCAGAGTCCCTCCAATAAAACAGATAGACTTTGGCATAAACATCATCCCAGATACTCGTTCTATCTCTATTCCACCATACAAAATGACACCAGCAGAGTTAAAAGAGATAAAAGAGCAATTGAAAGATTTTTTAGACAAAGACTTCATTCGATGAAGTGTCTCACCGTGGGTCGATCCAGTCTTGTTTGTAAGGAACAAATATGGGTCCCTAAGGATTTGTATAGACTACCGTTAGTTGAATAAGATGACCATCAAGAATAAATATCCTTTTCTAAGGATTGATGATCTCTTCAATAAACTTCAGGTTGTTTCTTGTTTTTCCAAGATTGAACTCAGATCAAGCTATCATTAGTTTAATGTTAGGGAATGTGATATTCCAAAGACAACTTTTAGAACAAGGTATGGGCATTATGAAATTTTGGTTATGTCCTTTGGTTTAACGAATGCACCTGCAGTATTGATGGATCTCATGAACAGAGTCTTCAAACCTTATTTAGATCTATTTGTCATTGTCTTCACTGATGACATACTGGTTTAATCAAGGAATGAAGAAGATCATGCGAGTCACATATGGATTGTTCTTCGGACTTTGAGAGATAAAGATCTATATGCCAAGTTCTACAAGTGTGAGTTTTTGCTTAAGTCTGTAGCATTCTTAGGTCACATTGTTTCTAGTGAAGGGATTAGAGTTGACACTCAGAAGATTGAAGCAGTTCAGAGTTGGCCTAGACCCACATCTCCAAAATATATAAGGAGTTATTTGGACTTGACTGGCTACTATATGATATTTGTTGAAGGATTCTCATCTATCTCATCTCTTTTGACCAAGCTAACTCAGAAAATGGTCAAGTTCCAATGGTCTGAAGCTTGTGAGAAAAGCATTCAAGAATTGTAAAATAGATTGACTATCGCTCCGGTTTTAACCTTACCATAGGGTACTCAAGGTTTTGTGGTGTATTGTGATGCATCAAGAATTGTCTTGGGCTGTGTGTTGATGCAGAATGGCTAGAATATATCTTATGCTTCAAGACAGTTGAAGATTCATGAAAAAAATTATCCAACTCATGACTTAGAACTTGAAGTAGTAGTGTTTGCTTTAAAGATATGGCGCCACTATTTGTATGGTGTTCATGTGGATATATTCACTGATCACAAGAACCTCCAGTATGTGTTCACTCAGAAAGAACTCAATCTCAGTAAGAGGAGGTGGTTAAAGTTACTCAAATATTATGACATGAGTATTTTATACCACCCAGGTAAAGCTAATGTGGTTGTTGATGCCTTGAGCAGGTTGTCCATGGAAAGTTCTTCTTATGTTGAAGAAGGAAATAGAGAGTTAGCAAAAGATGTGCACAGACTGGCACGGTTTGGAGTCCGACTTATGGATTCCACAGAAGCAGGCATAGTGGTGACCAATGGGGCTGAGTTATCATTAGTGTCAGAAGTGAAAGAGAAGAAAGACCAAGATCCCATTTTGCTTGATTTGAAGGCAAGTGTCCATAAGCAAAGAGTATTGGCTTTTGAACAAGAGGGAGATGGTGTGCTGAAATACCAAGGCAGATTATGTATACCTAAGGTGGATGGAATCCAAGAGAAAATCTTGGAGGAAACTCATAGCTCCAGATATTCCATTCATCCGGGTTCCACCAAGATGTACCGCAACTTGAGAGAGGTATATTGGTGGGAAGGCATGAAGAAAGATATTGCTGAGTTTGTTGCCAAGTGCTCAAATTGCCAGCAAGTGAAAGTAGAACACCAAAGGCCCGAAGGTTTAGCTCAGAATATCGAACTTCCGAAAAGGAAGTGGGATATGATTAATATGGACTTCATAATAGGCTTGACAAAATCTCGAAGGCAACATGATTCTATTTGGGTGATTGTCGACAGAATGACAAAGTCGGCCCATTTCTTGCCGGTAAAGACCACCTATTCGGCCGAGGATTATGCTAAGTTGAACCTTCAAGAAGTGGTAAGACTTCATGGAGTTTCGGTATCCATTATATCAAAGGTAAATTTGATTACTGCTTTTCATCCTCAGACAGATGGACAAGCAGAGCATACCATCCAGACATTAGAAGATATGTTGAGAGCTTGTGTGATCGACTTCAAGGGAAATTGGGATGATCATATACCTCTCATTGAGTTTGCTTACGACAAGAGTTATCATTCGAGCATCCAAATGGCCCCACATGAAGCTCTTTATGGGAAAAGGTGCAAATCTCCTATTGGGTGGTTCGAAGTTGGCAAAGCAGGGTGAATAGGACCACATTTATTTCACCAAGCTATGTATAAGGTGAAAGTGATTCAAGAAAGGTTGAAGACAACACAAAGTCGCCAAAAGTCCTACACAGACGTTAGGAGAAATTTATTAGAGTTTGAGGTAGATGATTGGGTTTATCTTAAGGTTTCACCCATGAAAGGAGTTATGAGGTTTGGTAAGAAGGGGATTGGACCTTATAGAATCTCCAAGAGAGTGGGCAATGTGGCTTATGATTTTGAGCTACCGCAAGAGTTAGCAGCGGTTCATTCGGTATTCCACATTTCTATGTTGAAGAAGTGATTGGGTGATCCTTCATTGATAGTACCAACAGAGAATATGGGGATTAAGGATAACTTATCCTATGAAGAAGTTCCGGTTAGATTTTGGATCGTCAAGTTCGCAAGTTGAGGACAAAGGAAGTTGCTTCAGTCAAGGTACTTTGGAGGAACCAATTCGTTGAAGAAGCGACTTGGGAAGCTGTGTAGGATATGAAGAAGAGATATCGACATCTCTTTTAATCCGGAGAGATGTGGATCAAGGTACTAAATTCTCTTCTTAGCACTTTATAAGGATATGTATAAGCATGTTATTATTTGCTTTTGTTTGTTGAGTGTTAAAATGATGTTACTACCCTTAGCTTAGTGAAAGAGTTCTCATTCTAGGATGAATGTTCCCAAGGGGGAGATATTCTAACATCTCATAACTTGAATTAACTAAGAATAAGCTAAGAAACCAAGAATACTTATTTTTGGAAATAAGTAAGGAAATCTGGAAAATTTCCAACTTTCAAAAGTGAGTTTTGGTCATTTTCAAACGGCCATAACTTCCAGCTTATAAATAGTTGGGGGGAGTTCTTTATATGGTTGGAAATCCCTTGGGAGATATTTCCATTGCCACCAAATTTGCAAAATTCCTAGGTCGTATGAGGGAGATATGCTTTTCGTAAGTTGGGTTGTTGAGCTGAGGAAAATCCAATTCGGATTTTAGTAAGGGCAAAATTGTCTTTTCACCCCAGTATTTCATAATTCGTTTTGAGTTTATTTTGGGGTAAAGAATAAGTCCCAAATCGGTTTTACAAAGTTTTAGAACGCTTAGAGCTTGGGAGAAAAAGATAAAAAAAGGAGAAGACCAAGAATCGTCAAACAACGCCAAGATCGTTGCGTGAATTTCTTCGGGGGTGATCCCTACCAAGATATGTGTGATCATTCGGTGTTTAGTCCTTTCACCCACACTCCAACTTGATTCAATATAGCAAATTAGAGTTATTTGAATGAAAATTTTGAAGTTCTTGATGAAAAGTTGTGAAGTTCTTGTTAGTTGAATTGTTGTTGATCTCTAGTAGTTTCGATTCATGTTTCTGGACTATTTTCGGGTCTAAACTGTTGGGTAATGAGTTATTTAGGGATCCTAAGTATTTAGGGTGGGATCCATGTGAGTTTGGGAGGTTTAGAGATGAAAAACATAGAAGAAAAGTCGGAGGTCCCGTCAGACATCCCTTCGGGCGTCGCGCCTGCCAGAGTACCTCAGGCTGGCTCTATCTGACAAGCCCTAGAGTGGCGCGCCAGCCAGATCAACCAGACCAGGGTTTGTCTGACAGGCCCTGGAGCCCCACGCCTCTTAGAGTGCCAATACCCCCCGGAGACCCCGTTCTTTCCCTACTTCTAGAGTACATCTAAACATCATGAAATCATCCATAAAAATGAGGTCATGATATCTGAATCCATAATTCAATTCAAGGGAAACTAAGATGAAAGTCAAAGAAGTTAAGAGTCAAGTTTAAAAGTTAAGAAATAAGTCAAAGTGAGTTCTTAAATATTTCAAAGATTCTTAAGAAATTATTTTAACTTTGATTTAAGGCTCAAGTTACAAGTCGAGCAAAGAGAAAAAAGTTGAGTTAAATTCTCAAAAGGTATAAGGGAACTAAGTATTTCCTAAGAGTGAAGTTTCAAGTTAAGTAAAGAGCAAGAGTTGAGTTCATTTCTGTAAAGTTATAAGGGGGGATAAGTACTTCCAAAAGGTTGATAAATGTTTAACATTTAATTTAAAAGGGAACTAAGAAATTCCAAAAAGAGTTTTGAGCTAAAGAGGGGAACATTGTTTCCAAAAGGAGATTTTTAAAGTTAAAGGGTTCAGTAAATTATCTCAACCCAAAGGAAGGAAGTTTTAATAAAAGTATGAGCTAAAGTATGTTTTGGGAGTAGTATTGAGGACCAATGTGGGAATGAGAGTTCAGATAACTCAAGTACCCATGTAAACCATGTAGCCATCATTGGTAATAAAGTGGTGAAGAGATGATTGCAAAATGTAAGGGATGAAGAATGAGATGCACTTATCGAGAATGTATCTACATTTTTTGTTTAAGTATGACATTTTGATACCTAATGTTTAATGAGTTCTATGTGAATTTGGAAAGATCTCGATGTAAAGTTACTGAGTAAGCTATCTCACATTATTATCGTGTTAAAGTTTATCTTAAGATTATTTATTTCCAACTTCAATAACTCAATGATCGATTTAATAAGGTGAGAATAAATTTACTTATTGGAGTTGCTTACTTGAATTCGGTTTACTCGCTTTTTATTTTTAACATCAAGAAAGTATGGAGAATGACTGAATTATATCCTGATGATTTTGGTTAAAATATGATGGTTACTCGTAAGAGTTAGTTCGACACATATATTGTTGATGTCCGTGATGTTGATAATATGTTCTTTACCCAAAAAAGGACTTGATGATATTTTTGAAAGATAGGCATTGCAAAGAAACATTTAAATTATTCCCTTGTATTTCCCCTTGTGAAATTTGCATTGCTCTTGTCAGTAGCCATTGTTTCAGTTTAAAGAGCTTTTTCAGAATTGAAGTTTATGAAAAGTAAAATGCAAAATTGATGGACGATGACCTATTAGTGGATGTATTGTGCCTTATTTAGAAAAAAAAATATTTAATATTGTTTCTGATGACAATATTATGAATAGGTTTCAAGAAATGAAAGACTCGAAGAATATAATTGTAATGAATATTTTGATCAATCATGCTTTGTTTTGTTGTTAATTTATTCGCTTATTTAAGTTTTTTTCTTTTTTATGTTGAATCCATTTGGTAAAATTTTGGAGCCCACCACTGCCTACAAGACTTTTACTAAACCTTGACTAAAATCTCCTTAATCAAATATTTTTTAGACCACCAGACTAATAATACAGTGCAAGCTTGTGAATAAGAAAACTCCCGGTCAATTTCCTGAATTAACAATCACTTGAAAGATATAAGAAATCATCACAATCACCCATATGTGATTCATCACACCATTAATATAACCCGAAACAGCAAGGACTCCTAAGACACCATTTACATTGTTTAACATGTAATTTCGGTCTTTACAAGAACCATCTCATAATTTAAATATAAATATTGACCACTCATGAATCAATCTATAACAATACACTACAAAGAGGTAAACTTGATTGACTCATGGAACCCAGACACAATCAATCACATGTACTAGGCGTGGTATTCGAACCAACTATTAGTAATTTGTATCGATGTAATTTCTGAGTCTATTAAGAGATATTATGTACCACACATGGTAATCGAGCCAATCATTAGTATGTATCATGCATGTTACCCGAGCCAATGGACCATCACTATGAATAAAATGACACTTTTACACCCAAATAAACACATGTATTGCATGAGAATGACAAGAAGCTAACATTTCAGTTTATATTCCTCCTATCTCCCTAACAATACATATACAAGTTATACTAATGAAGCAGTTAATAATCACATCTAATATAAATGGGAAACAACATAACCTCACAGATTAACACCCATACAAAAACATCCAACAACAATCATAAAGTCAACATCATCAATCAAATGCCTTATGTTCATCTGCCCAAACTTCGTACCCCAAGATCTATACAAGTAATATCTCAATAATTTAAAGGTATTATGCATCTAAAGACATGCATGACTACTTGGTTAAGTCTAGCTTGCTTGGGCGCCAAACAACTATTAAAGAAGTTTGATCACAGACTGTCGATCCTTTTGTGAAGCTTTAGTTTGTCATAGGTCTAAATTAGAACACAAGTACAAAATAAATCCCTATTGGCCTAACATTCCTCGAATATAACTTAATCCCAAACTCAGGTCAACCTCATGGATTTTCCATCAAATCCAATACTTTCCCATCATTTATATGTCAAAAACTACAATAAGTTACATGGTTACATAAGAGAATTACGGTAATTAAATCAAGAACAAATGTGTTTATAAAAATCCCAAGGTCTTACACACCAAAATCCTCATAAACCGGAGTTTTCCCACCTTTGGGAGAACCCAAACCCTCCCATAGGGCCACAATTACCGTCTTTAAGGCCTAGAAATTAAAGTACCGAATTGGGGAACAAACTATTTACCTTTACAAAGGTTCTTGATGAAAACGATGAAATCACCCTAAGACTCCCTTGTTCTTACCCAGAAAGTTTTGTACAATAATGAGTGGTTTTGGGGTGTTCAAATATTCAATTTAATAAACACATTAAAAATATAAGACCAAAAATTCTTATTAATCAAGGTCCCGAAAGTGCTTATGGGGAAATTCACCTTTATAACTTTTGTCAATATAGAAAGCACTTAATTTTTTTTCTTTAAAAAATTGATCAAATGAATCAACAATTTTAGACATATATACTTTTTTTAGAAAATAAATACTTCGAATTCTTCAAAAAATTGACCGAAATAAACTATTAGAGAAGAAGATTTAGCTTCCCAGGTAATGAACTGGATTTAACAACACTTTCTTTTATATAAAAATCCTTTCGTTTTTTGAATTTCAACAAAAATTTCATGGCAAGTATGACCTTAATTTACAATGAGAAAGGAAATTAAGGTTTTTTCTTTTCGCAATTTTTAACTAATTAAATAATCATCAAGACTTGGAATTTACGGTTCTGTAAGACTTTGTTTTTTTTTATTTCAAGTTAACTAAATAGAGAAAACACATAACCACCACCTCCCCCCCCCCCCCTCAATTTTTTATGTGAATTAAATAGAACCCTGAAAGTAGAATATCATTTTCATCTGCCACATCATAGTCAAGTAAGTGTTACGTCACAACCATGTAAGCACCACGTCATTAATTTTAATTTACTTTTTTTGCTCATTTAACATTTTTCAACTTTTTTTAAAAATTCATTACACTAATAAATTAATTTAAAATAGATTTTAAAATTAAAATTGTCCCCTTCTTCCACCCCTTCTCTTGTATCCCTCCCCCTCACTTTCTTCTTTTTTGATTTTCACACTTTTCAGCTTTCACTGGCTTATTTTTTTCCGACCATATCCAAACTTCAATAGTTGGTTTTTTTCTTCAACATTCATCAATTTTTGTAAATAAAAAATAGCATACTTACTATTTCTTCTTTGAACCCTCTCCCTCTCCCTCTCATACAAATCTGTACTTGGAAAAGGATATTTACTAAAAGTATTTTTTTCTTAACAAATCAAATGAAAAATGAAGGTTGCATATGAAAGTTAATAGACCAACATTTTTTGCATCACAACTGATAGAATTCAAAATAGGTTATTTAAAATTCAAGAAAGTTTACATTTAATAAACCAACTATTGAAGTTTCGGGAACACAACAAAATGAAGAGAAAATAAAAAGATTAATTTTTTTTAAAAAATAAATTGACCCCACAAATTTCATTTACTTCTAAACAAGAAATTTCACTTTTTAAAAAAAATTAACTTTTAGAAAAAATTAAAAGCGATTAGTTATATATTAGCCAATAAAAAAATGTCATGTGTTTGATATTACCATTTAGTTTTTTTTAACTACTGTTTCACGCGCTTTTAGAAGAGTGAGTATTTTGCTTTGCCACGTCATCCCTTAAGGTGGTATTTAATCACTTCCAAATTGTTAATAGGTATTTAAACGCCCATAAAGTTAAAATACTAAGTAAGTTTTGCTGCCTAGTTTAGGAGGGATTTGATATATTTTCTCTTTTAAATAGATGTTGTTCTTATATATAAATTTATTAATAATCCCTAGATTAAACATGGGAAGGCACATATCTGTAGTAACTTTCAACATATGTTACGTCTTAATTATGTTGAAAAAATATACTCTCTCCGTCCATAATTGTTTGTCAAGGTAATGTCACGCATTCCCCTCAATGAAAATTTAATAGATGTAAATTGACTAATATAACCCTACTATACCAAGAATATCAAAAGTCTACGTAACTTTTCAATTGAACAAAATGGAGTAATTATTAAGTGCAGAATTGGAAACAATTGATTTATTATTTCTTGATTTTTTAAATTTACAATTAATCTTGGATATCTATTTTTAGTTTACCTGTCAAACAATTGTGGATGGAGGGAGTATCAAATACTATGTCAAAGTTAGCTTTTAAGTCAAAATAAAAAATCAAACTGAAATGACTTTATGTCAAAAAATAAAAAGTAGGGGAAAACCTACTTTTGGTTTTTGACTTATTTTAAGTCGTTTTAAACTTATTTTCAGTCATTTTTTACCTTGTCAAATACTTCCCGACTTCTTTTAAGTCTTTTTTTTATTTGCTTTAAATTATTTTTTATATTTGTCAAATACTTCCAGAATTCAAAACCTAAGTTAAAAGTAAGATTGGCAAACTTTTAAGCCAATCCACACACCCTCTCACTTTTCATAAGCAATTACTTAATTTTATGGTAGCTGTGTCATATAGTAAATGTTGTGATGCATAGATCAATACATATGTCTATAAAAGGAAAAGATTAATAATTGAAAGAAAATCAAAAATATAAAAGACAAACATAAATGAAGGAAAGAACATCAAAAAAATAAAAGGCAAACACAAAAATAGCTAAAAAAAATTATATCAACTTACCAAAGTTAAAGATACCCATGCAATAGTTGTTATAAACATAGTACAAGAGAAAGACAAATCTTCCCAACTAAAAATTTCTTCTCCCTTTTATTGAATTGAATTAATTGATACAGAAATAATGTCAACACCAGAAGGAGAATGGATGAATGTGATAAATGTAGGACAAGCTTCTCGCGTAATTTTGTCTAATGAGTTCATTGAGAAGTCGTAATTATAGCTTTCTGACTTGATAAACATGAAAATTCTAGTGTAGTTCCAATTTGAATTTGAGAAAGAAACGATATTTGGAAAATTGAGTTGTTGAAAAAATATATCAAATAGTAAGTGTTGAAAAAATGTATGAGATATTAAGTGTTGAAAAAAATGTTTCAAATACTAGTTGACTGTATCAGTCATCATTGACTCATTTTTTATAAGCAATTACCTATTTTTAGTAAGTGTTGTATTGTAAAAGGTTAATGCATGAATTGAACACTCTTTTTAACATAAGATTATCAATTGTTGTAAGTAGGGTGTAAATGATTGGATCGGTTCAGATTTTTTAAATATCAAATTAAACTATTTTTGTTAAAATTTTAAATTTACAAACCAAATTATTAGAATTGGGGGTTTTCAACCTCGAATTTTTTTGGGTTGGTTAAATTTTTTTAAATATCAAACAAATCATTTGTGTCAATTTTTTTAAATTAATATATCAAACCAAACTAATAAACCTTGATTTTTTAAAACTTATTTCAATTCATTTTAATCTTGCCAAACAGTTCCTAACTTTTTTTAAATCATTGTTGACTTATTTTAAGTTATATTTTATATTTGTCAAATATTTTCAGAAATTAAAAACTGACTTGAAAATTGGTCACACACAAAAAAAAGACTTAATTATGGTAGAAAATCTATAAAATCAATTCAAACACCTTGTCGTGACATAGGTGTAAACTTAAGTCTATAAAAGGCAAACATTAATTATGGTAGAAAATCTATTAAAAAAAAAGAAGCTAAATTTATAAAATTACCAAAGTTAAAAGATACCGATGCAATACTTGTTTTAAATATAGTACAAGAGAAAGACAAATCTTCCCAACCAAAAAATTTCTTCTCCCTTTTATTGAATTGAATCAATTGATAGAGAAATAATATCAACTTCAGAAGGAGAATGGATGAAAGTGATAAAAGAACGAGAAACCTCTTACGTAGTTTTGTCTTATGAGTTCATTGATAAGTTAAAAAAATTGAATAGGGATGAAGTTTTGCAAAGCAATATGATCATTTCATCGCAATCTGATGAGAAGCTACCGTGTACATTCCAACAAACAAAACCATCCAATTAACACCTTTTCTTGTCATGTTTTTGTTATCCTATATTATCATATATACCGTTTTCTTTTTTATCTCGCTCATAGTTGTCGATTTTTTTTTTTTTTTTAGAAATCTTCTCCTAGTAGTCATTAGGTTATTTATCTTTAATAACTCAATGTAAGCAATATTACAAAGTATTTTTCTTTTACCGTCTTTTTGTTCCATTTTTTATTTCAAAAGAATTCTACGGTGTTTCTCCTCTTTTTTCTTTAATTTAAAACATCCACAAATATAATTACAATTAAAACACTCACAAAAATAACTATAATTTATAAAAATGTGTCTACGTCCATTTTAATTTCTAATTAAATTAAACAATTAATACATATTAATGATTACGCGATATATGTTCTTCCGTATTTGTCATCTCTTCTCAAATTTGTTGTTTTTATGTAATTTTAATGCCATTATATTTTATTACAAAAACTTGGTTTGCTCCCTCATCTCCCTATATATATGGTAGATTATATCTTGTTATTTAAATAAGTTAGTTAATTTATTTTTATTATTTTATGTTGAATTGGGATAGAATATATTTCGTAATTATAATTTGATAACTTGATAAACTTCAAAATTCTACTGTAGTTCCAATTCGAATTTGAGAAACAAAAGAGATTGGGGAAAATTGAGTTGTTAAAATATATCTAATAGTAAGTGTTGAAAAGATATTTCAAATACTAGTTGACATATAAATCATCAGTGAACACTCTTTCTGAGATATCTCACTCTTTCTGAGATTAGATTATCTAGTGATACATGATCATCAGATTGATTCATTTTAAATATCAAATTAAATTATTTTTGTAAAAAATTTAAATTTATAAATCAAATTAATAAAATCGGGGGTTTTCAACTTCACAATTTTTCGGGTTAGTTTGATTTTTTCAAATATCAAACCAAATCATTTGTGTTTAACTTTTAAATCAATTAATGAAAACGTACTAATAAACCTTGATTTTTTATTTTTCCGGTAAAATTGTCATACAAGTATATAATTAACTTGTCCTCAAAACAATTTTTTAGTTCAACCATAATACAACTATCTAAGGTGTTTCTCAACAAAATAATACAAAATATGAGATGTGTGATGACACTAAATATTCAACAAAATAATAATAAAATGAAATAAAATAAAATATTCAAGTTAATAAGTCATTATGAAAATGATTATAATTTAAAAGTACTCAATCACGCTAAATAAGTCTAAATAGTATTAGTTACATGATTAACATTAAATTAAAATTAAAGTTAGGATATAGTTTAAATGTCTAAATCAATGTAAAATTAAAACATAATTATTCAACATTATTGTCATTTTATTGTTGAGTTAATTTATTTATTTTTGTTAGGGTTAGTGTTTAGTTAATTTTGAATTCTGCTTCATTAGAGTTGCATATATCAATGGATTATAACCTTTACTTCACTATTCAAAATTCTAAATCTCATAAAATTAAAAAATATATTAGATGATAAAAAAATATGAAAAATTATAAGTGACATTTAGAAATTATATAGAAGTCAATACTTTTATGTAGAGGGAGCTGTTCGGATGGTAAGCACCCCTCACTTCCAACCTGAAGGTTGCGATTTCGAGTCACCAAGGAAGCAAAAGGGGTGGGAGGTCCGGGGGGGTAACAGAAACCCAAACATAGATAACCCGTCCAACCCGTTCAAAATTATAAGGGTTGAGCTCAAGATAATTTGAATTGGGTTTAATCTCAACTCATTCAAGCATAGAACTTTTTAAGAGAATTCTTAATTGAGCACAATTTAATCTCCAGTTTCAACCATTTTAAATATCTTTACTAAGATATGTTCTTATGTTAAATGTATGAATTATTATCTATTCAATATCTTTTAGGATTTATCTATCCATTTGTTGTTGTTTTTTTATAAAAAAACTCTTGAGCTCAAATTCGTATTGTAATTATAAAAGTTAAATATCATCATGTTAAAATTATTGAGACTAATCGGGTAAAAATGGGTGGGTCAAGACCCAACCCAATACATTTGAATCCAAAGTAAACTTGGACAAGTCAAGACCAACTCAAATTCTATTTCAACCAATTTTAATATCTCCAATTTCAACCCAACCAGCCCACTTGACACCCCCTACTTTTATGTGTAAAATAATTTTTTAAAATTATATAATATAATATCGGGTTGATTTGGTCTCATGATGACTTTTATTTTAGTTGAAACCAAATCAACAAAGTATACGTGGGTTCTATTTCAATACCAAATCAAATCAAAACAAATCAAACCACAAATAAGATTTTTTGTTATTTGACTCATTCTATTCTTTGATTCATTTTCAGTTTTATTTTGTAAACCACTAGTTGCAAGTGTTAATATACGCCTATTTAAGGCAAATAATAATTATGGATGGTACATTCCAAAGGAATAACTAAATTGATAAAGTTACCAAAGGAAGATAAACACATTAATAATTGTAATAAATATTACAATATGAAGACATTTTTTCTAAAATAAGAATTTTCTCCTCCGTTTTATTGAAATGAATTGATGGATGTCAGCATCAGAAGGAGAGTATATGAGAATGATAAAATAAGTAGAAGCTTTGCACGTAGTCTTGTCTTATGAATGATTAATAAGCTAAATATATTGAATAAGTTGATGTTTTGAAATAGGATTTGATGATTTGACAACAATACGATGAGTAGTTATCTTGTGCATCCCAACAAACAAAATCATCCAACTGACACCTTACCTTGTCATGTGGTTAATATGAATAGATGATTAAGTATATAGCAATTATACTTAAAATACATGAATATATCCTATCAGCTTAGCTAAAACATTGGTCAAATGTGGTGCAAAGATATGTAAGCATAACGTTTTTGTTTTGCATATGTATGTACAAATCAAACAAGATCATGGTTGAACTTTCATCATACGAAAAGAATTTGTAGAAGTTGTCGGAGATCATCATTGTCTTCACCTGTGAAAGAATTCTGTAATTAGACAATGTCAAGTGATATAGAAAAAGTAGTTGATCAAAAAAAGATTAAATGTACACATTGGTGGATCAAATTGTGCTCACAACCAGAAAATAAAGAAGTATGAAGATCTAATTATACGACAAATATCAATCAATTCAAGATGCATTTGTTAAGCAATCTAATCAAACCAAACTAGAGTACACAATTTGTTTAAAAGCTTTAGTTGAGGTGGTGAGACTCCTTTTGAATCAAGGATTGATATTTCCTGGACATCGATAAGATATAGAGTCATCATTAAGCAACAATAACTTTTTGAAATTCTTTCATGGTATGAGAGGCGGTGCGATGAAATTACAAATCTTGTTTTGAAAAAATCTTCCAAAAAATAATAATGTCATTATGCAAACCGTTGTGATTGACACCCACACTAACACTCCGATGGGAGAACCACTACTGCCATCCAACTAAATCAAATAATCTAAATTAATGTATTTGAGTTACGAAAGAAAGTTAAATAAACTAAATAATGCGCAAAATACGCTTAGAATAACATGAAAGTCAGTGTACCAAAACACTAACAATGACAAGTCTAAGAATAAGGTAGTTTGAGTCCCAAAAAAGTGGACTTAAACAAAGAGAACTCAAGGCACCCTAGAAGAACTAGGTCACCCTTTAATTCAAACGGTTACTGAACTTATAAACGAGGTCTGTCAATAGCTGCCGGAAGATGCCATGTACTCAACAAATATAAGAGCAAGTGCAGAATTAGTACGCAAGCATAGTGTACTTGTAGAATCACGTGGCTATCCCACTAGTGAAACATAAACAAGCAATTACAACATTATAACACGCGCATAAATATTAACATATTCAATACTATCAAAAGAATCAATATCACAATTCACATGCTTCATCACATAGTTGGTCCTCTCACAGAACCCAAAGTCGAACTGTTAGTATGCCGGAACGTGGAAATCCAATCAAATTTTAATGCCGAAATAGGGCACTCCATCCAGTTAGCATTCCGAAATATGACAATCCGAACCAAGTTAGTGTGTCGGAACGTACGTGGCAGACGATTCCTATCACACATCACAATAACACATCAAGATCACCATTCAATCACGATTTCATGGTATTGATATTTATATTTCCCATTTCAACATCTATGATTAATATAGCAACATGCATACATATACAAGTATTACAACGAAGCAAAACAATTCTATACCACACAATCATAGAATCGCAACCATCACTTACCTCGAAATAAACTTGAAACCCTACACAACTTGATTCTTCCTTTTCCGGATTTGTTCCGCTTGTTCGCGTTCTACAAACAACAATTTATAAATTGGATTCAATAAAACCCTAGTTCAAACATATTATCATAATACCCAAATTAGGGCTTTTCCCACAATGATTCTTAGATCAAAACCCTTCCCTATCGATGATAACCCAAGAAAATAAGTTCTAGTGATTGAAAAACGGATTTAGTGAGTTAAAACCTTACCACTCTAGAGGTCGAAATCCCTGTATAGCTCCCTTGACAGAGGGAGAATGTACCCTTTCACGAAAATATTATTTTTGGAAGTACTACTCGTCCAAATTCGATTCCGTAAGTGGTACGACTTCGTTATCGCCTTATCTATCCACTCATGTAATAAAATTCATAATTAGATCTCTTATTTATTACAAGATTTTTCGTACACCTTAATAACTCCGAATTCTTCCAAATCTAGACTAGATTGGGTAATTCCAAGTTGCTACGAAAGAGTTTCTTTTTCCGATTCTTTCTTCATTTACTTTTTCATAACGACGGAATCAAGTCGTTACAAATAATAATTTTAGTTCTCATAAAATTTACAAATATATCATCACTGCTTGTAAGATTGAAACAATTAAGTTATTATGAAGGATCTAAATGGTTACTATTTGTCATTGCTAGTCGATGAATGTTGTGATGTATCACGTAAAGAGGAAATGAAAATTGTTTTGTGATATGTTGTTAAATAGAAAATTTGTAATTGAAAGGTTTATTGGGATTTTTTATGTTCATAATACTAGTGCTTTATGTTTTAAAAAAAACAATTGTTAATTTTTTTGCTCGATAATTTTTTAGTGTATATCATATACGTGGAAAATATTATTATGGAGCAAGCGATATGCAAGGGCGACTGAGTGGCCTCAAATTTTGATTCAACAAGAAAGTAGATCAGCTCATGCAATCCATTGTTTTATTCATCAACTTTAGTTGACTCTTGTTGGGGTATTTAAAATTATTGATGTTGATTCTTAATTTGATGAAGAGAGCACCAGAGTAACATGATATCTTAAAGTTTGTCAAAAATTTGAGATTGCTTTCATATTGACTTGATGAAATATATTGTGGCTATTACTAATGAGGTTAATGAGGAAAGAACAAGATATTACAAATGTCATTCTACTTGTTAAAGTGGTGAAGAGATGATTGCAAAATCTAAGGGATGAAGGATGAAATTCACTTATCGAGAATGTATCTAAACTTTTTTGTTAAGTATGACATTTTGATACCTAACTTTAATGAGTTTTATGTTAATTTTGAAAGATCTTGATGCAAAGTTATCGAGTATACTATCTCACATCATTATCGTGTTAAATTTTATCTTAAGATTATTATTGAAAACTTCAAGAACTCAATGATCGATTTAATGAGGTGAGAATAAATTTACTTATTGCAGTTGCTTACTGGAATTCGATTGACTCGCTTTTTAATTTTAACATCAAGAATGTATTGATAATGACTGAATTATATCCTGATGATTTTTGTGGAAATATGGTGGTTACTCTTAAGACTTAGGTAAAAACATATATTGTTGATGTTCATGCTGTTTGTAAGACCCCTAAAATGAATTAAGGTGTCTAGAGACTCACATGTCCATAATAAGCTTGTTAATATGTTAATTTAGTGTTTTAAAGCATGTATGATTAATTTGAAGTCATTTGGAAGTCAAACATCCAAGAACGTCCAAGACGTTCGAAAGTTAGCCCTTGGACGTTCTTGAGTGTGCTTAGAAAGTTTTGACATGTTTTACGTGTTCGTTTTGATTGAAACTTATATGGAAGGTACTTAACATGTATAAGTGTGTATTTACGTTGGAAACATCTGGGTACGACTCTTCAAGGCCCCCACAAAAGTCCCTCAAGGAGGACCCCAAACACTGCCTTGGCAGTGTCTATCAACGGCCATGATTGACGCCTCGTCAGTGCACCTACGCCCCGTCGATAGGGAGGAGTCGTTCAAGACATAGCCTAGTGAAGTCTCAATACAATTGAAAAGCCTCAGACCCAAACGGTAGTTTCCAGTACAACCCGTTGATTGGTCTATTGGCCGTCGATTCAGGGCGTCAATGCATCCTGCAATTGCTGCCAGGCGCACTGTTTTAGTAAGGGGTGAATGGGAAATTCACCCCACGTCCTAACATGAACCTAGGAGGTTTATTTTAATATTTTTGGGTATACTAAGTTAGTTAAAAAGATCAAAACCCAAAACCCAATTCACAATTCAAAATTAGACTTCCCTCTCAAAAACAAACTCTCTGTAGAAACCTTCATTGGAGATGAAGCTCAAGAACAGCTTGGATCTTGGATTCCCATGGATTCTTCATCAAGATTTCGTGGTTTTATACAACAATGAGGTATGCTGATCCTTCATCCTTAGTCAACCTTTCTTCTAAGGAGTTCCTTCAAAGCTTTTCAATGAGAATTCATGATCAAGCTTCTTATCTGTCAATCTAGCCATGTGTTCTTTCTCAAAATGATTTCAAAAGCATTTTAGGATGAATTGACGATTATACACTGTTTTATATGTTGAACTCAATCCAATTTTATGATGAACCCATGTTTCTTACAATTCTCAAATTAGCCTATGTCATGGGCATTGTGATCTCGATTATGTGTTAATTGAATTATGATTCTAGCATGTTAAATTGATTATAGCTACTGTTTTGTATTCATATTGATGGTGAATTGTTGATTAATGATCCATGTAGATCAAGGTTTTAAAATTTGGTGAGATTGACCTATGTTCTTTTATCTTCTATTGATTGATAATATCGAGTAATTGATATGATCTCGATTTTATGGAAATTGAAGTATGATTTCGTTTATGTTATGTTATCTTTAGATACTGTCCTATATTGATATTATTGATGAATTATGAGTATTGATCATTGGTTATCAAAGCAAGGGATATGTGGTAATATTGCTATATTTCTCTACTTTCTTATAGAATTGCTAGTAGCCTTGGCCTCGTACGGCATTGTGTGGTATGATACACTTATGGTGGCGGTGTTTACTTCTTGTTAATATATATATGTGTTGATCATGTCCTTGAATACAAAGTGAATGTTATATGAGTGTGTGGTTATGATGATTACACCATGTGAAGCATGCCTAGTCTTCTATTCTAGTTTATGATCTAGGTTGTATTGCTAATGTTATGAACATGTGAATGATTATGTTAGGGTTAGGTATAGGTGCTGCCATTGATGAGTTATAATGGTTAATGAACCCTTACCTATGTACCCCTATATGAATGTGTGATTAGCTAATGCTAGGAGTCTTGGATGTAATGTGAAGTTTTCTTGTCTCCTATGCTAGTATGTGATGTGTGGTCTATGCTAGAAGGTGCATTATGGTCTTAAGAGGGTGGCTGCCTCAATATGTGGTTGATATCCATTATGTGATCATGTTGACTAATGTACAGACACTCACACATTATGCATGCTTACAAGTAGTATAGGTTCATGGTGTCTAATGAAAGGGTATTCTCATATGCACTCATGTCTACTACTATGCATGTAAGGTATATGTGTCCATCAAGTACGTTATGTATCCCTTAACTAGGATGTAATACTCCAAAAGTCTAAAGCCTAATCTAGACCTTAACATGCGTTTCTAAGGGTTGTAACACTATTTCAAGGTCAAATATAATGTATATAAGTCATTTAGGAAGTTTTAGAATCAAAGCATCAAGAAACGTCCATGACGTCCGGAAACTAGTTCAAGAAGTGCTAGTGTGCCTTAGCCTATTTAACTAGGTTTTAGCAGTTGGAATTCGATAGAATTTGGTAGTAAGGTGTCTAATACGTATTAGAGTTTGTTTATAGTCGAATATTCTGGGTACGACTCCCCAAGTACCAACCAAAGGTTCCTTGAGGAGGACCCTCCCATGTTGGCTAAAAAGCTGTCATGGACAGTGTCTACCAACAAAGGCCAACAACGGGGCGTGGTTCAATCGAGGGGGCGTCGATGGCCACTGTTATTGGAAACTTAGCCATTTTGGCCAAAGGTCCATTTGTACCAGTCTCTGACACCATGGACGGATGTGCATGACGGTGGGGGGCAAGGGCGTAGGTTGACCTACGGACCGTCGATCGAGGTCCTGCCACTGTTTTTACTGTTAAGTCTTAAGTTGTGTCATTTAATTAATTAGGTGGTTAGTTATTTAGTTAGGGGTTAGGTGAGGTCTAATTAAGTTAGTTAATGACTTATATAAAGACCTAAATCTAATTAAACTAACCGAACTCTCATATTTCCCAAAGTCCAATTGCTCTTCCATCTCTCTTCTTTCTCTCTCCCAAATAGAAGAACTCCATTGAAGGGATAGGTCAAGGTCTAAGGGCAGCAAGAAGGGTTCTTTTATCCATCATTCCTCATCAATTAACAAGGTATGAGATCCTTTCACCTTTGGGATTTCTTTCCCCAAAGGGTTCTTCAAAAATTAATTTAAAAAGATGAATTTCAAGTGGGTTTTCTTCTATAACGAATTTGATCTTCCAAATTTCTTTGTTTAATGATTTCTTTAGGTGATTATGATTATATTATGATGTAATATGATTCAATTATTCTAGTTATTGATGAATTAACCTAGTTTGTTAAGTAGATCATGAATTTGACCCAAATCCCTAACCCTAGGTTCTGAACTAGTGATGAATTGATGTGTACTGATTCAATTGATTTCATTATTGTGTTAATTGCTATTGTGTGATGATATTACACCCATTATTGGGTTGAATTGGATGGTTGATGAAAATACCTTGGATGATGGCTTGTGAAGGAGATGAGGTAAGTCTTGTGATCTCAATCCTTTATTTCAATGATGATTACTTGTGTTTAGTGATCAAGTTATATTGAAGTATACCTTATGATAAGATTGATTAACGTTGGTATGATGTTGATTTGAAATGTCTTGAATTATGAATTGTGAGTTGTTGTCTAGGATGTAATGACATAAGGGTGGTGATGAATTTGCGTATGTGGCTTATCATAATATGGTTATGTAAATGTGCTAACCTCACATGTGTGAATTGTATCAAAAGGACAATACTCATGCAATTCCTATTGAGCTATGACTATGAATTTATAAGGGGTAGAACCCTATGACCTAAACTAAGTTATGATTATTAATGAAAGACATTTCAAAAGGGACTCTAGCTTAGCACCGAGTGAACTAGAAGTGAGGAGTGTCCCTTCCCACATAGGGAAGGTAGGATCACTATTGTACTCATGAGATTGTTGTAACATTCTGGAAATGCCATGACTTAGACTAGAGCTTAATATATTTAATAATGCTTATGATGTTTCCAGACCTATATTAATGTAATAAACTCATTTGGAAAAGGTTAGAGACAAAACGACTAAGAAAAACCTTGACGTCCAGAAACTAGCTAATTCGAACTAGTTGACGTCCCTATGTTTGATGATGGTTTAGAGGTGTCAAATGAAGTCCAAAACGTGTAATGAGACCATGTATAGGTAGTATGTAGTACAAAGGGTCCAAACGTACGGTAACGACACCCCAAGGACCACCCGAAGGGTCCTTGGGGAGGACCCCAACAATGGTAAGGCAAGCTGCCAAAGCAGCCTGCACGATCAAGATTGGAACATGTAGTGTGCGACGCGCAGGGAACACGAGGTGTTTTGCCTCCAAGATTTGAGAGGCAGACTCGCGACGTGAGGCTGACACGCACCTCTCTACCTCAGCTAAAAAATTAATAAAAATAACGGGATTTACCCCCGCGACGCGCAGCTACTTCCCAGAATCTTAAAAGTCGTATTTTTGGTAATTTAACTTAATAAAAAGACCCATTTAAGTGGAGGGTCTTTTGGGTAATTCATAGGACGACTATATATGTATTTTAGGTCAGTTTTAGACAACTTTTAGAAGTCCCAAATCAGATCAAACGAAAATTCTCTCAATCTCTCAAGAACACTCTCTTTTCCAAACTCCATTGAAGAACAAGAAAAGCTTAAGGAAGTAGACGAAGTTTTCGAAGTTTCCAATCAGATTTTCGTGGATTATTCATCTATAAGGTATGGGTTTTTCAATCTTGAAATTCCTTTCCCCAAGAGGTCCTTTCAAGATAAGTTTTCAAGAACTTTAAATACTAGGGTTTTTACTCTACAAAATGGATTTTCTTCCTAACCCTAGATTTATGATTTTTTAATGAAAAATAAATGTTTTCTATGGTTAATTTCACACGAATTGTTGATTATTTGATTCATAATGTTTGTATTTCGTGTGATACATGATCCTTCTCTAAGTGATGGTTTTGTATGGGTTGTTTCTAGTATTTGATAACGTGCAAACGTTAGGATTGGAATTTAAGGTTTGAATGAACCCTTTAACGACCCGTTTCCCTTCTCCTACACTATGCATTGATCTTGTACATGATTTGATGAGTTGTTCTTGATTATGCCATTGAGTATTTCGCTATGTATGATTATGAATGTTGTAAGATGAATAAGGTTCTTGGAAGCAAGAGGTAAGTCTTCTAAGTGTGATTACTCTCAATGTTTATGTTAACCTATAAGTATGATGCTATGATTACAAAAGGAATGTATGATGTTGTTATGTGAATATGCTGGTCTATGAACCTGTAAATTGTGAGCTCATGATAAGAATACGAAAATGCAAGTTTATGATATCCCTTGTATGCTTTACACAAGGTGATTATGTTATGTTAATCTCAAATATGAAGGGCTATAATGAAAGGAAATTCTCATCTAATCTTAAAAGAGCTCCTGATCATGTTATACATGGAGCTAATCTCCTATGACCTAAGATAAGTTTATGATAAAAGACAACTTAAAGGTTATTCAAGAAAGGGACTTAAGCTAAGCACCGATGAACTAGATATGAGAAGTGTCGCTTCCCTAGTTGGAAGGTAGGTTGACAATGATTCTCATGAGATTGAGGCTGCCATGTATTGTGGAACTATGAGTCTCTAATACATCTACTAGTTCTTGGACTATGTTGCCACCGTAGGATACTAGCTAGTGGATCCACATAGAAAGCTATGTCATGTTAGGTTCTACTTTGGCCGGTAGACCACCTTTTTTCGGTGTGGGGTTCCATGACACCGGATTCCATATTTAGCTCACATGGTCTATGTCGGTTAAGGCAAAGGTTCCCTCATGTAAAATGAAAGACAAGTAAATGAACGTTAACTAGGGTGACTTGAGGAGTCTACTTAGTATAGGTAGGGGTATGAGACTATACCTAGACATTGAACAAGTTAACTCGAAGGAAAGTCCTAGGAGATTTTCTTATGTAATAACATGAAAGATATATGTTTATGATACAAAATTTATACTCTTATATGATTTTGTTCATTATGATGAGTATCTTATTGGGTTATATGGCTATATGAAGTGATGACTACTTATGTTACAAGTTATATGAAGCAAAGCTTTACTCATGGTCTCCTATTTTATCTACTTGGTTGTGTGGGGTTATGGGATTCACATGACCATTGCACTTGTAGGTTGGGGATGAGATCATTGGTAGGTTTTTTGTGTGTTATGTTCTATGATCCTTTGAAGATGTAATTTTAACATGACTCTACGATAATATCTCTTTGATTATGATCATGCTTTAAGTTGATGGAATCCTTAACTTGTATATGTCAATTGGTATGTGTCTTGAAGATTTTTATATGACTTATCATGTTTTCTAAAGAAAAGTTAAATGATCCTTTTTCATGCATGTCCTTAAGTGTTTTGTGCATATACCCATACTTAGTACATGTGGCGTACTAACCGCATTACTTTATATTACTACAACTTTAGGTTCCAGCCATTGAAGTTTAAGCAGGTCGATTTTAAGAAACTTGGAACTCTTTCTCCAAGTCTTGGTAGGTCCTCATGTTCGAGACGCTATCATTTATATTCCAGCTTATGAAGACTTAGTAGTTTTTAGAATACGTTATTTCCATTATGTTCTTTGGATTCTGTTGTATTAAGGCCTATATCGCATATTGACTATTATTGGCTGAGTCAAGATTTGCACTCTTAGATGGTTTTATATATGTGAGACACATTTATAGATTTTTGTATGTCCGTATATATGCTAAGTATGAAGTCTAAGTATACTTAAATAGTATGTTAAAAGTTTTAATTTTTTCGCAAATTTTACTGATCACATGTTATGACGAATGCTAAGGGCTTGCCTCTGTCCTCTGAAAGGACGACGATGCCGGTCTCATCCGTGGTGTATTCTCCGGGTGTGATAAACTTGGTATCAGAGCATGAGGTTAAATATTTTAGGATCAATGTCTCTCTAAACCACGTTACCTAGTATCTTGTTCATGGTTGTGAAGCGCGCCACAATTGTGGACGAGAGGCTATGTGATAATTAGGAAACTTTTATTTTCTTGATACTCCTATGTCGTTCCTTTAGAGTTTTGACACTATGTGTCTATTAGCATCTAATCCCTTTCTTGTGTACTTATGAGATGAACACAAGAAGGACAGCCGCTAGAAGAGTAGTAGAGGAGATTGCGAATGCGGGAGCTACTCCGCAAGGTAACCGAAATTCTCCTCAAGTGCAAGATGTTGCAAATGATCAAGTTCCGGTGAATCCTCCAGCTATTACGGATGGTGAGGTGAGGTCAGCCCTGTTCCAAATGGCCCAATCCATCACCACCCAAGCTCAGGCCATCACGGCTCAAGCTAACAAAGAGGTTGCACCTCGAGAGAACCAGCATGCTAGTACTATGGATAGCCGTTTGAGAGATTTTACGATAATGAATCCTCCTATTTTCCTTGGATCAAAAGTTGATGAAGACCTCCAAGATTTCCTTGATGAGGTCTACAAGATTTTGTTTTCTATGGGGGTGAGTACTACTAAGAAGGGTGAACTTGCTGCTTATCAACTCAAGGACGTGGCTCAGACATGGTACAATCTGTGGAAGGATAGTAGGGCTTTAGGAGATGGTCCCGTGACTTGGGAGATCTTCAAAAAGGACTTTCTTGACAGATTCTTTCCAAGGTAACAAAGAGAAGCTAAGGTATAGGAGTTCATCAACCTTCGTCAAGGAGGTATGAGTGTTAAGGAATACTTCTTGAAGTTCATTAAGCTGTCCAAATATGCTTCTTCTTTGGTTTCTAATACTAGGGATGAAATCAGTCGTTATGTAATGGGTGTGTCCGAAGAGCTTGAAGAAGAATGTCGTGCAGCCATGCTTCATGACAATATGGATCTTTCTAGGTTGATGGTTCATGCTCAACAGGTTGAGGAAAGTCGCTTAAGGAAGAGGAATAGGGAAGCTAAGAAGGCAAAGTCTTTTGAGAATGGTTCTTCTAAGAGTAGGCTTGATGTTCAAGACAAGTCTAATTGTAAGAAGAGGTTCTCAAACCAAATTCCTTCAAATTTCTCCAAGAATCACAATGATAGAGGATCTAATCCTAAACCTCAAAAGGGGAGAAATGTTGATCCACCAAGAGAAAGACCAACTTGTGGTAAGTGTGGTAAGAAACATATGGGCGAATGTCTTGTTGGAACTAATAGTTGCTATGGTTGTGGCAAAGGTGGCCATATGGTGAAAGATTGTCCTAATGTGAGAAGTCAAGGTAAGGGTAATAGCCAAGCTCAACCAAGCGGTCCTAATTCTGAAACTCCAAAAAGGAACCATTTGTATGCACTCAAGGCTAGGGGTGAACAAGAAAGCTCTCCCGATATTGTGACGGGTATGTTACAAGTTTTCTCTGTTAATGTTTATGCTTTGCTTGACCCAGGTGCTACTTTTTCTTTTGTTACACCTTTGGTAGCTCGGAAGTTTGATGTACTTCCCGATGTGTTGACTGAACCCTTTTCGGTTTGTACCCCAATGGGTGACTCGATACTTGCAAAAAGAGTCTATAGGAAATGTCCTGTGATGCTGCCAAATAGAGTTACTCTTGTTGATTTGGTAGAACATGACATGTTTGATTTTGATATCATCTTGGGTATGGATTGGCTTCATGATTGTTTTGCTTCCATAGATTGTAGAACAAGGGTAGTGAAGTTTCAATTCCCTAATGAACCTATTCTAGAGTGGAAGGGGGAAAATTCCATGCCAAGGGATCAAATCATTTCTTGTTTGAAGGCTTGTAAGATGATAACCAAGGGTTTTTTATACCATGTGGTGAGGGTTAAGGACCTAGAATGTGAAACTCCTTCTATTGAGTCAGTCATTGTATTTAGAGAATTCCCAGAGATTTTTCCTAATGACCTTCCAGGAGTTCCTCCCGAAAGGGAAATTTACTTTGGCGTTGATTTATTACCGGATACGAATCCCATTTCAATTCCTCCATATAGGATGGCTCCGGCTGAATTGAAAGAGTTGAAGCTCCAACTCAAGGATTTACTAGACAAGGTTTTCATACAACCTAGTATTTCTCCATGGGGTGCTCCAGTCTTGTTTGTTAAAAAGAAGGATGGGTCCTTAGAATGTGCATTGATTATCGCCAACTTAATAAGGTCACCATAAAGAACAAGTATCCTCTCCCTAGGATTGATGATCTATTTGATAAACTCCAAGGTGCTAGTTTCTATTCCAAAATTGACTTAAGGTTGGGATATCACCAACTTAGGGTGAGAGGTGAAGATGTTCCAAAAACAACTTTCCGAACTAGATATGGTCACTATGAATTTCTAGTTATGTCTTTTGGGTTAACAAATGCCCCAACGGCGTTTATGGACCTAATGAATAGAGTTTTCCGAGATTACCTTGACTTATTTGTGATTTTGTTCATTGATGATGTTTTGATATACTCCAAGAATGAAGATGAGCATCAGAGTCACTTGAGGTTGGCCTTGCAAGTCCTTAAAGAACACCAACTTTATGCCAAATTTAGCAAGTGTGAATTTTGGTTGAGTCGGTTGCTTTTGTTGGCCATATTATCTTTGGTGATTATGTAGAGGTTGATCCGAAGAAGACGAAAACAGTCAGAAATTGGCCTAGACCTTTGACTCCCAAAGACATAAGGAGTTTAATGGGTCTAGCCGGCTATTATAGGAGGTTTGTTTATGGATTTTAATCCATTGCTTCTCCTTTGACAACTTTGACCCAAAAGAAGGTGAAGTTTGAGTGGTCGGAAGCTTGTGAGAAAGGTTTTTAAGAGTTGAAAGATAAGCTTACCTCCGTTCTGTTGTTGACCTTACCGGAGGGTAATGAAGGCTTTATGGTGTATTGTGATACTTCCCGAGTGGGTTTGGGATGTGTCCTCATGTAGCATGGTAAGGTGATAGCTTATGCTTCTAGACAACTCAAAGTTAATGAGAAGAATTACCCAACTCATGATCTTGAGTTAGCCGTTGTAGTTTTTGCCTTAAAATTATGGAGGCATTATTTGTATGGTGTGCATGTTGATGTGTTTACTGACCATAATAGTCTTAAATATGTGTTTACACAAAAGGAGTTGAACCTTCGACAAAGAAGATGGTTAGAATTGTTAAAGGATTACGACATGAGTGTTCTTTACCACCCCGACAAAGACAACGTGGTTGCGGATGCTTTGAGTCGTATGACTATGGGAAGTGTGTCTCATGTGGATGAAGAGAAGAAAGAACTTGTGAAAGATGTTAATAGGTTGGCTCGCCTAGGTGTGCGGTTAGAATATTCTCCAATTGGTGGTTTCATGGTCCATCATAACTCCGACTCATCATTAGTGGTTGAGGTGAAATCTAAGCAACATCTTGATCGTCTATTCATGGATTTGAAGGAATCAGTACTTAATAAGATCAATGAGTCATTCTCCCAAGGGGGGATGGTGTTCTTAGGTACCAAGGAAGATTATGTCTACCCGATGTTGAAGATTTGAGAAATCTGATTCTAGAAGAAGCCCATGGTTCTCGCAATTCTATACATCCATGTGCCACCAAAATGTATCATGACCTTAGAGAGGTCTATTGGTGGGATGGTTTAAAGAGGGACATAGCAGAGTTTGTCGCTAAGTGTCCAAACCACCAACAAGTTAAAGCTGAGCATCTAAAACCTGGTGGTTTAACCCAAATCATTGAGGTTCCTACATGGAAGTGGGAAGCCATCAATATGGACTTTGTTGTTGGGTTGCCTCGAACTCGAAAACAAAATGATTCTATATGGGTTATTGTGGACAAGTTGACCAAATATGCCCATTTTATTCCTGTTAAGTCTACATATATTGCCGAAGATTATGCAAGAATCTACATTAATGAGATTGTGAGTCTTCATGGGATTCCTTTGTCCATCATTTCGGATAGAGGTGCCCTATTCACTTCTCGTTTTTGGAAGGCTTTTCAAAAAGGTTTAGGTACTCAACTGAAACTTAGTACCGCTTTTCATCCTCAGAAGGATGGTCAAGCGGAGCGTACCATTCAGACCCTTGAAGACATGTTGAGAGCATGTGTCATTGATTTCAAGGGAAGTTGGGATGATCACTTACCTTTGATTGAGTTCTCTTACAACAATAGCTATCATTCGAGCATCTCTATGGTACCTTTTGAAGCTCTTTATGGTAGAAGGTGTAGATCTCCAGTTGGATGGTTTGAGGTTGGTGAGTCCTCACTCCTTGGTCAAAAGATTATCTATGAGTCTATAGAGAAGGTTCGAATCATAAGACATAGATTGAAGATAGCCTATAGTCGGAAAAAGTCTTATGTTGACAATAGAAGAAGAGATCTTAAGTTTGAAATAGGTGATCATGTCTATTTGAAGATCTCACCTATCAAAGGGGGGATGAGATTCGGTAGCAAAGGGAAGTTAAGTCCCTGGTATGTTGGTCCTTATGAGGTTTTACAACGAATTGGAAAGGTTGCCTATGAGTTGAAACTACCTAGTGAACTAGCTTCGATTCATCCGGTGTTTCATGTTTCCATGCTCAAGAAATGCATAGGCGACCCGGTGTCTATTCTGCCTATTGAAGGTTTAGGAGTGGATGAGAACCTCTCCTATGAAGAGGTTCCGGTTGAGATCCTAGATTGCCAAGTCAAGACGTTGAGGAACAAAGAGATTGCCTCTGTAAAAGTTCTATGGAGGAACCATCTTGTTGAGGGTGCAACATGGGAGGCTGAAGACGACATGAAGCCCCGTTACCCTCATCTATTTACTCCTGGATGTTAGATATTCCTCCTAATAGAGAAAGTAACGCATAAGCATGAAATTAACTTGTTTACTAAATAGGTGCATGTTTTGGTAAAACATTGTACTAACTAGAGTTTTAAGATGTTTTCATACTCTATTCTTGCACTTATGTAAAACTTGTAGGCATATGTTTTCTTGAGATTTTGTTGTGTTGTTGTTATCTTGAGAAGATTGATACCATGGTAAATCTTTGATGCATTCTGAGCTTATGATAAGGTTGAGAAGGAAATTTCTCACTATGTGTTATGAAATGTATAGCTCTTATATGTTTGTACATAATGAATTTAGTGCTAAGTGTAATGATATGTTATGTGCTGGTTGAGCTGCTAGTATTGAGTCATTTTCCTACCCTCCAAAAGATTTTAGTGTCATTCGGGGACGAATGTTCCTAAGGGGGGGATAATGTGACATTCCGGAAATGTCATGACTAAAAACTAGAGCTTAATCTATTTAATAATGCTTAAAATGATGTTTCCAGAACTATATTAATGTAATAAACTGATTTGGAAAAGGTTAGAGCCAAAACGACTAAGAAAGACCTTGACGTCCAGAAACTAGCTATTTTGAACTAATTGACGTCCCTATGTTTGGTGATGGTTTAGAGGTGTCAAATGAAGTCCAAAACGTATAATGAGACCATGTATAGGTAGTATGTAGTACAAATGGTCCAAACGTCCGGTAATAACACCCCAAGGACCACCCGAAGGGTCTTTGTGGAGGACCCCAACATGGGTAGGCAGGCTGCCAAAGCAGCCTGCACGATCAAGATTGGAACATGTAGTGTGCGACGCGCAGGGAACACGAGGTGTTCTGCCTCCAAGATTTGAGAGGCAGACTCGCGACGCGAGGCTGACACGCACCTCTCTACCTCAGCTAAAAAATTAATAAAAATAACGGGATTTACCCCCGCGACGCGCAGCTACTTCCCAGAATCTTAAAAGTCGTATTTTTGGTAATTTAACTTAATAAAAAGACCCATTTAAGTGGAGGGTCTTTTGGGTAATTCATAGGACGACTATATATGTATTTTAGGTCAGTTTTAGACAACTTTTAGAAGTCCCAAATCAGATCAAATGAAAATTCTCTCAATCTCTCAAGAACACTCTCTTTTCCAAACTCCATTGAAGAACAAGAAAAGCTTAAGGAAGAAGACGAAGTTTTCAAAGTTTCCAATCAGATTTTCGTGGATTCTTCATCTATAAGGTATGGGTTTTTTACTCTTGGGATTCCTTTCCCCAAGAGGTCCTTTCAAGATAAGTTTTCAAGAACTTCAAATACTAGGGTTTTTACTCTACAAAACGGATTTCCTTCCTAACCGTAGATTTATGATTTTTTAATGAAAAGTAAACGTTTTCTATGGTTAATTTACATGAATTGTTGAGTATTTGATAGATAATGTTTCAATGTCGTGTGATACATGATCCTTCTCTAAGAGATGGTTTCGAATGGGTTGTTTCTAGTATTTGATAACGTGCAAATGTTAGGATTGGAATTTAAGGTTTGAATGAACCCTTTAACGACCCGTTTTCCTTCTCCTATGCTATGCATTGATCTTGTACATGATTTGATGAGTTGTTCTTGATTATGCCATTGAGTATTTCACTAAGTATGGTTATGAATGTTGTAAGATGAATAAGGTTCTTGGAAGCAAGAGGTACGTCTTCTAAGTGTGATTACTCTCAATGTTTATGTTAGCCTATAAGTATGATGCTATGATTACGAAAGGAAAGTATGATGTTGCTATGTGAATATCTGGGCTATGAACATGTAAATTGTGATATCATGATAAGAATACGAAAATTCAAGTTTATGATATCCCTTGTATGCTTTACACAAGGTGATTATGTTATGTTAATCTCACATATGAAGGGTTATGATGAAACAAAATTCTCATCTTATCTTAAAAGAGCTCATGATCATGTTATACAGGGAGCTAATCTCCTATGACCTAAGATAAGTTTATGATAAAAAACAACTTAAAGGTTATTCAAGGAAGGGACTTAAGCTAAGCATCGATGAACTAGATATGAGAAGTGTCCCTTCCCTAGTTGGAAGGTAGGTTGACAATGATTCTCATGAGATTGAGGCTGCCATGTATTGTGGAACTATGAGTCTCTAATACATCTCCTAGTTCTTGAACTATGTTGCCACCATAGGATACTAGCTAGTGGATCCACATAGAAAGCTATGTCATGTTAGGTTCTACTTTGGCCGGTAGACCACCTTTTTTCGGTGTGGGGTTCCATGACACCGGATTCCATATTTATCTCACATGGTCTATGTCGGTTAAGGCGAAGGTTCCCTCATGTAAGATGAAAGACAAGTAAATGAACGTTAACTAGGGTGACTTGAGGAGTCTACTTAGTATAGGTAGGGGTATGGGACTCTACCTAGACATTGCACAAGTTGACTTTAAGGGAAGTCCTAGGAGATGTTCTTATGTAATAACATGAAAGATATAAGTTTATGATACAAAATGATACTCTTATATGATTTTGTTCATTATGATGAGTATGTTATTGGGTTATATTGCTATATGAAGTGATGACTACTTATGTTACAAGTTATATGAAGCAAAGCTTTATTCATGGTCTCCTATCTTATCTACTTGGTTGTGTGGGGTTATGGGATTCACATGACCATTGCACTTGTAGGTTGGGGATGAGATCATTGGTAAGTTTTTTGTGTGTTATGTTCTATGATCCTTTGAAGATGTAATGTTAACATGACTCTTCGATAATATCTCTTTGATTATGATCATGCTTTAAGTTGATGGAATCCTTAACTTGTATATGTCAATTGGTATGTGTGTTGAAGACTTTTATATGACTTAGCATGTTTTCTAAAGAAAAGATAAATGATCCTTTTTCATGCATGTCCTTAAGTGTTTTGTGCATATACCCATACTTAGTACATGTGGCGTACTAACCGCATTACTTTATATTACTACAACTTTAGGTTCCAGCCATTGAAGTTTAAGCAGGTCGATTTGAAGAATCTTGGAACTCTTTCTCCATGTCTTGGTACGTCCTTATGTTTGGGATGCTATCATTTATATTCCAGCCTATGAAGACTTAGTAGTTTTTAGAATACGTTATTTCCATTATGTTCTTTGGATTCTTTTCTAATAAGGCCTATATTGCATATTGACTATTATTGGCTACGTCCAGATTTGCACTCTTTGATGGTTTTATATATGTGAGACAGATTTATAGATTTTCGTATGTCCGTATATATGCTAAGTATGAAGTCTAAGTATAGTTTAATAGTATGTTAAAAGTTTTAATTTTTCCGCAAATTTTACTGATCACATGTTATGACGAATGCTAAGGGCTTGCCTGATTCCTCTGAGGGGACGACGACGCCGGTCTCATCCAGGGTGTACTCTTCGGGTGTGACAATTATATACTATAATTCATGTAGCATAAATAGGATTCAAACTACATCTCCTAGTTCTTGAACTATGTTGCCCCATAGGAATACTAGCTAGTGGATCCACATAGATGCTATGTTCATGTTTTAGTACTACCTTGGCAAGTAGTCCACCTTCTTTCGGTGTAGGGTTACATGACACCCAATTCCACATTAGCTCATGTGGTCTATGTCAGTTAAGGCAAGATGTTTCCTAAAGTAAAATGAAGTAATTAAGTGAACTCTAACTAGGATGATTTAAGGGGTTTGGCTTAGTCTAGGTAAGGGTATGAGACTCTACCTACACATTGCATTAGTTAGCCTTGAGGTAAGTCTTAGAGGGATGTTCTTATGTGCTTATGTGTTTATAAATGTAAATGGTTGTATATGTTGATCTTACATGTTAATGATACTATGTGATATGGGTTTCACTTATGGACATGTGGTTGGTCTCTATTGCTTAAGTATGATGATGTCTACTCTTAATGATATAGTATGTAAAGTGGGCATTGCTTATGGTTCATGTTGGGTTTACTTGGTTGAGTGAGGTTATGGGGCCTTACTTAGTCATTGCACTAGTGGACTTAATGGGGGTTTATGAGTGATGGTCTTGCTTATATTATGATGTTACAAACTCTTATGCATTCTTGTTGATATTATTACTTGATGATAGAGTTGTATTGATTATGTGCTCAATTATGTTGATATGCATGTTTACTTGACTAGACTTGGTATTGTTGGTCTAGTGATTTACCTGGTCTTGACTTAAGGAATATGTGCTTATTGACTTGTATTGGTTCTTGAATATGCATAAGGTATTTCCAAAGTGACTTTGCATGTCTTTGAATAAATGTCCCTTTCTAGCATGATTTCTACGTTGTATGTGCATATGATTCAATACTTAGTACAAGTGATGTGCTAACCCCATTTATCCCATTTTTCCCAATATTTTAGGTTCCGTTCGTTGAAGAGTTCGTGACGACTTTTGAAGGAAGGCTTGGAATCATTCTCCAAGTGTGGGTATGTCCTCAAGTCCGAGGATGATGCCTTGCTATTACTCTATCCATGTTTCTTTGTTGTAGTCTAAAGACGATTATTTCATATTACTTGTTCCAAGATATTGTTGTTAGCCCTATGTGGCATTTATACATTGTGTAAGGGCTTATGACCATGTTGATTTGACTCCGTTTAGATGGTTTAATATGAGACATTCCTTTTAAGATTATGTTATGTATCTTATATATATATGTGTCATAAAAGTAGAAGACTATGTAATCTTCTTATATGAAGGGTCTATGTATACTCGATATGAATATATTATGTGTAAGCGAGAGGTCTAAGTAAACCTCATTAAGTACTGTAGATGAAAAGTTTTAAATTTCCGCATTTTTAATCTATGAATGTAATGATAAATGCTAAGAGGCTAGTCCTAGTCCTCTCCAAGAACGACGACGCCAGTTTCGTCTAGGGGTACTTCCCGGATGTGACAAACTAGGTATTAGAGCCAGGTTTAATATCCCTAGAAATGATGTTTCATTAAACCACGTCTATGCATATTCTTATTCATAATTGTGAAACGTGCCACTCTTATGAATGAGAGACTGTGATGCTTAGAAACTCGCATCTTCTTGTATTCCTATGTCATGCCTCTAGAGTCTTATTATGTGCTTTCATCTAAACCTTTTATCGTTGTTATAGGTATGAATACTCGAAGAGAAGCTGCTAGAAGGGCCGAAGAAGAGATAGCTAATGTGGGGGCTCAGGAAAACCAAGTGCCTCCACAAGACAATCAAGTGCCTCCACTTGAAGAAGTTGCTATAGGTGATCAGGTTTCGGTTGTTCCTTCACCGATGACCAATGGAGAGATAAGGGCGGCTTTTCTCAATTTGTCCCAAGCCATGAACTCTTAATCCAATGTCATCACTTCTTAAGTCCAATACATGACGGCTCAAGTGAATAGGGAGGTTGGACCCCGACTGCCTCATCCTGATAACAAAATGGCATCTCGTTTGAGAGACTTTACTAGAATAAACCCACCTATGTTCTTCGGTTCCAAAGCGGATGGAGACCCTCAAGATTTCCTCGACTAAATCTATAAGATTATCTATGATATGGGTGTGACCTCAATTGAGAAGTCCGAGTTAGCGGACTATCAACTCAAAGATGTGACCCAAACTTGGTACATGCAATGGAGGGATAATAGGGGCATTAAGAGGTAGTCCGGTGACTTGGGAGATCTTCAAGAAGGCTTTTCTTGATCGTTTCTTTCCTAGAGAGATTATGGAAGCTAAGGTGGAAGAATTCATCAACCTTTGTCAAGGAGGTATGAGTGTACTCGACTATTCTTTGAAGTTCACTAAATTGTCCAAGTATGTTCTATCGTTGGTGTGTAACCCAAGGGATGAGATGAGTCATTTCCTTACGGGGGTTCTCGAAGACTTGGTTAAAGAATTTCGTTCGGCTATGCTTCATGATAATATGAATATATCTTGTATCATGTTCATGATTAACAAGTGGAAGATAGTAGGCTAAGGAAAAAGAGAGGGAGGCCAAGAAGGCAAAGTCTTATGAAGGTTGTTCTTCAAAGGGTAGGCTTGACATTAAAGATAAGCCTAGATTCAAGAAGAGGTTTTCTAATCAAGTTCCTTCCAAATTTCCAAAGGCTTGTGATGAGAGGGTGTGTAACCCTAAGTTTCAAAAGGGAATAGGTACTAGCTCACCAAGCAAGAATCCAACTTGTGGAAAGTGTGGCAAGAAGCATTATGGTGATGCCTTGTTGGGACGGAAAATTGCTTTGGGTGTGGCAAGAGTGGCCACAAGGTTAGGGATTGCCCTAATTTGAAGGGGCAAGATAAAGTTAGAGGGCAAGCTCAAGCTAGTGGTTCTAATGTGGATGCTCCAAAGAAGAATCGCTTTTATGCTCTTCGCTCTAGGTGTGAAAAAGAGAGTTCTCCCGATGTGGTGACCGGTATGTTACAAGTCTTCTTTATTGATTTATATGCTTTACTTGATCCGGGTGCTACATTATCTTTTGTTACTTCCTTGATAACTAGAAAGATTGATATTTTGCCCGATATTCTAAATGAACCTTACATGGTAACTACTTTGGTAGGTGAGTCGGTGGTTGCAAAGAGGGTGTATAGAAATTGTCCTATAATGTTGCCTAATAGAGTTACTCATGTTGAATTAGTAGAACTTGATAGGGTCGATTATGAGGTCATTTTGGCGATGGATTGGTTGCATGACTGTTTTGCTTCCATCAATTTGTAGAACAAGAATTGTCAAGTTCAATTTTCCAAATGAACTCGTCTTAGAGTGGAAGGGGGGAAATTATATTCCTAGAGGTCGTATTATCGCTTGTCTTAAGGCTTGTAAAATGATCTCAAAAGGTTGTTTATACCATATTGTAAGAGTCAAAGATTTAGACTCCGAAAATGCTCCCATTGAGTTAGTCCCCGTAGTGAGGGAATTTCCGGAGGTCTTTCCTAATGATATTCCCGGAATCCCTTCCGAACGGGAAAATGATTTTGGGTATTGACTTGCTACCGGATACCAACCCAATTTCAATTCCTCCTTATGAGATGGCTCTGACCGAATTGAAAGGAAGGCTCAACTCAAGGACCTACTAGACAAAGGCTTCATTAGACCTAGTATTTCTCCATGGGGTGCTCGTTTGTGAAGAAGAAGGATGGGTCCCTTAGAATGTGCATTGATTATAGCCAACTCAATAAAGTCACTATTAAGAACAAGTATCATCTCCCTCGAATTGATGACTTATTTGATAAACTCCAAGGGGAAAGCTACTTTTCTATGATTGACTTAAGATCAGGGTATCACAAACTTAGGGTGAGAGGTGAGGATACACAAAAAATGGCATTCCAAACTAGAAATGGTCACTATCAGTTCTTAGTAATGTCCTTTGGTCTCATTGATTCCTCGGCGGCGTTTATGGATCTCATGAATAGGTTGTTTCAAATTTACCTAAATTCATTTGTCATTGTCTTCATTGATGACATCATGGTATATTCGAAAAATGAGGGTGAACACATGGACCATTTGAGGGTGGTGTTACAAGTGCTTAAGGAAAACCAACTATTTTCCAAGTATAGAAAATGTGAGTTTTGGTTGAGGTTGGTGGCATTTCTTAGTCATATCATCTCTAGTGAGGGAGTTGAGGTTGATCCAAGGAAAACGGAGGCGGTGAAAAATTGGCCTAGACGATTGACTCCAACTGACATTAGGAGTTTCTTGGGTCTAGCGGGTTATTATAGGAGGTTTTTGGATGGTTTTGCGTCCATTGGTTGTCCTTTGACTACCTTGACCCAAAATAGTATGAAATTTGTGTGGTCGGAGGCATGTGAAAGAAGCTTCCAAATCTTGAAAGAGAGGCTTACCTCCGCTCCAGTGTTGACTTTACCGGAGGGTACGAAGGGCTTGGTTGTATATTATGATGAATCTCGAGTGGGTTTAGGGTGTGTCCTTATGCAACATGGGAAAGTAGTAGCTTATGCTTATAGACAACTTAAGGTGCATGAGAAGAATTATCCAACTCATGATCTTGAGTTAGCGGACGTGGTATTTGCCTTGAAAATATGGAGGGATTATTTGTATGGTGTCCATCTTGATGTATATACCGACCACAAGAGTCTTCAATTTGTGTTTACTCAAAAGGAGTTAAATCTCCAAAAAAGAAGGTGGTTAGAATTGTTGAAAGATTACGACATGATTGTTCTCTACCACCCTGACAAGGCCAATGTGGTCGCGGATGCTCTAAGTTGTATGAACATGGATAGTGTGTCTGATGTAGAAGAAGGCATGAAAGACCTAGTGAAAGATGTTCATATGTTGGCTCGTTTGGGTGTTAGATTAGAGGATTCTCCAAATGGTGGTTTTATGGCCATCATAACTCCGAATCTTCTTCGGTGTTCAAGGTGAAGTGTAAGCAACACCTTGATCAAACATTGATGGAGTTGGTTATTGCTAAGCTTAATGAGTCATTCTCCTAAGGAGAGGATGGTGTCTTGACGTATCAACGAAGGTTGTGTGTTCCCAGTGTTGATGACTTAGAGAAACCGGATTTTTGAGGAATCTCATGGTTCCCGTTATCCCATTCATCCGGGTTCTACAAAGATGTATCATGACCTTAGATAAGTGTTTTGGTGGGAAGGATTAAAAGGGCACATAGCAGAATTTGTTGCAAAATGTCCAAATTGCCAATAAATGAAAGCGGAGCACCAAAAGTCGGGTGGTTTACTTTAAGAAATCCAAGTTCCCACTTGGAATTGGGAAGACATTAACATGGATTTTGTGGTAGGTTTTCCTCGGACTCAAAAGCAGCATGACTCCATATGGGTGGTTGTGGATAGGTTGACAAAATCCGCTCATTTTATTCCCATCAAGTCCACTTACTCGGCCGAGGATTATGCAAGGATCTTCATAGATGAGATTGTGTGTCGCCATGGTATTCTGTTATCCATCATGAGGCGCACAATTCACATCTAGGTTTTGGAGGTCATTCCAAAAGGGTTGGGTACAAAGGTGAAGCTAAGCACCACTTTCATGCCAAAACGGATGGTCAAGCAGAGTGTACTATTCAAACCCTTGAGGATATGCTTAGATCTTGTATAATTAACTTTAAGGGTAATTGGATAAAAATTTGCCTTTGGTTGAGTTTTCTTGCAACAATAGTTACCATTCATCTATATTTATGGCTCCTTTTGAGGCCTTGTTGTAGGAGATATAGGTCTCCAATTGGATGGTTTAAAGTGGGTGAGTCTTCAATTTTGGGTTCCAAATTGATTTATAATACTTTGGAGAAAGTTCATATAGTAAGGAATCGCTTGAAAACAGCCTATAGCCGGCAAAAGTCTTATGCCAACCATAGGAGAAGAGACTTAGAGTTTGAAGAAGGTGATAAGTTGTATCTAAACATTTCACCTATGAAAGGGGTGGTGAGATTTGGCAAGAAAGGGAAGTTGAGTCCTCGTTATATGGGCCCCTATAAAATTTTGCAAAGGTTTGGTAAGGTTCTTCCGGTGTTCCATGTCTCCATGCTTAAGAAGTGTATTGGTGATCCTGAGTCCATTCTTTCTATTGAGGGTCTAGGTGTGAAATAGAACCTCTCCTATGAGGAGGTTCTGGTTGAAATCATTGATAGACAGGTAAAGAAGTTAAGGAACAAGGAATTGGCTTACGTAAAGATGTTATGGAAGAACCACCTAGTTGAGGGTGCAACATGGTAGGCCGAGGACGACGTGAAGTCCCGTTACCCTCATTTATTTTACAACTAAGGTTAGTTTTTCATATTTATAGTTAAATAATAAGTTTATTTGAAGTTTCCTTGATTTTTGGTAAAATATTGAAATATATGTTTTGTTACAGTGATTTACAGTTAACTATGCCTATAGAATTGAAAGTTTTCAAACAAAATGCTCTTTTACTTGATTTGAAACTTATGTGGCGTATTTTGGTATGTTGTGTCTTTATGAGTTGTATTGAGCATGATGATATGTGTTGAAGAAAATTTGGCATAAGTGAATACGCATGTAGTGAATGTTGAGCTCTTATGAGTTGAAAATGATGTTTTGAGTTGCATTGTGTAAAAGGTCATGTGGTTATGTTGATTTGAATTGTAACTCATGTTTTGATATGTTGTTGTTGGTTGGGCTGCTTGTCTTGAGTCTATTTATTCCTTCCAATGTATTTTAGTGTCATTCGGGGACGAATGTTCCTAAGGGGAGATAATGTAATACTCCGAAAGTCAAAAGCCTAATCTAGATCCTAACATGAGTGTATAAGGGTTGTAACACTGTTTTAAGGTCAAATATAAAGTATATACGTCATTTAATAAGTTTTAGAATCAAAGCGTCAAGAAACGTCCATGACGTCCGGAAACTAGTTCAAGAGGTTCTAGTGTGCCTTAGCCTATTTGACTAGGTTTTAGGAGTTGGAATTCAATGGAATTGGTATTAAGGTGTCTAATACGTATTATAGTTGGTTTATAGTCGAAACTTACGAGTACAACTACCCAAGGAAAAACCAAAGGGTCCTTGAGAAGGACCTTCCCATGTTGGCTAAAAAGTTGTCATGGACAGTGTCTACCAACGAGGGCCAACAACGGGGCGTGGTCAAATCGACGGGGCGTCAATGGAAACTGTAGTTGGAAACTAAGCCATTTTTTCCAAAGGTCCATTTTTACCAGTCTCTAACACCATCGACGGATGTGCAGGACGGTGGGGGGCAAGGGCGTAGGTTTACCTACGGACCGTGATCTCAATCCTTTATTTCAATGATGATTACTTGTGTTTAGTGATGAAGTTATACTGAAGTATACCTTATGATAAGATTGATTAGGGTTTGTATGATGTTTATTTGAAATGTCTTGAATTATGGCTTGTGAGTTGTTGGCTAGGATGTAATAACATAAGGGTGGTGATGAATTTGCCTATGTGCCTTATCATAATATGGTTATGTAAATGTGTTGACCTAACATGTGTGAATTTTATTGAAAGGACAATACTCATGCAATTCCTATTGAGCTATGAGTATGACTATATAAGGGGTAGACCCCTATGACCTAAACTAAGTTATGATTATTAATAAAGACATTTCAAAAGGGACTCTAGCTTAGCACCGAGTGAACTACAAATGAGGAGTGTCCCTTCCCACATAGGGAAGGAAGGATCACTATTGGACTCATGATATTGGAGACTATAATGCATATAGCATAAAGAGGGTCGCAACTACATCTCCTAGTGCTTGAACTATGTTTCCCCTAGAGGAATACTAGCTAATGGATCCACATAGATGTTATGTTCATGTTTTGGTACTACCTTGGCAAGTAGTCCACCTTCTTTCAGTGTAGGGTTTCATGACACCGGATTCTACATTAGTTCATGTGGTCTATGTCGGTTAAGGAAAGATGTTCCCAAATGGTAAAATAAAGTAATAAAGTGAACTCTAACTAGGATGACCTAAGGGGTTTGGCTTAGTCTAGGTAGGGGTATGGTACTCTGCCTATACATTGCACTAGTTAGCCTTGAGAAAAGTCTTAGAGGAATGTTTTTATGTGCTTATGTACTTATAAATATAAATGATATGTGTATGTTGATCTTACATATTAATGACACTATGTGATATGGGTTTCACTAATGGATATGTGGTTGGTCTCTATTGCTTAAATATGATGATGTCTACTCTTAATGATATAGTATGTAAAGTGGGCATTGTTTAAGGTTCTTCTTAGGTTTACTTGGTTAGGTGAGGTTATGGGGCCTTACTTAGTCATTGCACTAATGGACTTAATAGAGGTGTATGAGTGATGGTCTTACTTATATTATGATTTTACGAACTCTTATGCATGCTTGCTGATATTATAACCTGATAATAGAGTTGTCTTGATTATGTGCTCAATTATGTTGATATGCATGTTAACTTGACTAGACTAGACTTGGTATTGTTGTTCTTGTGATGTACGTGGTCTTGACTTAAGGAATATGTGCTTATTGACTTGTATTGGTTCTTGAATGTGCATAAGGTATTTCCAAAGTGACTTTGCATGCCTTTGAATAAATGTCCCTTTTTGCATGATTTTTATGTTGTATGTGCATATGATTCCATACTTAGTACAAGTGATGTGTTAACCCCATTTCTCCCTTTTTCCGCAACATTTTAGGTTCCGGTCGGTGAAGGGTTGGTGACAACTTTTTAAGTAAGACATGGAATCATTCTAGAAGTGTGGGTATATCCTCAAGTACGAGGATGATGACTTTCTAGTACCCTAGCCATTTTTATTTGTAATATTCTAAGATGATCATTTCAGTCTACTTGTTCCAAGATATTGTTGTGAGCCCTATGTGGCATTTATACATTGTGTAAGGGCCTATGCCCATGTTGATTTGCCTCTGTTTAGATGGTTTAATGTGAGACATTCTTTTTAAGACTATGTAATATATATATATATATATATATATATATATATATATATATATATATATATATATATATATATATAAATGTCTATCAATTGATCCCTATGGTCAAAGTCTCCACTTTTCACGCCCCTCTACTAAGAGATGCACCATGTTGATAGGAATTGGCAAAGACCTTCTTGTACACGTCCTCGAGGGCAGCATTCATGGCAATCATCACTACTTTCTCCCGAGGGCATGGTATGGCTTTGTTCTTCGTCTTGTTTAATAGATGTCGAGTGCCGCTTTTCCCCGTCCGAGAATCTCCATCTGCTCTAAGTGGGCGCGAGCTAGAATCCTTATGTCATATATATATATATATATATATATATATATATATATATATATATATATATATATATATATATATATCTGTGTGTGTGTGTGTCATAAAAGTAGAAGACTATGTAATCTTCGTATACGAAGTGTCTATATATACTCGATATGAATATATTATGTGTAAGCAAGAGGTCTAAGTAATCCTCATGAAGTAGTGTAGATGAAAAGTTTTGAAAGTTTCCGCATTTTTAACATATGAATGTAATGATGAATGCTAAGAGGCTAGTACTAGTCCTCTTCGAGGACGACATTGCCGGTTACGTCTAGGGGGTACTTCCCGAATGTGACATATGATGACTTTATAGATGTACTAGTATGTATAAGGGTATGGGACCTTGTCTATGCATTGCACATGTGTGCCTTAATAGGATAGTTCCTAGGTTGGTTATCTATGTATATGAATATGATTATATGAGTATGGTATGAATGTGCATAGTGTCTAAATATGTTTATATGAAAGGACTGATTGTATAGTTACACCTTAGTAATTATGAATGAATGAAGTACAAGTATAAACATATGTGGGTCAAAGGTTGTTTATGTGAATGTTTTGCTCACATATATGTATACACACACATGTATGCTGATCTAGTCAATGGAGGGGCTCTTGAAGGTGTTCTCAAGGGTACCCTAAACTAGCTAGATGGTGATTGAGTATGCTATGTCCATGTGAAAGGCTTTCTCACATGAATTAGGTTGATGAAAGGAATCTCTCATCTATGACCTATGAGCTAAGCATATGGAGATTCAATCTCCTAAAAGACAATTTTATAAAGTAATGAATAATAATGGCTTTTCAATAAAGGTAACTTAGCTTAGCACCGAGAAAACTTGAAGATGAGGGGTGCCCCTTCCGAATGTGGGAAGGATTGTTCACCAAAGTCCTCATGAGGTGGATAACTACAATGCCCCATATGGCATAAAGAGGGTTTCCATATATGCCTCCTAGTTCCTTAAACTATGTTTGCCCCATAAGATCTAGCAAGTGATATCACCTAATATGCTAGCATGAAGTTAATGTTCTACTTTGGCAAGGTAAATGATGTACCATGGTTTCACGGTACTTTCAATGCCTTTTTCTTAAGATTTGTGTGTCTAGAGCCTTTTTGTAGTAGTTTTTGACAAGTTTTTATCTTTGTTTTGCAGGAATGGTGTCCAATCCCAATACGCAGAAGGAACCTGAGATTTAGTGCAGAGGTGACCCACGAAGTCCATCGACGGTCCATCGTTCCATCGACGGTCCGTCGTTCCATCAACGGATCGTAGATGGTGATCGTCGAATGATAGTTCAGGCATCTGGAGAAACTCGGGGAAATCTGACCAAGTGTGAGGCTACATTAGGATCGACGGTCCGTCAATTGATCAACGGACTGTCCTGTTGAATCGTCGTTAAGTTCAGAGAAAGTCCAATACCCAAAGTTAAAGAAAATCGAAGTATGGAACGACGGAAGGCATCGACGAAACATAGACGCATCAACAGGACTGTGTTGTTGGTCTGTTGATCGATTCAGAGAAGATGCCAGCTGAAGGATGAAAAAAGATGCTAAGTCTAGACTGACGGAGGCAGTCGACGGTCAGTCGTTACATCGAAGGACCGTTTGTGCGGGTCGTCGATTACAGCCGCGTTTTTGGACAACTTTCCTTATTTTAATTACTTTTAACTTAGGACAATGTTTTCTATAAATAGGGTGTAAAACCTTGTTTTGGGAGTTGGATTCTATTACTTTGGTTCTTAGTTTGTTTTTGGAGATTGGGTTTTGCAACTTTAGCATTAATTCAAACTTCCGGATTGGTTTTGAAGTGAATTCTTGTTATTTCAAGTTGAATTTCAAGATTTTCTTACAATTTGTCAAATTAAGTTCGTGATTTATTGTTTATCAACTATGAATTGTGCTCTTATATGCATGGGTAACTAAATCCACAACTAGGGTTGTGGGAACCATGGGTGATTAACAAAGTAAACCTAGCTTAATAACAATTTTCAAATAGGTTATTGCATGCATTGATAATTCTTTCGTTTAGAAATCATTTTAACGAGTGCACGCGTTAGATTTCTACTTGTCGGACTAAGGAGGTAGTAAATAGGAAAAGAATTATCAATATAGATTTAGTGAGATACTATCTAATAGGTTAGTCTCGATTGTGTGAAGTAATAACTAAGCCATACATCGAATATGATGCTTAATATGAAGTAAAGGTAAGGGTTAGTAGCTTAGACACATGTATCCGGACCAAGGTACGGGGTTAAATTCTCTAAATGTCGGACCTAAGATTTAGAGATACCTAACTTATCGCTTTGCATGAAAAACACTAGGGAAGAATTGTTATATCTAGGAATACGACGTTATGAACGTATGGGGAACACTTACACCCTAGTTTCTTTCACAATTTGATAAAAATCAAAGCTTTACTCCTGTTACTTATTTTACTTAGATATATTAAAAGACTTTTGTTTCACAACCCCCCCCCCCTTTAATTATCTATTTTCGAAAAAAATTTGACTAAATCAAAGTAATCATACATTGAAGTTAAGTCCAAACCATTTTCCTCGTGGGATCGACTCCAACCTAATAGTTGGGTTCTTTACTTGATACGACCGTTTATACTTCTTTTGGGATGTGTAATTTGAGCGTATCAAATTTTGGCGCCGCTGCCGGGGAAGTGGCTTTTAGATTAACCTTAATAACATTACTGAAGTTTAGTCAACAATTTCCTGATTTTACTTTTTCTTTCGTTTTTGTGTCTCTCAGGTCTAACTCGAGTGTATGCCAAGTACACGGAGCCGAGAAGAACCAATACTTCCATTCGATCCTGAACTTAACCGTACACTTCGAAAAATGAATAATCAGCAGAACCCAACCAATTTAGGTGATGGGATCAATTGTCAGCCTCCACCACCTATGGAGGATCACAATCAAGTAGTAGCGGAAAATCAGGTTGATGATGCTTTCAGGATGCAACCCCCTGTCCCACACCCTCAAGAGTTCTATAGGGGCAACGTCAATATCACTAATTCTGATGTGCCTCTTGTCCTACCTCATTTACCGCAGGGTCACATGTTCGTGGAAACTAGTAGTTTGATGTAGCTGCTCACCACGAGGGGTCTGTTTTAGGGCTACCATTAGAGGATCCCCATGCTCACATAGACAAACTGAGGTTTGTGTGCAAAATTTGTGTGGGGAGGACAAACTTAGACATCAACGTCATCGGGTTGAGAGTGATCCCTCTATCACAGATAGGAGAGGCCGCAATATGGTTTACTGAGTTGTCCTACAATTCTTTCTATACTTGGGATGAGTTGAGGGATGTGTTCCCTGCACGGTACTACCCGATGTCCAAAAAGCTCAACCACAAAGACAGAGTGAACAACTTTGTGGCACTACCTGGGGAGTCGGTAAGTAGATCTTGGGACAGATTTATTGCATTCGTGAGAGGTGTCCCAAACCACCGCATTGATGATGAGTCGTTGAAAGAGTACTTCTATCGGGGACAAGATGATAATAATAAAGCAGTGCTCGATACTATTGCGGGTGGTTCTTATGGTGAGTGCACATACGTTGAGATCGCAGAGAAGTTGGAGAAAATCTCTCGCAACAATAAGGCTTGGAGTACTAGAAATTCGGACACTGGGAGAAATACCTTTGCAGTGCAAGCTACACACAATCCGGCCGCAGATGAGATTCGTGAGGAGATGGCTCAAATGAGAACTGATCTTGGGTTGGTATTGAAACATGTCATTGGAGGTGCAGAGAAAGTAATTGCAGTGAATTAATTGAGTAAACCACCACCGCCAGCGGATGAGTACTATTATAAAGAGGGTACTTATGCAGTGAATGATCAGACGGGGGGTTTCAGACCAAATGCCCAAGGCTCCAATCAGGAGAATTGGCATAAAGGTCAAGGAAATCAAGGTAGGAACAATGGCAATCATAACAGAGAGGGCGATTATGTTCGAGATGGGAACTACAATCGCGATAACAACTTCAACCGGGGTAACTATGGTAATAAAAATGATCGGGGTGGCCCCTATGATCCATCTCAAAATCGTGAAGTTGCTCCTAGGGATGGTGGTGGTAGTATGGCGCGAGTTGATGATATGTTGCAGAAGATGAGGACGAGGTTTGATGCTAGTGATGAGCACACCAAAGAATTGAGAGGTGATTTAGCTAACATTGGGAAAAGGCGGATGCACGTGCGGTCTCGATTAAGCATCTTGAGTTACAAATGGCCCAATTGTCTACTTTTGTGAACCCACACCATCTGGGAACTCTTCCTATCAATACCATTCAAAATCCTAAAAATGATGGACATTGCATGGCAGTCACTACTCGAGGAGGTAAGCAAACTATTGATCCACCTATGCCGTGTGTGGTAGAATATAAGATGAGAAAATATGAAGAGGTGGTGGAAACTAGTGGATAATTGGTGGACAAAATGCTAAAATACGCATATGTCCCTCAGAAAGTGGTCCCTATTCCTAGAACTCCACCACCATTCCCTCAAAGATTGGTGAAGAAGACTGAGGATGGTAAATACCGGCATTTCATCACTATGTTGAAACATCTTTCCATCAATGTTCCTTTGATAGAAGCTTTGGAACAAATGCCTGGTTATGTTAAGTTCATGAAAGATATGGTTACAAAGAAGAGATCAGTATGTTTTGAGGATCATGATCGAATGCAACATTATAGTACTATTGCTACAAGGTCTCTTGTGCAGAAGAAAGAAGATCCGGGCGCTTTCACTATTCCATGTACCATCGGATTATTACACTTTGCTAAAGCACTATGTGATCTAGGTGCAAGCATAAACCTCATGCCTCTTTCCATTTATAAGAAATTGGGTTTGGGTAACCTGAAGGCCACTACAATGTGGTTAGTAATGACTGATCAAACAATGAAGAGGCCCATTGGGATACTCCATGATGTGCTCGTGAAAGTGGAGTCGTTTATATTTCTGGCCAATTTTGTGAATCTTGACTGTGAGGTGGACTTTGAGGTCCTATTATTCTTGGGAGGCCGTTCCTTGCCACTGGACGCGCCTTGGTTGATATGGAAAAAGGGCAGATGAAGTTTAGTTTGAACAATGAAGAAGCAATATTTAACATTTGTAGGTCAATGAAGCAGAGTGGTGAGCTCCAAACGGTATCTGCTATATCCTATAGGGTTGAGAGTATGTCTGAGGTACAAATCGAAGAGCGCCTAGGTGTTGAGGCACTAGCGACAGTGATCATGAATTTTGAGAGTGATGGTATTGAAGATTGTGGGTCTTTGGTTATGGCACTTGTACAAAATGAATATCGGTCCAAACCAAAGAAATTGGAGTTAGATATGAAGCATTGTGAGTCTCCACCCGTGAGACCATCTATTAAGGAGGCTCCAAAATTAGAGCTTAAGGCTCTACCACCTTATCTACGGTATGTATTCTTGGGTAGAAATCACTTTGCCGGTAATCATTGCATCGGATTTGAATGTGCAACAAGTAGAGTGTCTGGTGGAAGTTTTGAAGATGTTCAAACGAGCGATTGGTTGGACTATTGCAGACATTATTGGGATCCCTCCCGATATTTGTTCACCCAAAATACAACTCATGCCCGATCACAAGCCAAGTATTGAGCCCAGAGATGGTTGAATCCACCTATGCAAAAGGTAGTGAAGAAGGATATCATTAAGTGGTTGGATGTCGGATTCATATATCCTATTACAGATAGTAGTTGGGTATGCCCTGGTCACTGTGTGCCCAAAAAGGGGGGAACGACAGTAGTGCCTAATGAGAGAAACGAGCTTGTTCCAATAAGGCCGATGAACGTATGGAGAGTTTGTATGGATTACCGGTAGTTGAATGCATGGACTGAGAAGGATAATATCCATATGCCCTTCATGTACCGGGTGTTAGATAGACTCGCAGGAAAATGATGGTATTGTTTTCTTAATAGCTATTCGGGTTACAACCAAATCTATATTTCCCCGGAGGATCAAGAGAAGACCACCTTTACTTGCCCTTATAGGACGTTTGCATTCAAGAGGATGTCGTTTGTATTATGTAATGCACGGTCAACCTTCCAGCGATGTATGATGTCAATATTCTCCGATATGGTGGAGGACACTATTGAGGTGTTTATGGATGAATTTTTGGTTGTTGGCGACTCCTTTGATCAGTGTTTGACTCACTTGGCCGAGGTTCTCAAAAGATGTGAAGATTGCAATCTTGTGCTAAATTAAAAAAAATGTCACTTTATGGTGAAGGAAGGTATAGTATTGGGCCATCACATCTCGGAGAAAAGGATAGAGGTTGATCAATCAAAAGTTGAAGTTATAGAGAGACTTCCCCTACCCATCTATGTAAAAGGTGTGAGAAGTTTGCTCGGACATGCGGTCTTTTACCGGAGGTTTATTAAGCATTTCTCAAAAATTGCACATCCTCTGTGCAAATTACTTGAGAAGGAATGTAAATTATGTTTTGATGAATCCTGTTTGACGGCGTTTGGAGAGTTGAAGGAGAAGTTGGTATCCGCGCCCATTATTATTTCCCCAGATTTGAGTAAGCCATTTGATGTGATCTGTGATGCTAGTGGGGTTGCTCGTGGTGTGGTATTGGTACAGAGAAGGGATAAAATCCTTCACCCCTCTATTATGCAAGTAAGGCCCTAAATGGAGCACAAAAGAACTATATTGTGACTGAACAAGAGCTTCTTGCGGTGGTATTTGCGTTAAAATTTTTTTGCTCCTACTTGTTTGGCACGAGAGTCATAGTGCATACTGACCACTCCACTTTAAGGTACTTGATGGAAAATAAGGATGTTAATCCAAGGTTGATTAGATGGGTGTTATTATTGCAAGAGTTTGATTTTGAGGTAGAAGATAGAAAAGGGACTGAAAATCAAGTTGCCGATCACTTCTACAGATTGGAGGATGAAGTTATGCGAGAGTTGGGAGAAAAGGCTGAAATTAATGATACCTTCCCTGATGACCATGTATTGGCTGCTTCTCATGACTTGATTCCATGGTTCGCCGATTTTGCGAATTATCTTGCCAGTGATATAGTCCGATCGGACTTGTCCTTCCATCAGAATAAGAAATTCATGCATGATGTGAAAAATTTATTTGGGATGAGCCTTACTTATACCGGAGTTGTGCTGATGGGATTATTTGTCATTGCATGCCAGAAGTTGAGATGTTAAGTGTTTTAAAGGCATGCCACTCCTCGCTTGTGGGTGGGCACCACAGTGGTATCTGTACTTCCCACAAGATTTTGCAGTTGAATACTATTGTCCAACCATTCACCAAAATGCTCACGAGTTCGCCAACTCATGTGATAGGTGTCAAGGGGATGGAGGAATTTCGAAGAGGCAAGAGCTCCCTTTAAATCCCATTCTAGTAATTGAATTATTTGATGTATGGGGCATTGATTTTATGGGTCCGTTTATGAGTTCTCATGGGATGAAATATATACTTGTGGCATTGGACTACGTGTCAAAGTGGGTGAAAGCTATAGCGTTTTCTAACAATAAAGGGAAGAGTATCACCGTATTCTTGAAAAAGAACATCATCTCCAGATTTGGCACACCTAGGGCCATTATCAGTGATGGTCGATCTCACTTTTACAATAAGTTGTCCAAAGGGCTATTGGAGAAATATGGGGTTTGCCATAATGTGGCCACTCCGTACCATCCACAGACTAGTGGGAAAGTTGAGCTGTCCAATCGAGAGATCAAGCAAATTCTATCGAGAATGGTAAATGATAATAGAACGGATTGGTCAAGGAGGCTTGATGATGCTCTTTGGGCCTACCGGACTGCATACAAGACCCTCATAGGTATGTCTCCATACCAACTTGTATATGGGAAGGCTTGTCACTTGCCAGTTGAGTAAGAGCACAAAGCCATGTGGGCAATGAAGATATTGAAGATGGATTGGAATGAAGCAGTGGAATAGAGACTTAATGGGTTGAATGACCTTGATGAGTTTCGCCTAAAAGCTTATGAAAGTTCAGCCATCTACAAAGAGAAGATGAAGAAGTACCACGACCAAAATATTAAAAAACGAGAATTTGTGGTTGGGGACTTGGTGCTTCTATTCAACTCTAGGCTATACTTGTTTCCGCGCAAACTCAAGTCCAAGTGGACAGGACCATTCCTTATCAAAGTGTTTCCACATGGAGCGGTTGAGTTGGAGAACAAGGAGGGTGCAAAGTTCACTGTCAACGTGCAAATAATTATGATCTACCTCGGGCATGCGGAGAGTGTCCATGAAGTGGTTGAGGCATATCACCTTGATGAAGTCTGAGTAATCAAGGATCTTGCGTCGTGCCGCAACGTTAAATCAAGCGCTTCTTGGGAGGCAACCCAAGGTGTATCCTCTAGCCAACAATAGGTTTTTCTTTTCTTTGTAGGAATAGTTGCATTCTCTTTTTTCGTTTTGTTTTACTCATCCTCATGCTTTATTTTTTTTAGTGTTGGATAGAGATTAGTTTAGGGTCCGTGTCTCAAAAGTCTCCAGAAAACCCAAAAAGAATAGCTTAATGGATGTTCATTGTGCAGGGACCAAAACTAGAATTCTACAGAAAATGGTCTGGTGCACAGATCTATGGACCCCATCGATGGTCCGTCATTCAAACGACAGAACGTCGATGGTGTACTTATATCCCAAGTATGTCCTGAAATTTTGTCTAAGTCTTTGTGCAATCAACAGTTCAATTGACGATCTGTCGACGGGGTGTCGTCAGTCTAAAGATCCAGTGACCCGACCCGACCTGGCCGGCTATGTTAAAAGAAAAACCGTTCATTAACCTCCATCTTTTCAAATTGTTTTTCCAACCGTTTCCCTTCCCTTATTTCCTTCCTTTCTTATCATAACACCAAATTTTTCCCTTCTAAATTCATCAGATTCCCAAAACTCCCAAATTCTCACAAATTCCCAAAACCTTCTTTTTCCCAAATTCTACTTGGTTCTTATTGCTTTCTCTAGTCGGTGTTCAAGTTCGGGCATGTAGGTTGTTGTAAAGATTACCCACCCATTCATTCCACTACAATCTTTAGGTATTTCAATTCCCTTTGCTTGATGAGTTCTCGTTCATTTGCTGGTGGAAACAAAACTTAGAATGTGGGTCTTGACTTAGGGACAAAATTGTATGCTTGTGCTTGTTAAACCGTGGGTAAAATTTCCCTTACAATGATAGGAATTGAATAAGTAGTGGTGTAATATGTTTAAAATTATTTTATAGACTTTCCAACTTAGGGTTTGGTAGCATCTTTGAATCCGAGCATGAATCTTGTGAAATCGATACCCTAAAGATGAAGAAATGGTCTTTTAATTATTGTTATGTGTTGGTAAACTTGTGTGGGTCTAATAGGTGTCAAAATGTGATAATATAAACAAGGACTGAAATCTGTCTCAAGCCAACAGCACGAGACCCCGCCGACGGACAGTCGATTCATCGACGGGCCATCGATGGGGTCCGTCGATGAGCAACCTTAAAATTGTTTAACTCTAAGATGACGGAAGTGGACTAAGGTCCATCGATTGATCGACGGACCGTTCTGTACGTCCGTCGTTTCCAACTGAGACCCTGTTTTGAGAGAGTTTAAAAATTATTCCAAGTGTCAGAAGACGGAAGTGGACTATGATTCATCGATTAATCGACAGGCCATTCTGCACGTATGTCATTTCCAACTGAGAGGTCTATATAATGAATAATCTAAAAAAATTCCTAAGTTTCCAGCGACAGACACTATTGACGGACTATCGATTCATCGACAGGCCATCGATATTGCCCGTCAACCAGTATTGCAGGTCTGAACTGGAATGTGCTTTGTGTTTTCTTTTTCTATTTTATTTGTTTTCTATGTGTAGTAATATTTCTATGAGACTAACAACTGTTTTACTGGTACTTATGGCCCCCAAACCGGACATCGTTTATTCCAGGGGCAGGGCCAAGTCCGTGACACTATCCCGTCGGATGATTGGCACTTCCAATAATGAGCGGGATCCTGAATATGTGCCCCGAGACACCCTTACCCCTACACCAGCTACACAAGCCACTCGGGGTACCCCTAGAAGGTGGCTTTTGGCGTAGTCACTGCCTCCCAGTTTGATGAGGAGCGCACACTAACCGACACACCGTCTGGGTCTGCCTCGGGTTCTGAAGGAGCATTTGGATCTGAAGCGGCAACATGTTCACAGTCGTCCCACTCTAGGGGGTCGAATGAGGCCACTGCCTCCGATTTCGGATCACCTGGAACCACTCACCCAGATGTGCCTGCCCGCCAAACCTCGTCTGATGAGACTCATAGTTTGGAGTCTGCTCCAGCACCCCAGGATGATGTCCCTCCACCGGTTCCTGATGAGCTAAAACGGTGGTGCATAGATGGTCAGTATCAGGTCTATAGGAACGCAAAGGTTCTGAATGAAAAGGGGTGATGACCCGGTTGGTGACAGTTGAGCTGAGAGTTCTTATAGAGAGCCTTCACACAATCCCTGATGTGCATAGATTGTTTACCCACTACAGGCTCGAGTGGATGGCTAGGAGTCTGTGGTCGTATAGAGAGAAGATTAGTTGAGAGCTATACGTCTCATATGTGGAGACTATCAGAGGTTATTTGGATAGGGGGGCGAGACCTGCCAAACCGAACCCACTCACACAGGTTCTAGTTCGAGGCTGTCGGGTGGACATTTCTCCTACTACCATCCACTTCTTCCTGTACGTTATGCCAACTGATGTTATTTGGGACCCCCTTACTCCGTCCTGTTGAATCGTTGTTAAGTTCATAGATAGTCCCAGTACCCGAAGTTGAAGAAAATCTAAGTATGGAATGAAGGAAGGCATCGACGAAATGTAGACGCATCGACGGACTGTGCTGTTGGTTCATCGATTGATTCAGAGAAGATGCCAACTGAAGGATGAAAAAAGATGCTAATTCTGGATTGACGGAGGTAGTCGACGGCCCGTCATTTCATTGACGTACCGTCTGTTGGGGTCGTCCATTACAACCGCGTTTTTGGACAACTTTCCTTATTTTAATTTCTTTTAATTTATGACAATGTTTTCTATAAATAGGGTGTAAAACCTCGTTTTAGAGGTTGTATTCTATTACTTTGGTTCTTAGTTTGTTTTTGGAGATTGGGTTTTGCAACATTAGCATTAATTCAAATTTCCAGATTTGGTTTTCAAGTGAATTCTTATTTCAAGTTGAATTTCTAGATTTTTTTCGAATTTGTCAAAGTAAGTTCATGATTTATTGTTTATCAACTATGAATTGTCTTATATGCATGGGTAACTAAATCCAGAACTAGGGTTGTGGGAATCATAGGTGATTAACAAAGTAAACGTAGCTTAATAACAATTCTCAAATAGGTTATTGCATGCATTGATAATTCTTTCGCTTAGAAGTCCTTTTAACGAGTGCACGCACTAGAACTCGCCTTATTTCTACTTGACGGACCAAGGAGGTAGTTAATAGAAAAAGAATTATCAACATAGATTTAGTGGGATACTATCTAATAGGCTAGTCTTGATTGGTGAGAAGTAATAACTAAGTCATACATCGAATGTGATGCTTAATATGAAGTAAAGGTAACGGTTAGTAGCTTAGACACACGTAGCCGGACCAAGGTACGGGGTGAAATTCTCTAAATGCCGGACCAAGGATTTAGAGATACCTAACTTATCACTTTGCATGCAAAACACTAGGGAAGAATTGTTATAGCTAAGAATACGGCGTTATGAACCAATGGGGAACACTTACACCCTAGTTTCTCTCACAATTTGATAAAAATCAAAGCTTTACTCATGTTACTTATTTTACTTAGAGATATTAAAAGAGTTTTCTTTCACAACCCCCCCCCCCCTTTAATTATCTGTTTTCGGAAATAACTTTACTAAATCAAAGTAATCGTACATTGAAGTTAAGTCTAAACCATTTTCCTCGTGGGATTAACCCCAACCTAATATTTGCGTTCTTTACTTGATACAACCGCTTATACTTCTTTAGGGAGGTGTAATTTGAGCGTATTAGTAGAGCACCTTCCCTTGGTGTAAGGCTCTACAACACCAAATTCCATGTAGCACCCATGGTCTTAGTGTCGGTTAAGGCTATAGTTTCCCTAATGTAAAATGGACGATGGAAGTAAGGAATTAGATCCTAACTAGGATAACCTAAGGGATGTTGCTTAGTGTAGGTTAGGGTATGGGACTTTACCTATGCATTGCACAAGTAGCTCTTGAAGGGAGTTACAGGAAGGTGTTCTAAATGTATATGTATATGTTTATGTTTCTTATGCATGACATGGTAGTGTTGTCTACTTGTGATGATATGCATGATATGAAGTCCTAATGAGGCTATATGGTTAAGGTCCTACTTGATGTGCATGTAGTTGACTATAGTATCATGGTTGATGTATGAAGTATATGTTAAAGTTTGTAGTCTCTTTGTAGGTTTACTAAGTATGTGTGAGGTTATGGAACTTCACATGTACATTGCGATAGTAGACTTATAGTGGGATTGTGAGTAAGGTCTTATGATGATTAAGTGATGTGAGGTCTAAATATGCTATTGATTGACTAATGCCTCTTATGATGATATTGATAAGCCTTGACTTGTATGTGGTCTTGTAATGAGTTCTTCTATGTGGTCATAAAGTGTGTTGGGTCAAATGTTAGGTATATGTCTTATTGTATGAAATGGTTCTATAAATGCTAGTGTTAGATTAATGAAGGTTGTATGTATGATTACCTTGTGACCTTAAGGTGATGCTTGAGTGTGTATAGTGTAATGGGACATTGTCTATACATTGCACCAAGTATCACTAGAGGGTTACTTGGGAAGTTAAGAAGTTAGGAAGAAAATAGTTTACTGTAAAGGAAGGATTAGCTTACTGTAAATGGAATAAGGTTACTGTAAAGTGGTTACTAAATGTGTCTTAAATGCAATGTATGGTTTTATGTGATATTGTGACTATTGTATATGCCTAAATGAAGTATGTGAATTGTATGATGCTTATTGTATCAAGTTTTATGAAGTTTTCCCCAAAAGGCGTGATGCATGGTTTCAAAGCAAAATGTCCCTTTTTAAATGCATGTTTTTGCATGGTTGCCATACTTAGTGCATTCTTGTGCTAACACCATTCTTCTCTATCCTTTTACACAAAGTTTAGGTTATGGATTGTCAAAGGATGTCTCTAAGTTGAAGGTCTTGATATGTGTTTTCGAAGCTCAAGGAAAGGGATCCTTATGTTTCAAGGATTTCCTACATTATGTTTATGTGAAGTCTTGTAATAGCTTAGTTATGATTTTATGTTATAAGGGTCGTGCCCGTAATGTACTCTAATGATGTTGAGTCTAAGATGGCGAAGAGACTTAGAGTCTACTATGTATCATGATATAATATATATATATATAATGGAATTGATGTTCTAGCATATGATGTGCTATGAAAGTTTTAAATTTTCCGCTAAATTTACCTATGACAATGCGGTGAATGATAACTATGGGCATGTATAAGACCTCCGATAGGTCAAGTACACTATGTTACTTCTAGGGGGTGGTCCCTGGTTGTGACAATTTTAATGATATGTTCTTTACCCTAAAAGGACTTGATGATATTTTTTGAAAGATAGTCAAGGCAAAGAAACATTTAAATTATTCCCTTGCATTTCGCCTTGTGAAATTTGCATTGCTCTTGCCAGTAGCCATAGTTTCAGTTCAAAGAGCTTTTTGGCAATGAATGGACGATGACCTAATTAGTGGATGTATTGTACCTTATTTAGAAAAAATATATAATATTGTTTCTGATGATAATATTATGAATAGGTTTCATGAAATTAAAGACTCGCAGAATATAATTTTAATGAATATTTTGATCAATTATGCTTTATTTTGTTGTTAATTTATTCTCTTGTTTAAGTTTTTTTTATTTTTTATGTTGAATCCATTTGGTAAAGTTTCTAAGCCCACCACTGCCTACAAGACTTTTACTAAACCTTGACTAAAATCCCCCTAATCAAATATGTTGTAGACAACTGGACTAACAATATTGTGCAAGCTTGTGAATAAGAAAACTCCTAATCAATATCCTTACTTAACAATCACTTGAAACATATCCAAAATCATAACAATCACCCATATGTGATTCATCACACCTTAATATAACCCGAAACACCAAGGACTCCTAATACATCATTTACAATGTTTAACATGTCATTTCGGTCTATACAAAAACCATCTCATCATTTAAATATAAATATTGACCACTCAAGAATCAATATATAACAATACACTACGAAGATGTAAACTTGGTTCGCTCATGGAACCCACACACAAACAATCACATGTACTAGGCGTGGTATTCGAACCAACTATTAGTAATTTGTACTGATATAATTTTTTAGTCTATTAAGAGATATTAAGTACCATACATGGTAATCGAACCAAGCATTAGTATGTATCATGCATGTTACCCGGATCCAATGGACCATCACAATGAATAAAATGACACTTTTACACCCAAATAAACACATTTATTGCATGAGAATGACAACAAGCTAACATTTCAGTTTATACTCCTCCGATCACTCTAACAATGCATATACAAGTTATACTAATGAAGTAGTTAATAATAACATATAACATAAATAGGAAACAAGAAAACCTCACAGATTAATACCCCTACAAAAACAGCCAAAAACAATCATAAGGTCAACATCAGCAATCAAATGCCTTATTATCCTAAGCAACTATAACACATGTTGATATGCCCAAACTTCTTACCAAAGATCTGTACATGCAATATCTCAATAATTTAAAGGTATTATGCAATTAAAGACATACATGACTACTTGGTTAAGTCTAGCTTGCTTGTGCGCCAAACAACTATCATAAAATTTTGATCATAGACTGTTGACTCCTTTTGTGAAACTTTAGTTTGCCTAGGTATAAATTAGAACACAAGTTCAAAATAAATCCCAATTGGCCTAGCATTCCTAAATTATAACTTAATCCCAAACTCAGGTCAACCTCGTGATTTTCTCATCAAATCCAATACTTTCCCATCATTTATTTATCTAAAACTATAATAAGTTCCATGGTTACATACGAGAATTACGGTGATTTAATCAAGAACAAATGTGTTTATAAAAAACCCAAGGTCTTACACACCAAAATCCTCATAAACCCGAATTTTCCTACCTTTGGATGAACCCAAACCCTCCCATAGGGCCACAATTACCGTCTCTAAGGCCTAGAAATCAAAGTATCGTATTGGGGAACAAACTATTTACCTTTACAAAAATTCTTCATGAAAACGATGAAATCACCCTAAGTCTCGCTTGTTCTTACCCAAAAATTGTTTACAACAATGAGTGGTTTTGGGGTGTTCAAATATTCAATTTAATAAACACATTAAAAATGCATTTTAAAATCAAAATTGCCCCCACCTTCTTCCACCCCTTCTCTTCTACACCCCTTCCCCCCCCCCCCCCTCCCTCTTTCTTCTTTTTTGATTTTCACACTTTTCAGCTTTCACTGGCTTATATTTTTTCCCGACCATTTCCAAACTTCAATAGTTGATTTTTTCTTCAACATTCATCAATTTGTTTTAAATAAAAAACAGCATACTTACTAATTCTTCTTTGAACCCTCTTCCTCTCCCTCTCCTAAAAATCTGTACTTCGAAAATGATATTTACTGAAAGTATTTTTTTTTCTTAACAACTCAAATGAAAATGAAAGTTGTATATGAAAGTTGATAGACCAACATTTTTAGCATCACAACTAATAAAATTCAAAATAGGTTACCAAAAATTCAAGAAAGTTTACATTCAATAATATGAATTAGGTTGAGTTTTGTGGATTAATGAATAGCTAGTGAGGTGAGAGATGAACTTAGAGGAAAAAGGACAAATATGGATGAAGAAAGGTATAAAGAGTGTGTCAATGGGAAATAAAATATTTCGGGAAAACAACAAAATGAACAGAAAACAAAAATATTATTTTTTTTAAAAAAAATATAAATTGACCCTACAATTTTCATTTACTTCCAAACAAGAAATTTCACCTTTTAAAAAAAAAATTAACTAGTTATTTATTTGCCGATTAAAAATGTCATGTGTTTGATATTTCCATTTAGTCTTTTTTTAATTATTGTTTCAAGCGATTTTAGAAGAGCGAGTACTTTGCTTTGCCACGTCAGCCCTTAAGGTGGTACTTAATCCCTTCCAAATTGTTAAGAGGTATTTAAAAGCCCATAAAGTTCAAAGTACTAAGATAGTTTTGTTGCCAAATTTAGGAGGGATTTGATGTATTTTCTCTTTTAAGTAGACATTGTTCTTATATATAAATTATTGATAATCCCTAGATTAAACATGGTGAGGCACATAACTTTAGTAACTTTCAACATATTTTACGCCTTAATTATGCTGAAATCTTAATTATTTTCAAAAAATATACTCCCTCCGTCCATAATACAATTAAAAGATTGACAAAAATAATTGAAATATATTTAGTGTGTCTACATCCATTTTAATTTCTAATTAAATTGAAAAATTAATACATATTAATGATCACACAATATCTTTTTTCCATATCATCATCTATCCTCAAATTTGTTATTTTTATGTTATCATAATGCCATTATATTTTATTACAAAAACTTGGTTTGTTCCCTCAATAAATTAGTCAATTTATTTTAATTATTTTATTTTAAAGTGGGATAGAATTTATTTCGTAATTATAGTTTGGTGACTTGATAAACTTCAAAATTCTACTGTAGTTCCAATTTGAATTTGAGAAACAAAAGATATTGGGGAATATTGAGTTGTTGAAAAAATGTATCAAATAGTAAGTGTTGAAAAAATGTTTCAAATACTAGTTGACTATATCAATCATCATTGACTTATTTTTATAAGCAATTACCTATTTATAGTATGTGTTGTATTGTAAAAGGTTAATGCATCAATTGAATACTCTTTTGAATATAAGAATATCAATTGTTGTAAGTGGGGTGTAAATGATTGGATCGGTTCAGATTTTTTAAACGTCAAATTAAAATATTTATGTTAAAATTTTAAATTTTTAAACCAAATTAATAGAATTAGTGTTTTTCAACCTCGAATTTTTTTGAGTTGGTTCCATTTTTTCAAATATCAAATCAAATTATTTGTATCAAAATTTTAAATTTATAAGTCAAACCAAACTAATAAACCTCGATCTTTTATAACTTATTCATACTCATTTTAACCTTGTCAAACAGTTTCTTACTTATTTAAATCATTTTTGATTTATTTTATATTATTTTTTATAATTTTCAAATACTTTCAGAAATAAAAAACTGACATAAAAATAGGTTTGGATTTGACCAATTTTTAAGTAAATTCAAACACCATGTCATGATACATAGGTGTAAACATATGTCTATAAAAGTCAAACATTAATTGTGGTAGAAAATCTATAAAAATAGCGAAATTTACGAAATTACCAAAGTTAAAAGATATCCGTGCAATACTTGTTATAAATATAGTACAAGAGAAAGACAAATCTTCCCAACCAAAAAATTTCTTCTCCCCTTTATTGAATTGAATCGATTGATAGAGAAATAATATAAACATCAGAAGGAGAATGGATGAAAGTGATAAAAGAAGGAGAAAATTCTCGCGTAATTTTGTCTTATGAGTTAATCGATAAGTTAAAAAATTTGAATTGGGATGAAGTTTTGCAAAGAAATATGATCATTTAATCGCAATCTAATGAGAAGCTACCTTGTACATCCCAACAAATAAAACCATCCAATTAACACCTTCTCTTGTCATATTTTTGTTATCCTATATTATTCTATATACCATTTTTTTTTGTCTCTCTGATTGTTGTTTATTTGTTCTTTTTAGAAAGCTTCTCCTAGTAGTCATTAGGTTATTTATCTTTATTAACTCAATGTAGACAATATTACTTTAACATATCATAACTTCAAATAACTAAGAATAATCTAAGAAACCAAGAATAATCATTTTTGGAAATAAATAGGGAAATCTGGAAAATTTCCAAATTTTAAATGTGAGTTTTTGGTCATTTTCAACGGCCATAACTTCCAGCTCAGGAGGAGTTAGGGTGAGTTCTTTATATGGATGGAAAGTTCTTGGGAAGATCCTAAAAAAATGTTGCATTTACGAAATTTCGAGGTCGTATGAAAGAGATATGACTTTCGAAAGTTGGGCTGTTGGAATGAGAAAAGTCCAATCCAAATTTTTTTAAAAGGAGTTTTGGTCTTTTCCTTACCCAATTATTTAATTTCGTTTTTGGGTAATAAGTTGGGGTCTAAGTTGATCCTATTCGGTTCACGCTTTTAGAAAATAAGTTAGGGTTTTTAGAGAAGAGAAAAGATGAGAAAGGAGAAGAAGAAGCAAGAACACCAAGAATCGTTGCGTGGATTTCATCGTGGGTGATCCCTTTAAGGTATGTGAGATCATTTTAGTATTGGTTACTTTCACCCACACCCCAATGTGCTTAAATTCAGCAAGTTAGAGTTTATTGAATGATGAACATGGAAGTTCTTGATGAAAAATTGTGAAATTTTGTTGGTTGAATTGTAGTTTATCTCTAGTACATTTGATTCACGTTTTCGAACTGTTTTTTGGTATAATCTATTGGGTAATGAGGTATTTAGTGATCCTAAGTATTTGAGATGGATCCATGGAAGTTTAGAAGGTTTAGAGATGAAAACGGAGAAGAAAAGTCGGAGGTCCCGTTTGACAAACCCTGGGGCACCGTGCCTGCCATAGCCCCTCAGGGCAGACTCTGTCTGATAGGCCCTGGCACGCCACGCCAGCAAGAGCACCTCAAACAAGAGTCTTTCACTCTAGCTCTCTGCGCCTCTTAGAGCGCCAAGGTCACCTCGAAACCCCGTTCTTTCCCTATCTTTTGGTACTAGTTCCTAAGTCATGTACCTATCATTCCTAGTTAATTCCAACACTCTAGAGTACATCTAAACATCATGAAATTATCCATAAACATGAGATCATGAAACTTGAATCTATTATCCAATTCAAAGGAAGCTAAGATCAAGGTAAAAGAAGTTAAGAGTCAAGTTTAAAAGTTAGAAGTAAGTCAAAGTAAGTTCTTTATGTTTTCATAGAGTCTTCAACAATCATTTTAACTTTGTTTTAAGGCTCAAGTTATAGGTTAAGAAAAAAGTAAAGAGTTGAGTTAAATTCTCAAAAGCTATAAGGAAACTAAGTATTCCGTAAGAGTTAAGTTCAAGTGAAATAAAGAGTAAGAGTTGAGTTCAGTTCTCAAAAGCTATAAGGGAACTAAGTATTCCCTTAAGGTTTATAAATATTTTCACATTTAAGTAAGAGGAAACTAAGAGTTCCAAAAGAATTTGGAGTAAGAAAAAGGGGAACATTGATTCCAAGAGGTCTTGTTAAAGCTAAAAAGGGTCGAGCAAATTATCTCAACCCAAAGGAAGGAAATTATTTTAAAAGCATGAGCTAAAGTATATTTTGGGAGTAGTATTGAGCACCTATTTGGTGATAAGGGTTCATATTAACTCAAGTCTCCATGTAAGCATGTAGCCATCATGAGTATTAACGGGTCATACTTTTTAGATAATCACGTAAGTTAAGCTAGTGGATCCACTAAGTTAAGTAAGGTTCTATACCTACAGCAGCGTGAGGTAAAACGTTGTATCATCACTTAGGCTCAAGTGATGCTTTTCGGTTAGAGAATCTCCCACAGAAACTATATTACTTTCATGAGTTAATACCTCATATGGTCACTCAACTATGAACTTTTCTCTCAAAAAGTCACTTAACTTACAATTTTAACTCAAAAATCACTCAACTATGCAATTTTCTCTCAGAAAGTCACTAAACTTTGAATTTTAACTCAAATGTCACTCAACTATCTCCTCTTCCCTCAAAAAGTCACTCAATATATTTAATTGTTTTTAATTAAAATTTGCTGAATTAATTTATATAACAAATCAAAATTTTAAAAGATAAAAATATCATTTAAATCATTTAGTGATCCATTCACCTAACCCGACCCATTATAAAATATAAAGTGGATCATATTATTTTTTTGATGAATCGGGTTTGGTAGATGGACTACTAAATGATTTAAATGGTATTTTTATTTTTTAAATTTTGGTTTGTTATATAAATAATTAATATCAACAAATTTTAATTAAAAAATAATTTAACAGATTGAGTGACTTTCTGAGGGAAGAGGGGATAGTTGACTGACTTTTGAATTAAAATTCAAAGTTCAGTGACTTTCTGAGAGAGAAGTGCATAGTTGAGTGACTTTTGATTTAAAATTGAAAGTCGAGTGACTTTCTGAAAGAAGAATGCATAGTTGAGTGACCATCTGAGGTATTAACTCCTACTTTCATATATAAATAAAGTTTAGTTTATTATTGTTTTATCTTTACTGCAGTAAGTGTTTACACTATTTTATCAGTTTTATATATATTGCATATATATTTATTGATTTATATTGAGTTGCTATCTTATTATTCAAGCATAGCCAAGGTAAGTTCATCCTTAATCCATTTCAAGCTATATAGATGTGTTTAGCATTTCAACTCGCATACTCGTACATTCAATGTACTGATGTCAGTTGGTTTGCATCGTCTTAAGATGCAAACGCAGGTAACCAGGATCAGCAGCAGCGCTTTGTTGATCCTGTTTGAGGTCCAGAGTCAGTGGTGAGCCTCCTTGCAATCCAGAGGACATCCTTTTAATTGTTTTTCTAGTTTAGTTCATTAGGATGTTGTGGGGTCTGTCCCAACATTAATCTCAGTCAGCTTAGAGGCTTCATAGACATTTAGTAGTTCAATTATGAAGTCTCTTTTACCTTATAATGTCATATGTTCAAGTGTTCAGACTTATGTGTCATTTTGGCCAGACTATCATATTAAGTATTTCTTTTAATCATGCTCTATTTCTATATTGAGTTGAGTTGAGTCTTCTGTTGAGTTAAGTAATTCAGGCCAAGGGTTTGATTAAGGCCAACAATGTTCGTTGGGTGCCGGTCACGTCCAGGGTGTAGGCTCCGGGCGTGACAATTACAGAGTATTTTTCTTTTACCTTCTTATTCTTCGGTTTTATATTTCAAAACAATTCTATGGTGTTTCTCCCCTTTTCTATTTAATTTAAAACATCCACAAATATAATTGAATTAAACCACTCACAAAAATAACTACAATTTATTTAAATGTGTCTACGTTCATTTTAATTTCTAATTAAATTAAACAATTAATACATACTAATGATTACGCGATATATGTTCTTCTGTATTTGTCATCTCTTCTCAATAAGTTATTATATTACCAATATATTTTATTACAAAAATTTGGTTTTCTCCCTCAACACCCTATATATATGGTAGATTATATATTGTTATTTAAATAAATTAGTTAATTTATTTCGATTATTATATGTTAAATTGGGATAGAATATATTTCGTAATTATAGTTTGGTGACTTGATAAACTTCAAAATTCTACTGTAGTTCCAATTAAAATTTGAGAAACAAAAGAGATTGGGGAAAATTGAGTTGGTAAAATGTATCAAATAGTAAGTGTTGAAAAGATATTTAAAATACTATTTGACATATAAATCATCATTGACTCATTTTTACTAAGTAATTACCTATTTTTATGGTAGTTGTGTCATATAGTAAGTGTTGTATTGTAAATGTCAATGCATCAATTGAACACTCTTTCTGAGATAAGAATATCTCACTCTTTGTGAGATAAGAATATCTAGGGATACATGATCATCAATTTGATTCATTTTTAATATCAAATTAAATTATGTGTGTAAAATGTTAAATCTACAAATCAAATTAATAAATTGGGGTTTTCAACTTTGTAATTTTTCGGATTGGTTCGGTTTATTAAAATATCATTTGTGTTTAACTTTTAACTTTATAAATTATACCATACTAATAATCCTTGATTTTTTTTATTTTTCTGGTAAAATATTCGTACAAGTATATAATTAACTTGTCGTCCAAATATTTTTAGTCCAACCAAAATACAACCATCTAAGATGTTTCTCAAAAAAATAACTCAAAATATGAGATGTGCGATGACACTAAAATATTCAGCAAAATTAATACTAAAATCACATACTTATTTGGTTGTCATGTACACTCGTAGTGATGAATTTGTTTTACCACACAATTAAATATTTTAAACTCAATAAGTGACTTACTTCTTACTCAATCAAATTTAATTATCACCATTTCTTGCCTCGATATGCTTGCGTTCCGTTTTGGGTTCCAACAATATGAAGCGGGAAAGTTTATTCTCAAGGGAAATTGCATACGATTTTTCTCTAAATTGGAGGTTTATAGGAAGAAAGAGTTGATTGAGCCTAATGACTTATATTCTAGTTAGGAGAAGGTTGACTGGATTAGTTTCGCTGAGTTATATTCATACTTACCCTGTGGTGATGGATTTGTTTTACCACATAATAAATATTTTACTTATTTGGTTGTCATATACACTTGTGGTGATGAGTTTGCTTTCACTGAGACATGAATCTATCATCCAAAAAGATGTGAATTCCTTCTCTGATCCTAAACTCAAAAGGGGTATCAAAGATAGTAAAAAAACTAGATAATGGAAAAAAGAGAACTTAAGACAGATAGAAATACAAGTAGATAATCACCATCATTCTTGTACAAAAATTGCTTCTCCATCATATAACCATGGCATGAAAATGAGCCTGAAGCATATAAGCATTGAATAAAATCTTATATGTTTAATATTAAACCTTTAGGATGCTAAATTTTTAAAGTTGCATTGCAGGCCACTTTTATTGAGAAAAAAAAGGGTTGACTGCCATATTTTCTAGAATGTGTTTGTAGTTCGTGAACTCTTTTTTATACTATCATATATTACCCCATATAATTCTTTCATATATTCAGATTTTCATATATATTTTTTTAAAATTCCTTGTATAGGCTATTGAAAAGGATCGAGATCCATCACCAAGTGAGTTACATTTGCATGTCCGTACACATGGTCATGGTAGAAAATCTTTTGTTGGTTAATGAGCCCAAATTGTACATGTAAGTCTAATTTTCTGTAATTACATTCACTTTACATATTCGTTGGTGGAAAAATTGTGTAATCATTTTATTTTTTCAATTAACGGTTTGTCTCGATTTTTGAATATATCCTCTGCTCACCACTCTTCTTATCATTACAAATTTATATTTGTTTTTGTTGACAAGACTCTATTAACCCACATGCATCCACACATTGATGAAATTCAGACACCTCTACCGGAAAGATGATTTCCTCCATTTTATCTTGTGCCTTCAATACCGAGTTAAAATCACCAACATTAACCATTGTCTTTGGCATATATACCATTCTACAATTCTCCAGTGTATTCCATACCTCTCGTATACCCTCTCTAGTGTTGCAAGCATACACAAAAGTCATGACAAATTCAAGCTGCAATGGAATATATTTGACAACACAAGTGATAGTTTGAGCAGTCTGCTCAATCAGATTCACTGTGTAGTAATCTGGCCTCCAAGTTACCTATATTCTACAATTATATTGAGATTCCAAGTTACTGGCATACGACCATCCCCCAAACAACTTATTGGCAATATTATAAATCTTATTTCCTTTTATTTTATTTTTGAGCAATCAACTCTGTTTTGTAGTTGCTTATAATTAATGGTTGATGTGGTATTGTGTAGCACTTGAAAAGTGTTTGGACATTCCAATTTTGATTGTTGTGCAACTCCCAACTGTTGCACTCTTCCAGTTTTCATAAGTGTTATCGATTTTGTAATCCTGTAGTTATTCTCGGATTTAATTTATATCGATTTCTTCCCTGTTGGCTGAAAGTGTTGTTTTTTCCTAGCTGATCTGCTTTGTCTTCTCCTTGGTAGGAATGTTGGCAGCTTGTTATAAATGAATTTCACTAATTATCATTGTCTTTTACAAGAAAAGTATCTTGAAATATTGAATCAAACACAAACTCAATATGATATTTATCAATTGCAAGTATATTATCAAGCCGCGGGAGGAAAAAAGAAAAGAAGGATATGTGGTCTTAGAGCGCAAGCAAAATCATTTTATGGGATGAATCATTGTGCCTCAGCTTCTGGAACTGATGCTTCATCCTCAGTACCATGTACGAATTTTCAAACAATAGCAACAAAAAATTTGAATGACTTAATGACACGATTGATTCCTCCACTAACTAATCAAATAGTTTATGTACTTGTTGAGCGGCAATATGGATTGATTTCTTCAACCTCATCTCATACAAATAATCCCCTACTCCAGCTAATGTTGATGAGGCTCGTGCATCATTTTTGGATGAAGATTCTGGTTCTCCAATCTCTCTTAGTTAGTTTTGTTAGTTAGATATTATTTTTGTTGCAAATACTTAATTTTTTTTTTTTTTTGCTTGGAAATTTCGTTGGGGTTGTTTTAAAGTTGGTTATACACTTTGTAGTTTGGTATGTGTTTTGGATCTTTGTAGAATATTAGTTTTTGTGAATTAAGTTACTTTTGCTAATTTATTACATACGTTTGAATAGGATTTTCAATAATTTTTTTGTCACTAATGTATTGAAAAATTAATGGGGATGAAATTTTGTGATGAATTTGTGACAATATTATCGTCGCTATAAAAAGGTAAAAATGTATAAAATATAATGGCGACGTATTAGCGACGAATTTGAGAAAACATTTTTGTAGCTATAAGAAAGGTAGAAATGTATAGAAAGTAATAGCAACAGAATTAACGACAAATTTTCGGTCATAAATACAGCGACACGATGAAATAGCGTATAGAATTAGTGACAAAAAGTACAAATATAACGATGATTTTTTTGGCCGTTAATTTCAACAACAGAAGAGATCAGTCGCGCATCCTGTAACACCCGAGAAATTTTTTCGAACTAAGACTTGAGTCGTTAATCATAGTGAGTGATATTTAACCAAGGAATTAAATATTTCCTAAGTATCAAAGTCAGCTCACTATATTTATCACCAAGAGTTCCAAAAAGAATTAAATTGGAAATAGCAGAATCTGAAATTTTACAAGTTAAGCTATGTATGAGTTTTGGGTCAATTTCAATTGATCCTAACTCCAAGTACAGGATGATTTACGTGTGTTACAAGATACCATTGCAAAGATCTTGAATTATATTTCCAAATCCGCCGAGTTTTATAAATTTCGAATTCGGATGAGTGAGATATGACCTTTTGAAGTCAGGTTATCCAGTTAAAGAAAGTTACCCTCCTTTCCTTACCCAATCAGATTTAACTTATTTTTAGTCATATTTTAGGGTTATAATCCTTTTAGGTTCAGTTTTATAATCCTAAAATACACCTAGTGTTTTAGTTTAGAGTTTAAGAAGAGACAAGAAAACAAAAGAGGAGAAAAGAGGCAAGGATGAAGGCGTTCGTCGACGTTCTTGAGTCTAGTTGCGGATTTTCGCCATGGGTCTAATACCTAAGAGGTATGTGAGCTTCCATAGTGTTGGGTTAGTTCACTCACACGCCAATCATGTGTTTTTTTCAGCGAAATTTCATGCTTAAAGTTAAAGATTAGAGTTCTTGATGAGTTCTTAAAAGGTGTTCTTGAAGTTCATTCTAAATCTTGTTGTGTTGGAGTTTTGATGATTTCTTGAGATCAAATTGAGTAATTTCCAGTAGATTAGAGTGTAATTAAGTTAAGTAATTGGATCCAAGTAATTGAGGAAGAAACCGTTCGAAATTAGGCAATTTAGGGTGAGAAAACGAGCAAAAGTGCTAGGCAGAATTTTCTAGGTTGGGGCCTGGCGCAGCGCGACAGCCAGAGCGCCCCAAACCCATATCTGTCTGTTAGGGGTTGGCTCCATGCGCCACCCATAGCCCCAGGGTCGTCTGCCCAATCCAGTTTGCCTCCGAATGCTCCATTTCAGTTTGTTTATAGTGCACCTTCACTCCTTTTTGATTCTATCTAATCTAAGCTACTTCTAAACACCTAAAATCAGTCCTAACATGATCATAACCTTGAATTCATACTTCAAATTCAAGGTACAGTTGACAGTTATGTTTTGAGAATTCTTTCAAACGTTCTAAGAAACTCCTTTTGAGTCCAAGTGATGAGTCTTCTACAACTTCTCGTAACTTGTTTCAAGACTCAAATAAGTTAGTATGAGTATGAAGAGAATTTATTCATGAGTATACCTTGTCATCATTAGATCCTCCATGTCATGAATCAAAACTCTTGAATTCATAATTCACATTGATAAGAGAGTTCCAAGTAGAGTTCAAGGAAGTCTTTAAGTTCAATTGTGAATTCTTTGAGATCCATCATTGATTTAAACTATGTTTTGAGGAAGTAAATAAGAGAATGAGAAGATTCATATACATGAGTTTCATCTAGTTACTTAGACCTTCAAGTCGAATTGTTCATGTCCATAATTCCGCATGAACCCTATAAGTCAAAAAGTCTTGAGTTAAGAAGTACCTTTTAGTTTTCGAGTTGAGAAGTTCATGCTCATAATTCCGCATGAATCCTCCAAGTTGAAAATCATGAAATCGTCCATAAACATTAGATCATGAACCTTGAATCCATACTTCAATTCAAGCAAAGTTGAGAGTCAGGTCTAAAAGTTAAAAAGCAAGTCAAAGTAAGTTCTTGAAGTGTTCAAGAGTCTTAAACAAACTCTTTAACGTTGTTTTAAGGTTTCAGCAAAGATTTGAGTTAAATTCTCAAAAGCTATAAGGGAACTAAGTATTCTCTAAGAGTTAAGTTTCAAGTAAGCAAAGAGTATCAAGTTGAGTTCAGTTCTCAAGAGTTATAAGGGAACTAAGTAGTCCCTAAGAAATTAAACAAAATGTCTTCAAACTTTTGAGAAAGAAAGGAAGTTAGTCTTCCACAGAAACTATGCTAGTTTTAGTAAAAGAAAGAGGAAACTATGATTTCTAAGAGAGCTTTTTAAAGCTAAGTTTTGAGCACTAATCTCAAATCACAGAATCAGTATACTTTAAAACATAAGAGCTAGTATATATATATTAGGAGTAGTATTGTAACATCTCGTATTCTATCATTAACTAGGTTAAGCTAAGAAAAACAAGAATAATCAAATTTGGAAATAAGTAAGGAAATCTGAAAAGTTTCCACATTTCAAAAGTGAGTTTTGGTCATTTTCAAAAGGCCATAACTTTCAGCTCAGGAGGAGTTTGGGTGAGTTCCTTATATGGATGAAAGCTCATTGGAACATATTTCCAACGACGTCAAGTTTGCAAAATTCAAATGTTGTATGAGGGAGATATGACTTTCGGAAGTTGGGTTGTTGAGAGGAGGAAATTTCAAATCCGGATTTGTTAAGAGTGTTTTGGTCTTTTCCTAATTAATTATTATTTTCATTTTAAGGGTAATAAGTTGGGGTCTAAGCTGATCCCAATCAGTTCTCACATTTAGAAAATAAGCTAGGGCTTTGAGAGAAAGGAGAAAAGAGGAGAAGAGACAAGAAGACGCAAGAACGCCAAGAATTCATTCGTGGATTTCATCGGGGGTGATCCCTAACAAGGTATGTGAGATCGTTCGGTGATGGGTACTTTAACCAAACCCAAATTGTTTCAGTTCATTAAAGTTTGAATTAGTGAATGATGAACATGGAATTCTTGATGAAACATTGTGAAATCTTGTTGGTTGATGTGTAGTTGATCTCTAGTAGTTTGCGTTCCTGTTTTCGGACTGTTTTTGGGTCTAAACTATTGGGTAATGAGCTAATTAGGGATTCTATGTTTTTGGGGTGGAATCCATGGGAGTGGGAAGGTTTAGAGATGAAAAACAAAGAAGAAAGTCGAAAAACCCGTTTTATAAGCACTGGGGCGCCGCGCCTCAAAAGCTTCTCAGGACAGAATCTGTCCGTCAGGCTCTGGCGCGCCGCGCCTTCCAGAGCGCTTGATGACTGACTCTATTCGTCAGGCTCTGGCGCTCCCCGCCTCGCATAGAGCCCCGACCCCTTTGAGACCCCGTTCTTTCCCTATCTTTTCGTACTAGTTCCTAAGTGATGTACCCTTCATTCCTAGTTGATTTCAACACTCTAGAGTACATCTAAAAATCATGAAATCATCCATAAACATGAGGTCATAATCCTTGAATCCATACTTCAATTCAAGGAAAGTTAAGATCAAAGTCAAGAAAGTTAAGAGCCAAGTCTAGAAGTTAAGAAGCAAGTCAATGTAAGGTTATAAAGTTTTCTAAAGTCTTTTACAAACATTTTCACCTTGTTTTAAAAGACCTAAAGTCAAGTCAAGAAAGAGTAAAGAGTTGAGTTCATTTCTCTAAAGCTATAAAGGAAGAGTTCCCTAAGAGTTAAGTTTCAAGTAAGCAACAGTATCAAGTTAAGTTCACTTCTCAAGAATTATAAGGGAATTAAGTAGTCCCTAAGAGTTTTAAGTAAATGTATTCAAACTTTTGAGAAGGAAGGGAAGCTAGAATTCCACAGAGCCTATGACTAGTTTTCAGACAGAAGTAATAGCTCTATAAAATGAAGCAAGCAGGGAAACTATGATTACCAAGAGAGCTTTTAAAGGTAAGTTTTGAGCACTAATCTTAAACAACAGAATCAGTATGTTTTAAAAACATAAGAGCCATCATATATATAGTTTTGGGAGTAGTATTGAGCACCGATGTGGGGATACGAGATCAGATAACTCAAGTCTCCATGTAAACCATATAGCCATCATGGGTAGAAAAGGGTCATACTTTATAGATGAACCCTCTTCATAGTTTACTAGAGGATCCATTAGGCAGTTCAGGTCCTATACTCTGGCAAGTTTAGGATGGCCGGGAAGCGTGGGCCGAGTAACGTTGTATCATCACTGTAGCTCTTAAGTGATGGTTGTCGGTTAGAGAATTTCCCACTGAGTAATGTATTTTCATATACATCAGTCATTGTATTTTCATACACAACAGTATTGTATTCTCATATACATCAGTATTTTATTTTATATACATCTCGGACATTATTGTATATTTGTATGTACATATAATCGGAGATTGAAGAATGTTTTCTGTTAGCATTTCTTTGTATTGCATTTATTTAAACTGTGTATATTGAATAAGAGTTACTAGATCACGAGTTGAGCAGAGCCAAGGTAAGTATTCATTCTTACTCCCTTTTAAGCGTAAGTGTTATTAGTTTTCACTACAAGAAAAATGACTTTTAACGAAAGGAAATTCAGTCGCTAAAAGTCCACATCCAGTTGTTAAAGGTCTATAACGACCGAGAAAAATTGGTCGTCACCGGTCGTTAAAAGCTCCATCGTTAAAGGTTAATGACCGGATTACATAGTCGGTCGTTAGATATTTACATAGTGACAACCATAAATCCGGTCACCACATTTACTAACAACGACTACAAATTCCCTTCGTTTATGGTCATTTGGTCGTTAAAATGTTGAAGTAAAACGAAAATTTCTAGTCGTTACAAGTACTTTTAGTGATCAGATTCTTTCATTGACTACATTACTTTTATCGACAAAGTTTAAATTCCTTTCGTTAATTTTAATAAATTTAACGACCATGTTTGTTTCACAAATTTAGTTTCAAATAAATATGTATAGTTTTTATCCTCAAGCAGATCCGGATCTTAAAATCTTTTTTTTTGTACAAGCCATAATAAATTTAATATAAAATTTCTTAATTGTTTTGTCATGAATGAAAACATGTTAAAAAACTAAAATATAAATAAGTGTTCAAAACAATATCTAAGAAACATATTCAACATAAGATCTAAATAACATAGATGTTCGACATAAATATTATAAAACAGACATGTTCGGCGTCTGTCGAATCCTAAAATTGAGAAAATGAAATAACTGCATATATAGGTTAAAACGTCTCTAGATCTACACCAACAATAAAAATTTAATCTTTCTTTTCAGCTGGCTCCAAAAGAACGTTTAATCTTCATCTTCATCTGTTTAAAAAAAGACAATTTGAGGTCAATTCGTCATAGAATGTCGGATAGCTATAACTTATAACTTTTAAAAGATAAATCAATCATTTATAACAAAACTCAATCAAAATACATGGGAAGAAAAGAATTCTAAGTCTTTTTCCAGATTCCTATCATTTAGTTCAAGTGAAGAATATCATTTTATACGAGAGACAACATGTTTGACTTGTTACAAGTTGTTTTATAAATAAATTATATCATATCAACATCAATTATCTCTCTCATTTTTAGAAGCAAATGTACAATGTATGTTCCATACATCACCTTTATTGCTGAAAAGAGGATCCAACAGTGTCTTAGCATTTGGAGAAAGCCACCAGGCTCTACTATTGAACTAGACTACAGAAAATTCATTCATGTGACTGTGAACCTTATTATGGAGATAAACTAAAATGAGAACCATCTTTCACATTTACAAAATTTAGAAAGTTGAACAAATTTGGAGATCATTATTCTAAAACTATAACACAATAAAGATTTAACACGCAACACAAATACTGAGGTGAACATGCAGGAAAGGAACTCAGTTCTGAACATAGGAATACATCCTTATTGAGACAAAGATATGCATAATTCAATAAGCATGTAGTCTCGTTCATCATTAAAAGTAGTACAACTAAATACTGCCTTCCTTCTAAAATCACTTACCATAGAAAGACAGACCACTCATTAGCAAAGCCCTTATAAAAGATGAGCATTTCTTAATGACATCACTAAATTCATTCAAATATACACATCATGGCATAGCTAATGAAAAGTTTGCTAACCTGGTGGAGGTGATGGAGGTGATGGATGCTGACGAACCACTATACTTTCAAGGCGAGCATATTTACTCTCTAGAATATCAATACACTTTTGAAGTGATTCCTTTTCTTTTCGAGTTGTTTTCAGTTCTTCCAACAACACATCCTTAGAAGTACTACCACCTTTCAACTCCTTAGTGGTTATCCCACTGCCAAATCCAACTGCATAACTTTTGCATAGGTCCAAAGCACCGTTCCACTACCTCAATATTTTTAAGAAACTGTTCAGATTGTACAAACTCTTTGATTTCAGCCTATAAAATACAACAATTGTTTAAAATATTTCACTGAATCAATCCAGAGATAAAATGTTAAATGCAATTTAACGATGAACATACATATTTTTCATTGGTTTCTGGTTCGACAGGCTCATTTCCCTTTTTACGAGTCTCAAAGAAGATAGTTGTCATGTTTGGTGGATTACCATATTTGCCTCCCTTAACAACAAAAAAAAGAAAGTACTATAAGATCTTTTATACAAAAAGGAGGTTTCCTTGTAGGGTTTCATGATTTATTTACCAGTTCGTAAATAATCTCTCTTATGGGCTTGCTACCCGTACGATGAGGCATACACAACTTGGACCTGTGGATTGTGTTTCTTGTACTTGAGTTCTACATTAACACAAGCTAAAATTATCATAAGCTTGTTTAATGATTCTATTTTTATTTTGAAATTAAATTTTGTAACTACTTTGCATCCTCTTGATCACAAATGAAATCATTTAATCAAAAGAACTATTCCAAAAGAGTTATCATATGTGACTTGGAAATAAAATGATACAAATCAATATCTACGCAATCATACCTTAAACTTATCCGATAAAAAATGTTCCTTGACCAACCATTCCCAATCGCTCTTGTCTATTCCTGTTGGAATATCTTTTAGACACTGGTGCAATGACTTGGATTTTTCATATTCTTGGGCAGAGATCCTCTCCAATTGTTCTAAATCTTTCTCATATATTGCAAAACAGTATCTCTTTAATCATTCATATTATCACAGTCAAACGTTTCCTGAAATAGAGAAAAATATCATCAGAACTTTATATGGGGAGGTACTGCAGATCATAGAAAGACACCTTTGATTGTTTAGGATAAGGTGTACCTCCCATATATTATTTTAAGGACCAAAAGTTGAGGGATGTATGAAATGGAATGAATCTTCTATTGGGAAACTACTATATGAAAGGTTTCAGAATAACTACATCCTCTGGGTAACATGGACACATGAAATGTATATGAAGTAATATGGCAATATATGATATCACATACCACCTACATATTCTTGCTGGGATCGAAGAAAGTTAATATCTCTAAACACTGGGATGGTTGATTACTACCAAAACATAAAGTACAAGTTGACAGAGTGAAACATACGTAACTAGCCACCAGGAGTAAAGGAGTTATAGGGATCCAAACCAGTCTTTGGGAAGCATATCTTACTTGGACGAAATTTATTCAACCAAAGCATAATTAAATTTATCCTCAGGTTGGCAAATTAGAACAAATTGCTTACGAAGACTCGAATGATGAGCCGGAACATGCATGTGCAGGATGCAAATTGTTGTCTATGTTTAACAGGAGTTGTAGAAATTCCTCTACACCGAGTGTGAATGGATTACAACAAATTCTGGCCAACTAGACAGAGGTACAAATGATTTATAAGGATACCCCACAAAGTTTGAAATCATGTAGAAGAAGAAAATGTAAGCAAACACAACAGACTATCTAAGTAGCAATATGGGATGTAATGATTTACTACACATGGAAAGCAAGGAATTGGAAGATATTAGGGGCATAACTGTGAATACAAGTTTTGTCATTCTACAGATAAAAAAGAGGTGAGAGCTAGAACATCTACTCTGCAAACACAATGGCTGTCGCGAGGTGCCAGATTTCACTTATGTGACTAAATAGATAGTGAATAGTAAGACTAAGGAGGGGAGTTTTTTTTGTTTGTTTTGGTAATAGCTATTCTTAAATAATGACCCGTAATAAGGTCTAAACAAAGGAAACACCATACTATACTCTAAACAAACTCAAGAAGAAGAGGAAAAAATAGTGTTGTTACAGTAACAGCGCTATCAAGTCAGCGAAAATAAAAGAGAGTAATGTTGTAATTCTTACTGTAACAGCTGCCCACATATGCTCAAGCTTGTTATCTTCGATATCCATCAATGAGTGTACCCCAACGGGCACATATTATGATCACGAACTAGCAAACCCAAGTGTCTCATAAATAAGGTGTGATTTGGTCCAACGACTCGATTTTTATAGAAAGTGACTTTTAACTTTTCTCCAGGTCTTAATCGCAGAACTTTCTTACAAATTTTTGTTCCCCTCACCTTGGTTGTCCTATCATATTCACATGGACCTGCAAAATTTAAAGTAAGTCAACTGTGCTCTTTGATATAAATTTGATCTTTAGTTCTAAACCATCAAAAGAATCTGGAGAATACTCCAGTGGTTAACTTTTAGGTGTAAAATTTTGAAATTATTACTGTATACAATGGCCTGGTCTTTTCAGATCTGTAAGCCCAAATATGCAAGAAAACATTCTATCTAGTTTTCGACAAGTACCCATTCACAGTTCCAAACCAAGTGACAACAAGACAAAATAGGCCGAACATTGCCCATTGCAAGAGATTAGGCCTCAAGTTGCCAAAACAAATATGATACAGAAAGGGGCAACTAGAAGTGGAATAAATTCTGGAAAGCTCAAAGATCGCAAATCAATGACTTTTTATTCTTAGAAACTTTCAATTAGAAAATCACAATTGATGAATCAAGAATCAGTGCAGGTTAATATGGTTAGGACAAGTGAAAAAATAATAACGAAGCATTAAATGTCAAAAACATATGAAAAATAACTTTTTTACTATTTTACCAGTAACATCAAGAAAAGCAAATATCACACGGAAGAAAATACATATTAGTTTCATTTCTCGTAGCATCTTCAGTCACTTGAATAACATTTTTAGCCTTTTTAGACTTTAATAGACCTGCAAATTATGATATTAAAACAAAATAAAACTTCAAGCCAACTAACAACGACAAAGAATTACACAAAAGAAAGTAATATATACTAGTATCACTTCTCTGAACATCTCGATATACTTCAGTCATTTTTTCTTCCTTATAATATCCAACTGGACCTGCAAAGTTTAAAGTAAATCAATTATGCTCTTTGATATAAATTGATCATTAACGCCAAATAATCAAAAGAATTTGGAAATGATCCAGTAGTTATGTTTTAGGTGTCAAGTTCTTAAATTATTAATGTATAATGGTCTGATTAAGATTGTAAGACAAAATATCCAAAATAGGCTCATCACAAAAGACAGAATGCTGAAATGGAGAATGCAAGTTACCCTATAAATGTTATGTTCCAGCAAGAAGAAGACACAAGACATCATTTGTTTTATGAGTGGATTTTTGCTAGCATGCTGTTGAGGAGGCTGCTCCAATGGATAAACCAAACACCAGTAGTACTGTTATAGTTGTACATCACTGGATCATATTAAAAACTAAAGGGAGAATCCTCTAGCACAGGCCCTAAGATTGATCTATGCAGAGTACATCTATGCACTATGGAAGGAAAGGAATACAAGAATTTGTTAGAAACATGAGACCATAATGGTGACTGCAGCCGCAAGAATTGTTTGTGTATGTTGTCTTAGAGCTAATGTATTAGCCAGACTATTCCTTGATAAATGTAGTTTTTAGAGTTTCTAATTTGTTGATGTTATATTGAGATAGCAAGTAGTGTTTTGCTGGCTTTGCTTTGTACCTACTACTTTGGTGATTAATAAAATACCTAATTACGAAAACAAAAAATACATACTAGTTTCATTTCTCGTAGCATCTTCAGCCGCTTCAATCACCTTTTTTGCCTTTAAGACTTTAATAGACATGCAAATTATGATAGTAAAACAAAATAAAACTTCAAGCCAACTAACAGCGACAAAGAATTACACAAAAGAAAGTAATATATACTAGTATCACTTCTCTGAATATCTCGATACACTTCAGTCATTTTTTCTTCCATATCATATCCAACTGGACCTGCAAAGTTTAAAGTAAATCAATTATGCTCTTTGATATAATTTATCATTACCGCCAATAATCAAAAGAATTTGGAAATGATCCAGTAGTTATGTTTTGGGTGTCAAGTTCTTAAATTATTAATGTATAATGGTCTGATCTCTATAAGATTGTAAGACAATATATCCAAAATAGGCTCCTCACAAAAGACAGAATGCTGAAATGGAGAATGCAAGTTGACCCTATAACTGTTATCTTCCATCAAGAAGACACAAGACATCATTTGTTTTGTGAGTTGATTTTTGCTAGCATGCTGTGGAGGAGGCTGCTCCAATGGATAAACCAAACACCAGTAGTACTGTTATAGTTGGACATCATTGGATCATATTAAAAACTAAAGGGAGAATCCTCTAGCACAGGCCCCAAGATTGATATATACAGAGTACATCTATACACTATGGACGGAGAGGAATACAAGAATATGTTAGAAACATGAGACTATAATAGTGAGTGCAGCCCCAAGAATTAATTGTGTAAGTTGTCTTAGAGCTAATGTAGCAACCATACTATTCCTTGATAAATGTAGTTTTTAGAGTTTGTTATTTGTTGCTGCTATATTGAGATAGTAAGTAGTGTTTTGCTGGCTTTGCTTTGTAACTACTACTTTGGTGATTAATAAAATACCTAATTATCAAAACAAAAAATACATACTAGTTTCATTTCTCGTAGCATCTTCAGCCACTTCAATCACTTTTTTTTTTCCTTTTTAGACTTTAATAGACTTGCAAATTATGATATTAAAACAAAATAAAACTTCAAGCCAACTAACAACGACAAAGAATTACACAAAAGAAAGTAATATATACTAGTATCACTTCTCTGAACATCTTTGTACACTTCAGTCATTTTACTGTCTTATTATATCCAACAGGACCTGCAAAGTTTAAAGTAAATTAATTATGCTCTTTGATATAAATTGATCATTAACACCAAATAATCAAAAGAATTTGGACAATGATCCAGTAGTTATGTTTTAGGTATCAAGTTCTTAAATTATTAAGTCTGATCTCTATAAGATTGTAAGACAAAATATCCAAAATAGGCTTGTCACAAAAGACAGAATGTTGAAATAGTAATGCAAGTTGACCCTATAACTGTTATGTTCCATCAAGAAGAAGACACAAGACATCATTTGTTTTGTGAATGGATTTTTGCTAGCATGCTTTGGAGGAGGTTGCTCCAATGGATAGACTAAACACCAGTAGTACTGTTATAATTGAACATCATTGGATCATATTAAAGACTAAAGGGAAAATCCTCTAGCACATGCCCTAAGATTGATCTGTGCAGAGTACATCTATGCACTATGGAAGGAGAGGAATACAAGAACTTGTTTGAAACATGAGACCATAATGGTGACTGCAGCCCCAAGAATTGTTTGTGTATGTTGTCTTAGAGCTAATGTAGCAGCCAAACTATTCCTTGATAAATGTAATTTTTAGAGTTTGTTATTTGTTGCTGTTATATTGAGATAGCAAGTAGTGTTTTGTTGGCTTTGGTTTGTAACTACTACTTTGATGATTAATAAAATACCTAAGTACCAAAACAAAAAATACATACTAGTTTCATTTCTCATAGCATCTTCAGCCACTTCAATCAACTTTTTTGCCTTTTAGACTTTAATAGACCTGCAAATTATGATATTAAAACAAAATAAAACTTCAATCCAACTAACAACGACAAAGAATTACACAAAAGAATGTAATATATACTAGTATCACTTCTCTGAACATCTCGATACACTTCAGCCTTTTTTTCTTCCTTATCATATCCAACTGGACCTGCAAAGTTTAAAGTAAATCAATTATGCTCTTTGATATAAATTGATCATTAACGCCAATAATCAAAAGAATTTGGAAATGATCAAGTAGTTATGTTTTAGGTGTCAAGTTCTTAAATTATTAATGTATAATGGTCTGATCTCTATAAGATTGTAAGATAAAATATCCAAAATAGGCTCCTCACAAAAGACAGAATGATGAAATGCAGAATGCAAGTTGACCCTATAACTGTTACGTTCCATCAAGAAGAAGACACAAGACATCATTTGTTTTGTGAGTGATTTTTGCTAGTATGATGTGGAGGAGGCTGCTTCAATGGATAAACCAAACACCAGTACTACTGTTATAGTTGGACATCATTGGATAATATTAAAAACTAAAGGGAGAATCCTCTAGCACAGGCCCTATGATTGATCTATGCAGAGTACATCTATGCACTATGGAAGGAGAGGAATACAAGAATTTATTAGAAACATGAGACCATAATAATTACTGCAGCCCCAACAATTGTTTGTGTATGTTGTCTTAGAGCTAATGTAGCAACCATACTATTCCTTGATAAATGTAGTTTTTAGAGTTAGTTATTTGGTGTTGTTATATTGAGATAGCAAGTAGTGTTTTGCTGGCTTTGCTTTGTAACTACTACTTTGGTGATTAATAAAATACGTAATTACCAAAACAAAAAATACATACTAGTTTCATTTCTCGTAGCATCTTCAGCCACTTCAATCACCTTTTTTGCCTTTTTATGCTTTAATAGACCTGCAAAATTATGATATTAAAACAAAATAAAACTTCAAGCTAACTAACAACGACAAAGAATTACAAAAAAGAAAGTAATACATACTAGTATCACTTCTCTAGACATCTTGATACACTTCAGTCATTCTTTCTGTCTTATCATATCCAACAGGTCCTAGTTTAAAGTAAATCAATTATGCTCTTTGACATAAATTGATCATTAACACCAAATAATCAAAAGAATTTGGACAATGATCCAGTAATTATGTTTTAGGTGTCAAGTTCTTAAATTATTAATGTATAATGGTCTGATCTCTATAAGATTGTAAGACAAAATATCCAAAATATGCTCGTCACAAAAGATAGAGTGCTGAAATGGAGAATGCAAGTTAACCCTATAACTGTTATGTTCCATCAAGAAGAAGACACAAGACATCATTTGTTTTGTGAGTGGATTTTTGCTAGCATGCTGTGGAGGAGGCTGCTCCAATGGATAAACTAAACACCATAAGTACTGTTATAGTTGGACATCATTGGATCATATTAAAGACAAAAGGGAGAATCCTCTAGCATATGCCCTAAGATTGATCTATGCAGAGTACATCTATGCACTATGGAAGGAGAGGAATACAAGAACTTGCTAGAAACATGAGACCATAATGGTGACTGCAGCCCCAAGAATTTTTTGTGTATGTTGTCTTAGAGCTAATGTAGCAGCCAAACTATTCCTTGATAAATGTAATTTTTAGAGTTTGTTATTTGTTGCTGTTATATTGAGATAGCAAGTAGTGTTTTGTTGGCTTTGCTTTGTAATTACTACTTTGGTGATTAATAAAATACCTAATTACCAAAACAAAAAATACATACTAGTTTCATTTCTCGTAGCATCTTCAGCCACTTCAATCAACTTTTTTGCCTATAAGACTTTAATAGACTGGCAAATTATGATATTAAAACAAAATAAAACTTCAAGCCAACTAACAACGACAAACAATTACAGAAAAGAAAGTAATATATACTAGTATCACTTCTCTGAACATCTCGATACACTTCAACCATTTTTTCTTCCTTATCATATCCAACTGGACCTGCAAAGTTTAAATTAAATCAGTTATGCTCTTTGATATAAATTGATCATTAACGCCAATAATAAAAAGAATTTGGAAATGATCAAGTAGTTATGTTTTAGGTGTCAAGTTCTTAAATTATTATTGTATAATGGTCTAATCTCTATAAGATTGTAAGACTAAATATCCAAAATAGGCTCCTCACAAAAGACAGAATGATGATAGGCAGAATGCAAGTTGACCCTATAACTGTTATGTTCCATCAAGAAGAAAACACAAGACATCATTTGTTTTGTGAGTGGATTTTTGCTAGCATGCTGTGGAGGAGGCTGCTCCAATGGATAAACCAAACACCAGTAGCACTGTTATAGTTGGACATCATTGGATCATATTAAAAACTAAAGGGAGAATCCTCTAGCACAGGCCCTATGATTGATCTATGCAGAGTACATCTATGCACTATGGAAGGAGAGGAATACAAGAATTTGTTAGAAACATGAGACCATAATAGTGACTGCAGCCCCAACAATTGTTTGTGGTCTTAGAGCTGATGTAGCAACCATACTATTCCTTGATAAATGTAGTTTTTAGAGTTAGTTATTTGGTGTTGTTATATTGAGATAGCAAGTAGTGTTTTGCTGGCTTTGCTTTGTAACTACTACTTTGGTGATTAATAAAATACCTAATTACCAAAACAAAAAATACATACTAGTTTCATTTCTCGTAGTATCTTCAGCCACTTCAATCACCTTTTTTGCCTTTTTATACTTTAATAGACCTGCAAATTATGATATTAAAACAAAATAAAACTTCAAGCCAACTAACAACGACAAAGAATTACAAAAAATAAAGTAATATATACTAGTATCACTTCTCTGAACATCTTGATACATTTCAGTCATTTTTTCTGTCTTATCATATCCAACAGGACCTGCAAAGTTTTAAGTAAATCAATTATGCTCTTTGATATAAATTGATCATTAACACCAAATAATCAAAAGAATTTGGACAATGATCCAGTAATTATGTTTTAGGTGTCAAGTTCTTAAATTATTAATGTATAATGGTCAGCTCTCTATAAGATTGTAAGACAAAATATCCAAAATAGGATCGTCACAAAAGACAGAATGCTGAAATGGAGAATGCAAGTTGACCCTATAACTGTTATGTTCCATCAAGAAAAAGACACAAGACATCATTTGTTCTGTGAGTGGATTTTTGCTAGCAATAATGTGGAGGAGGCTGCTCCAATGGATAAACTAAACACCAGTAGTACTGTAATAGTTGGACATCATTGGATCATATTAAAGACTAAAGGGAGAATCCTCTAGCACATGCCCTAAGATTGATCTATGCAGAGTATATCTATGCACTATGGAAGGAGAGGAATACAAGAACCTGTTAGAAACATGAGACCATAATGGTGACTGCAGCCCCAAGAATTGTTCGTGTATGTTGTCTTATAGCAAATGTAGCAGCCACACTATTTCTTGATAAATGTAGTTTTTAGAGTTTGTTATTTGTTGCTGTTATATTGAGATAGCAAGTAGTGTTTTGGTGGCTTTGCTTTGTAATTACTACTTTGGTGATTAATAAAATACCTAATTACCAAAACAAAAAATACATACTAGTTTCATTTCTCGTAGCATCTTCAGCCACTTCAATCACCTTTTTTGCCTTTTAGACTTTAATAGACCTGCAAATTATGATATTAAAACAAAATAAAACATCAAGCCAACTAACAACGACAAAATATTACACAAAAGAAAGTAATATATACTAGTATCACTTCTCTGAACATCTTGATACACTTTAGCCATTTTTTCTTCCTTATCATATCCAACTGGACCTGCAAAGTTTAAAGTAAATCAATTATGCTCTTTGATATAAATTCATCATTAACGCCAATAATCAAAAGAATTTAGAAATGATCAAGTAGTTATGTTTTAGGTGTCAAGTTCTTAAATTATTAATGTATACAATGGTCTGGTCTCTATAAGATTGTAAGACATAATATCCAAAATATCATGCTATCAGATCACTAAATTTCCTTCGCCTTTGAGAGGTACTGATCCACAGTTCCGAACCAAGGTACAACTAGACAAAGTAGGTAGAACAAATGTAGAATCCCCACGAAAAATAAAATGTGATACAGAAAGGGGAATAGAACAACATCTAAGAAAGATGTTGAAAATAGCTTTCTAGAAAACAATATTTAATTGCATTCTTGATTTAAGAAAACCATTTAATTTCTACTAACCTTTTTTTGTAACCAACTAATGAATTTTTTATTCCACTCCACATCTGAACTTTATCGAGAGGTCTCAGTATAAATTTGTGAAAATTCTCTAACAAAGAATTGAAGTTTTACATGTTATTTTAAAATTAAACATATCGAAAAGGTATAAATACACTATTAGATCAAATCAATACTTACTCGAGGAATGGTTAATTTCATTACAATTCTTCAAATTATAATAGTGTGCATCTTCCAAATCATTTGAATCAAGTTTGTCTAGTGTGCTACCCTTTAAAAATTTCCAGGTTCACAAAATATTCCCAAACCACCATCATATTCAATTACACCACCATCATAATTTCTCTCCGGACAATTAAACTTTTTCTTTATTGTATTCAAATACCTTGAACATAAAGTCATACATTCAACTGCTAAATATCCCTGTACAATCGAACCTTCAGGGTGAGCCATGTTACCAATAAAACACTTCAAAAAGTGTAGGTACCTATCTATTGGATACATCCATCGATACTGAATTGTTCCATCAATCTTAGCTTCATCAGGTAACTGAATAGACAAGTGCACCATGACATAGGAAAATGTAGGAGGTAACACCTTTTCTAACTTGCACAATGTTTTTGGTATTTGAGCTTCTGTTTGTTCCAACTCCTCTACGCTCAAACATTTTGCTCCAAGCACTTTGAAAAAAATAAAAAACTCAATAAGTGGTTTAGACACAGATTGCAAAGCATACCACGAATGGCAAGAGGGAGTAAATGTTGTAGAATTATATAACAATCATGATTTTTTAATCCTAAGAATTTTTTATCCTTAAGGTTTACACATTGAGAAATATTTGAGGAAAACCTATCTGGGACCTTTAAATTCTTCAAAAATTTGAAAAAAGTTTTGCTTATCTTCATCAGATAATGTGTAAGGCGCTGCTGGTAACTCATATTTATCTCCATTTTGTATCGGATGCAATTGTTTTCGTATTTTCATTTTTTGTAAATCCAACCGAGTGCTCAAGGTGTCTTTTGTTTTCCCTGAGACTTCTAATATCGTCCCCAAAATACTGTCACATATATTCTTTTCAATGTGCATCACATCAAGATTATGTCACATTAATAAGGTTTTCCAATATGGAAGATCAAAGAATATATTCTTCTTATTTCAATTATCACCCCTTTTCTTGTGTGATATTTTAATCTTCTTCTACGGATCTTTTGTTAATTGTAACCCATCTAAATCAGAAACCTGATCAAGAATATCATCACCAGACAACATTTTAGGCGGTAGCCTGTGCTCAATACTGTTATCAAATGACATTTTAACATTTCTCCATTTGTGATTAAGAGGAAGATAGAGTCTATGGACCATATAACACTCTTTTTGGCCATTTGTTAGCCTTGTATGGTGTGCTTTTTATTGCAACATGGGCAAACGAGTTTTCCTTTTGTACTCCATCCTGACAAATTTGCATATGCTGGAAAGTCATTAATGGTCCACAACAAAGATGCATGTAACGTAAAATTCTTTCTAGTTGATGCATCCAATGTCTTGACTCCACCTTCCCATAATTCATTCAATTCTTCTATCAAAGGTTGCTGATAGACATCAATTGTATCACCAGGACTCTCAGTGCCAGGTATAAGCATTGACAAAATAAAGTTCTCTTGCTTCATGCAAAGCCAAGGTGGCAAATTATAGGGAATAACTACCACGGGCCAAATGATGTACGGACTTTTTGACATTCCAAATGGTTGGAAATCATCACTAGCAAGTCCAAGTCGTACATTACGTGGTTCTGCAGCAAAACATGGGTGAAGCTCATCAAAATTTTTCCATGCCATTGAATTAGCTGGATGCCTCATTATTCCATCTTCAACTCTTTTGTCATGATGCCATGACATCAAAGGAGATATCTTTGAGCACATAAATAACCTTTGAAGCCTTGGCTTTAGAGAAAAATAACGTAAAATCATGCATGGTATCTTTTTTCCTTTTTTCAGTCTTGTTTCCTCACTATGTTTACCATCCTTCCATCTAGATGCACCACAAACTTTGCAAGATTGAAGACAATTATTATCTTTCCAATATAACATTCAATCATTCTTACAAGTAAGCCCAAGATCTTGAATAACCTTCTTTGCCTCATAAAATGAATCCGGCAGGTTTGTTCCATCAAACAATAAATCATCTTTCAAAAACTTCAACAACATTGTAATGACTCATTACTCCAATGACCAATACTTTTAAGGCGAAGCAATTTAACAAAAGTATAAAGCTTAGAAACTTTTGCACTTTCATATAATGGTAGATCAAGATCTTTCAATAGCCTATAAAACCTTTTTGCTTCATCATTTGGTTCCTCCTCCAGAAAATCATCACCACTATTATTCATATTATCTCCATTAAAATAGGGGTACAAATCTCTAAGCAAACCATCTATTTCATCCTCAACATCATCCTCTTCAATGTCATTATCATCTTTTTGTCAAAATTTGATTGTTTTTCACCTGACATCTCCCCATGGGCATACCAAAAAGTATAACTTGGTATTATCCCATGTACTATTAAATGTGACCTAACCACAACACGTGTTCTAGAAGTTGCATTACCACATTTAATACATGGACAACGTATCAACTGCGGTTTACCTAATTTTGTAAAAGCATAATCCAAGAAAGTCTCCACCCCATCTATATAAGCAATAGCAAGTCTATCTTTAATGAGTTACATCAATTGTTTATAAGGTGTAATTATCTCCAAGAATGTAAAATAGATATACTAATACATTAGTATAACAACAAAGTAGTACTAATTAGATATTAAAGTTTAGAGTTATAGATTCACACACACTAGATGCATATAGTTATATATATATTACAACAAAAAGTCAAGAAACAAACATTTAATCTATACTTAAACAAGAAACACAAATAAATATTCACAAGATGATAATGAAAAGGTTACAAAAATTGAAATACTCCAAATTACATCACAAAAGACCCTAGCAATTCAAGAAAATCCAACATATAATAGTAAAAGACCAAATATTTTGAAATAATAATTTTTACAAGTACATTCTAAACAACAATAGTAAAAGAACAAATAATTTCTACGTTTATGATTATGAACTGAATATACAAAACAGGTTCACAATTAATTTATAAAATTATAAGCAAAGGTTAAAGAACTCTTACAATCTAATCTGATTATATTAAAAGAAGAGTATCAAAGACTTAAGAAAAAAGGTGAAAGATTTTATATTTTTTTGTTTCTAGCATTTAAATTTTGTTGTAGTTGTGCGCTTTCTTATTACCTATATTGAAAACATCAAAGTTTTGGTAGTGTATGATAGTTAAACATTTTATGATGCTCATACCATTTTCACAATTGGTGAAACACAGTAAAAGATCGCAACCAACAGTACCTCTTAGAAAATGGCCAATAAAACTGGATTAAAAAATATAGCAAAACAAATGGCCACAAAATTGAGACAAATACTTGAAATATTTTCAAAAACACATCAGTAAATAAGAAAGTTTTAGAAAAAGAAAAAAAATGTACCTTACAAAAGAAATAAACAAATAGCCTTCAAAAGAATAGTTCTGGAGACACTTTCAATAATAATAACAAGCACCACCATTGACATATTTGGAATCAAAGCCTAAAACAACCAAGAAAGAAATATGTGAACATGAGGTACACTTCACAGAAAAGAAAATATAAAATGCAACAAGGAGCTTAAAAAAATCAACAAGCCACATGAAATCATATAGACATAATTTCAGTGTAGTCTTTCCAATAATATTTATTGCCTATTTCAAAGAGTTCATCCATTTTCAATGATATTATATGCAGGTGATACTATATGCTACTTTCGCCATGTCTCTGATATTTCCCTTTCATATTTTCTATTTATCATCTCGCTACTTTCATAAAAGTTTAGCCTATATGACAGCACAAATTGAGTTGTCTCTCATACATATTGGATTTAGAGGATACATAAAATTCAAATATGATTCAATAGTCACAAGAAATAACAAAACAGGGAAAATTGCACACGCGGTTGAAACAATAATTGTTGCCAAAGAAACAGAGAAAATAAGCAGGTAAAGAAGAAGAAGAAGAAGAAGAAGAGATGAGAAACTTAACTTGCAGTCACATGAAAGAGTGTCACAACATGAGAAGTGAAATAGAGGGAAATGATTGGAAAGAAGGCACGAAAGTTTTTTACGAAATAAAAAAAAACTAGTTACTGACAATCATAGTTAAGCACAAAAGCGAGAAATCGCTTCCCCGCTTCTGGACTGCAACACTTGGTTTTTTTTACCGTAGCTTCGCTTCACTGCAAAAAAGCAATACCGCTTCACTTCGCTTAGCTTCTCACTTTAAACAACGAAGTACTCGCTTTCGGTAACATTAAAAACAAAAGCCAACAATTGGATCAAGGAGAATTGTATTCAATGGAGATGCTAGTGGAGAGTGATTTATGAATACCGAGAGTTTTGTCTTATTCACCAACAAAACTATTTGTAAGGGAAAGGCAACAACTACACTAAATAAGCTATAAAATGAAGGAAAATAGAGAGATTTGAGATGTTGACCAGAAAGGGAAGGGGAATTCCAACTAATGATCTAATTACAATGATGTTTACCTTTATAGACTAGTAAAGATATAAACAAGAAGATTCATATATAGACACATCAAGATTTTGCTAGCACTCCTATTAGAATATGAGTTATTCATTGCTTAACAAAGAAATGGTTCAATACATTTCTAGGACACCATTCCTACAGTTGCAAGAAGAAGACTCATCTGCACCACAAAAACCAAAAGATTCACCACTATCCTCATATTTCTTGCAATATTCAACAACATCCTGGTTAACCATATCTATCTGAAAGGGGAGGATTGGTAGAATTACAACCCTCCACACGGTAGTTGCTGGTATTAAAAGAAAATATGTAATCTCAAAGAACAAATTTGCTGCTACATTCATGGGAAATTGTTGATTGAGGTTGAATGGTATGTACACTATTAATAGTGGATATTGTTGGTAGCAAAATGATGGTCAGCAAATGGACTAGTGGAGAGCAATGTTAAACTGTACTAATATCCCAAAATACAACTTTATACACCGGCTAGCAATGCGATGCAGACTACTAGATAAAGACGGTTGAAAATTGGCATTGGAGAAGATAAAATATGTCCACTGTGTGGCTCTCATCCGAAAACTAATACTCACTTATATTTTGAATGTGTATACTCCAACACCTGCTTGGATGATATTTTGAACTGGCTAAACACTAAACCAAGGAACAGGGGACCACTGGAACTATGGAAAGGAATAACAAGAAACGTAACTGGGAAAATCCATAGAGGACTTATATGGGCAATACTGTCTGCGCTAGTGTATTATATATGGAAGACGAGCAATGATGCAATCTGGAACCAGAGAATGCAGAGAACACAAGTGATAATGCATAGAATACAACTTGACAGTAAAGTGAGAATCATTGAAGTACTAAACATGAAGCATAGAAGGAAAGATAGGTATTGGATAGAGAAACTATATAAATAGTAAATGTGTAGTTGTAGCTGTTTGAAATGCTTAGGATGGACTAGGTTATTTTGTTATTATTTTTCTTAGTAGGTTGCTGTAACTGATTTCTACAAGTTTGGGGATAAAGTGTGTTCGTTCAACCAAGAAACATATGAATCATTATACAACAAAGATATCCTAAACTCCCATTTCATAGGATCTCCTTCATACCTTCAAAACTATATATCGATGAATACGAAGAACTCTGAAGCCAAGACAAGTTCAAACCATAACCTAAACCAACAGGTTCTGGTGGATCACAAACAAAATATGTTCAAATTGGATTATTTGGTTCTAACCCATTCTGTCACGCTCTGAGCTACCCCCGAGACGCGGACACAGAACCTAGGACCACAAGTTATCCCAAGCTAACCCTGCTGGCATGATCATGTGTATACTAAAGAATATAAACTGATGCACAAGCGAAATCATACGTTAAACTTAAAAGATGGGGAATACCCATATGCTAAAACTGAGATATATGAAATCTGATGAGTTTAATACAAAGAAATATTAACTCAACGCTAAGCTGAAACTAACTATGTCTGAAAATAACCTCTAAACTGGACTAGAATACTGGGACAAACCCCAGCTAAATCTAGCAAAACTGAAACTAAATGACTAAAAGACTGAAATGAAACTCATGACTATTGTCCTCGGAGAATGAGGACTCACCACTGAATCTGCTGAACTGGATATCGGAAATCGATCTATGCTGATTTAGATGCTGAGAACCTGAACCTACATCATGAGAAGATGTAGCACACGTATGCGTCAGTACTTGAAGGGGTACTGATCATGTAGGATTGAATAAACCTGAAAGAAAACATAACTGAACAAGCACAAAAGCAAGTATAATAATTTGAACAAGATATAGAGAATTCTGAGCTAACTGAATGCAATGACCAATTTATAACATGATGAAACTGCATACTGAATATACTAATAAATGGTCAATGCAATAGAGTCTGACTGAACTGTGGGAGCTACTAAATACCGATAATAAAACCACATGAGCTAAATGTGGTGTCCGATGTATACGCCCCATCGAGAGGACCCAATATACCCTGCCAAAGGTATAAAGGCATGCTGACGTGATCACTAAACTGATTTCCCACAGAGAAGACATACAACCTACTTGGCTAGTAGTTCTGGGACTAGTTGGGTACGTTGAACCCTAGTCCAACTCGGTATTATGCTACTCCCATTTATTTATGTAGTTAACTGATTGTGTCTGAATTTCTGTAAAAAATACTGGATAGCTCAAAACTGAACATGCAAACTAAGAATGCAATATTTAATCTGATAATGATGCATTAATAACTAAGGCATGTAATATGAAGCAACTGAAATATCTAACCTAGCATGTGTAATTCGAGAACTAAAGAAATACACAGCTAGGGTTCTGAAATTCATGCGATAATCTGAATAATAACTTTACAATCTTATTTGGAACATATACTTAATAAATTCATGAAGTTCTATCAAAGTTCTAGAAACCCTAGGTTTAATCATAATAAGAGAATCAAGAACTGACTAAAAATTAACCCAATGGGTGAAAGGAACCCACTAGTGAAATCCCACATACCTGGTGATGAAATTCACAGAGAAATACTTAGATTTTGTGGCTGGAACTGCTGGAACCTTGTTGGGTTCTTGAACTAGGGTTCTTGACCTTTTTCACCTTTCTTGCTTCTAATTTTCTAAGTTTTGATTAATGATTTGACTTAGGTAAGTTTTAGTTATATTTCTAGACTTAAACTGACTAAAATCTAATGATTTATGGTCAAAACGACATATCTTAGAGTTTAAACAAAGTGGGAAAAGACCAAAAGATGCCTGGGTAAGTTGCTGTCGGACCAAACCTCGATCTGGACAGACGGTCCGTCGTTCAATCGACGATCCGTCGTTTGGTCCGTAGATTGGTTCTGCTCAATAGGCCTTTACAAAAATGGGCATAAAGTTTTACTCGGAGCGCTGAGTTTAGCAAGGGCGGTGGCTATGGAGACCTAATTCAATTATCTATCTTTTGGTATGTCATGGGACACCTAATTCGTTTTACGCTAATAGTTATGATCATTTGAAGATGACCCAACTGCATTTCCCCCTTAATTGTCTGCGAATTCCCACCTACGGTCAGACTTACGGACCGTGGGTCCACCTACGAACCATGCTATTCAACGTGGTCCTTGTCAGAGAGTGGCTGAAAAGGGGTGTCAATCAACGGTCCTGGACTACGGACTGTAGTCTAACCTACGGACCGTAGGTCCGTCCGTCGAACAAGACTTTGCCATTTTTATTTTTTTTTCGGCTGAGGTTTGGGAGTCTCTGATCATATCGACTGATGTGCAGGACGGACCGTGGGTTAGGCTACGGTCCGTCGATGGTCACGTTGGTTACACCTGCAGATTTTTCTGAAAAACTGATTTTTGGTCTGTTTTCGCTACGGGGTGTTACATTATCTCCCCCTTGGTAACATTCATCCTCGAATGAAGACTAAACTAGCTGAAATAGGGGGAGAGAGCTGCAAACCCTACTACTAAATACTGTGAACTGAGTTTATGACTTAATTGAGTTTCGAGAACATGCAAATACGCTGAAAATGCAAGTACAAACTGAGGGAACATGATTCTAAGACTGAATTCACGCATGAATTAATGGAAAACTGAATGGGAACTATTACCTCAAGCTGGAGTGGAATCGAAAGGAAAGAGGTGAGTATACTTGGCTTTAATGGCTGCTTCTGCTTCCCAAGTAGCTCCCTCTACGGACTGACTGCTCCACAAAACCTTTACTGAAGTGACTTCTTTATTTCTCAACCTTCTAACCTGAAGGTCACGAATCTCAACTGGTACATCCTCATAATAAAGACTATCTTTCACCGCCACACTCTCTAATGGCACTATAGAGGCTACGTCACCCACACACTTCTTCAAGAGTAAGATGCGCAAGACCGGATGCAGTGCTGCTAAGTCTGCTGGTAACTCTAACTCATATGCCACATTGCCACCCTTTTCAAGATCTTGTAAGGGCCTACATATCTAGGACTGAACTTCCCTTTCTTTCCAAATCTCATCACCCCGTTCATAGGTGACACTTTCAGAAAAATGCAATCATCAACTTGGAACTCTAGTTCCCTTCTCCTTACATCTGCATAAGATTTCTGATGTCTATGGGCTGTCTTAAGTCTATCTCTAATGAGTTGCACTTTCTCCATAGCATGAAGGACTAAATCTGGCCCTATCAAAGCTGCTTCACCTACTTCAAACCAACAAACATGAGATCTACATCTACGCCCATACAGTGCCTCATAAGGGGCCATCTGAATGCTGGAATGGTTTCTATTGTTGAAGGAGAACTCAATCAGAGGAAGGTGATCATCACAACTACCTTTGAAATCGATCACACAAGCTCTCAACATATCCTCTAGGGTCTGAATGGTATGTTCTGCCTGTCCATCCGTTTGCGGATGAAATGTTGTGCTAAGGTTAACTTGAGTACCAAGACCCTTCTTAAACGACTTCCAAAAATGAGAGGTAAACTGAGGACCTCTATCTGAGATGATAGACAAAGGAACCCCATGCAACCTCACAATTTCATTATGTAAAGCTTGGCATACTCCTCTGCCGAATCTGTAGTCTTAACTGCCAAAAAGCGAGAAGACTTAGTCATCCTATCAACTATCACTCAAATTGAGTCATGTTGTCTGCGAGTACGAGGTAACCCTGTGATGAAATCCATATTGATAACTTCCCACTTCCAAGTAGGAATGTCGATCTCTTGAGTCATGCCTCATTGTTTCTGATGTTTAACCTTAACTTGCTGGCAATTGGGGCACTTACTCACAAAGTCTGCTATATCCTTTTTAATGCCATTCCACCAATAGACTTCCCGCAGATCGCGGTACATCTTCGTGGCGCCTGGATGAATAGAATATATGGAGTTATGGGATTCTGCAAGAATATGTTGTCTCAACTCGCCCATATCAGGAACACACAATCTACCTTTGTAGCGAAGTACACCATCTCCCCCTTGGGAGAAAACGTCCACTTTCTGATTATGAATTGCACCCTTAAGTTCAAGCAAGATTGGATCACTCTCTTGCTTTTCCTTAACCTCCACTACCAAAAAAGATTCTGGACCCATTCTGAACTGTTACAGCACTGCCTGATATGCTCATAAGGCGAACTCCCAAGCGAGCAAGGATGTGAACATCCTTCACTAGATCCTTCCTTTCTTCCTCAACATTGGCTACACTACCCATAGATAATCTACTAAGAGCATCTTCTACTACATTTACCTTACCAGGATGGTAATGCACAATAATATCATAATCCTTAAAGAACTCTAGCCATCTCCTCTAGTGAAGATTCAACTTTTTCTTGGTGAACACATATTGAAGGCTCTTATGATCAGTGAACACATCTACATGAACTCCATACAAGTAGTGTCTCTAGATCTTGAGTGCAAACACCACTGCTGCAAGCTCGAGGTCATGAGTTGGATAGTTCTTCTCATGCACCTTAAGCTGTCTAGAAGCATAAGTTATAACCTTATCTCGCTGCATCAACACATAACCTAGGCCCACTCTGGATGCATCACAATAGATCACATAACCATCTTAACCCTTTTGTAGAGTCAAGAAAGGAGTTGTAGTCAATCTAGTTTTCAATTCTGCAAAGTTTTTCTAACAATCATCTAACCATTGAATCTTGACCATCTTTTGAGTCAACCTAGTTAATGGTGAGGCTATGGATGAAAATCCTTCCACGAACCTTCTGTAGTAACCCGCTAGACCTAAGAAACTTCTGATCTCTGTAGTACAGGTAGGTATGGGCCATTGTTTCACTGCTTTTATCTTCTGTGAATCCACTCAGATCCCTTCGCTAGACACAATGTGACCAAGGAAAGCAACGGACTGCAACCAGAATTCACATTTGCTAAACTTAGCGAATAACTGTAGATCCTTGAGAGTCTATAGAAAAATTCTCAAATGACTCGCATGTTCTTCCTCATTCCTAGGTAAATGAGGATATCATCAATGAAGAAGATAACGAACAAGTCCAAGTACTATTTGAACACTCTGTTCATCAAATCCATAAAAGCTGCAGGAGCAATGGTTAGTCCAAACGACATAACTACAAATTCATAATGACCATATCGTGTTCTGAAGGCTATTTTTGGAATGTCACTATCTCTGACTCTAAGCTGATGATAACCCGATCTGTGGTCTATCTTTGAGAAATGACTAGCACCTTGGTCAAACAAGTCATCAATCCTAAGGATGGGATACTTATTCTTGATTGTGACATTGTTCAACTATCAATAGACAATGCACATTCTGAGAGAACCGTCTTTCTTCTTTACGAACAACATTGGTGCACCCCATGGTGAAATACTAGGTCTGATGAAACCCTTATCTAGAAGGTCTTTCAACTGCTCCTTCAATTCCTTAAGCTCTGCTGGAGCCATTCTATAAGGAGGAATAGAAATAGGCTGGGTATCTGGAAGGAGATCAATCCCAAAGTCGACTTCCCTTTCGGGAGGAACTTTGGGAATATCTTCTGGAAATACTTCTAATACTTCTAGAAACTCATTGACTACTGGAACTGACTCAAGAGTTGGGGTTTCAGAGCTGGAATCCTTAACCCGAACTAGATGATAGACATAACCCTTAGAGATCATCTTTACGGCCTTAAGGTAAGAAATAAATCGACCCATAGGCGCTAAGCTACTACCCTTCCATTCTAAGATTGGTTCGTTTGGAAACTGAAAACGAACAATTCTAGTTCTACAATCGACTGAGGCATAACATGAATAAAAGCAATCCATGCCTAGAATAACATCAAAGTCTACCATTTCTAACTCTACGAGATTTGCTGAGGTGACTTTCTGAGAGACTGTGACAGGACAATTTATGTATACCCGTCTAGCTATAACTGAGTCACCGACTGAAGTAGAGACTGAGAAAGGTTCAGAGAAAGTTTCTGGACTGACACTGAATTGGACTGTTATGTAAGGAGTTACGAAAGAAAGAGTAGCCCCTGGATCTAACAATGCATCACCATCAATGTCAAAGATTCGTAACATACCAGTGACTACATCAGGAGAACCTTCTTCATCCTGGCGAGCCTGAAAAGCATACAACCTGTTCTGGCACTGACCGCCACCTGTACCAGATGAGTTACCCTGCTGAGTCGGCCGACTTGCTGGTGCTGCTGAAGTTGTAGACTGAGCTCTACCATTACCACCTCCTTAAACCTGTCTAGAAGGACAATCCCTCATCATGTGACCAGACTGACAAAACCCAAAACATCCTTCTTTTCCCGCAAGACACTCGCCCTGATGATTCTTACCACACTTAAGAAAAGTAGGGTAAGTCTTGATGCCTGAAACACTTCCCTGAGAGTTAGAGCCTGGTAGTCTACCCTTTTGGTCATACCTGTTTTTGGAGGATGGAATACTAGCTGATAAAGGGGCTGAAGCTGAAAACTTCTGCTGACTCTGCGAGCGATTTCCACCACCCGATTTTTGCTAAGAATAGTCATAGTTCCCATTCCTAGCCTTCTTATTTTCCTTAGCTTGTTCCCTAAGCTTATCACCCTCAACCTGCTGAGAATGAGTCATAAGCCTAGAGATGTTCATATCTCCAAGTAACATAGCATTTCTGCACTCTATTTTCACCAAATCGAACACTCCATACAATAACTTATTCATCTGAGCCCTGGAGTCAACAACCATATGAGGATCATACCTGGAGAGTTGGTTAAACATCAGCCCATACTCTTGGACTGTCATGTTACCCTGCCTCAAGTTCATAAATTCCTGAGTCTTTGCCTCTCTCAACTCTATTGGGAATAACCTAACGAGAAAAGTCTCATTAAAACAATCTCAAGTGATAGGAGTTATATTTGCACTCCTATTCTCCTTCCATTGAGTGTACCAGATATGAGCAACATCCTTCAACTGGTATGATGCCAACTCAACCCGATCATTCCAAGTGACTTGCATTACTTCAAAAGATCTTCTTGATCTCATCCAAGAAATTCTGAGGATCCTCATTAGTCTGTGATCCTAAAAACCCAGGAGGATTCATCCTAACAAAGTCACAGACCCTTGCTGCTGCTGATCTACCATTTTCATTCACAGGAGCATGAACCCGATTGTTCTGGTTGGTCATACTCTGAGCCAACATCTGTATGGCATTCCTGAACTCAGCATTAGAGACTTCTTTATCTGGGACTGGAGGAGTTGTGTTTACGTTCCTGGCATTCGCATTCCTAGCGTTAGCTCTAAGAGGAGGCATGATCTGAAACGTAGAACGTCAAGTTAGAATTGAATTAGATCATTCCTTACGCACGATAAGAGTATCAACAAAGTGAAGTTTTCCTAAAACATTTCATAGTCTCTCTCTCATTAGATGTGGTGCACTTCATACCCATTAAAATGACTTTACTTAGTCCGGCTTTTCAGACATCCTATGACACTTAAATCTAGTGATCTGATACCAAGTTTGTCACGCCCCGAGCTACCCTGCTGGCATGATCATGAGCATACTAAAGAATATAATTTGATGCGGAAGGTAAATCATAAGTTAAACTGAAAAGATGGAGAATACCCATATACTAAAATTAAGATATATGAAATCTGATGAGTTTAATACATAGAAATATTAACTCAACGCTAAGCTGAAGCTAACTATGTCTGAAAATAACCTCTAAACTGGACTAGAAATACTGGGACAAGCCCCACCTAAATCTAGCAAAACTGAAACTAAATGACTGAAATGAAACTCATGACTATTGTCCTCGGAGAATGAGGACTCACCACTGAATCTGCTGAACTGGAGATCGGAAATCAATCTATGTGTGATCTGGATGCAGAGAACCTAAACCTACATCACAAGAAGATGTAGCGCACGTATGCATCAGTACTTGAAAGGGTACTGAGCATGTATGATAGAATAAAGATGAAACAAAACATAAGTGAACAAGCACAAAAGCAAGTATAATAATTTGAACATGATATAGAGAATTCTGAGCTAACTGAATGCAATGACCAATATATAACATGTTGAAACTGAATAATGAATATACTAATAAATGGTCAATGCAATAGAGTCTGACTGAACTATGGGAGCTACTAAATACTGATAATAAAACCACATGAGCTAAATGTGGAGTCCGATGTATACGCCCCATCGAGAGGACCCAATATACCTTGCCAAAGGTATAAACGCATGCTGACGTGATCACTAAACTGATTTTCCACAGAGGGGACTTACAACCTACTTGGCTAGTAGTTCTAGGACTAGTTGGGTACGCTGAACCCTAGTACAACTCGGTATTATGCTACTCCCATTTATTTATGTAGTTAACTGATTATGTCTGAATTTCTGTAAAATACTGGATAGCTCAAAACTGAACATGCAAACTGAGAATGCAACATTTAATCTGATAATGATGCATTAATAACTGAGGCATGTATATATGAAGCAACTCAAATATCTAACCTAGCATGTGTAATTCGAGAACTAAAGAAATACACAACTAGGGTTCTGAAATTCATCCGATAATCTAAATAATAACTTTACAATCTGATTGTGAACATATATTTAATAAATTCATGAAGTTCTATCAAAGTTCTAGAAACCCTAGGTTTAATCATAATAAGAGAATCAAGAACTGACTGAAAACTAGGGACTCAATGGGTGAAGGGAACCCACTAGTGAAATTCCATATACCTGGGGATGAAATTCATGGAGAAATACTTAGATTTCGTGGCTGGAACTGCTGGAACCTTGATGGGTTCTTGAACTAGGGTTCTTGACCTTTTTCTCCTTTCTTGCTTCTAATTTTCTAAGTTTTGATTCATGATTTGACTTAGGTAAGTTTTAGTTATATTTCTAGACTTAAACTGACTAAAATCTAATGATTTAGGGTCAAAATGACGTATATTAGAGTTTAAACAAAGTGGGAAAAGACCAAAAGACCCCTGGGTAAGTTCCTGTCGGACCAAACCACGGTCTAGACAGACGGTCCGTCGTTCAATCGACGTTCCGTCGTTTGGTCCGTAGATTGGTTCTGTTCAATAGGCCTTTACTAAAATTGGCATAACGTTTTACTCGGAGCGCTGAGTTTAGCAAGGGCGGTGGCTATGGAGAGCTAATTCAATTATCTATCTTTTGGTATGTCATGGGACACCTACTTCGTTTTGCGCTAATAGTTATGATCATTTGAAGATGACCCAACTGCATTTCCCCTTTAACTGTCTGCTAATTCCCACCTACGGTCAGCCTTACGGACTGTAGGTCCACCTACGGACCATGCTGGTCAACGTGGTCCTTGTCAGAGAGTGGCTGAAAGGGCGTGTCGATCGACGGTCACGGACTACGGACCATAGTCTGACCTACAAACCGTAGGTCCGTCCGTCGATCAAGACTTTGCCATTTTTATTTTTTTTGGGCTGAGTTTTGGGAGTCTCTAATCATATCGACGGATGTGCAGGATGGACCGTGGGTCAGGATACAGTCCGTCGATGGTCACGTTGGTTGCACCTGTAGTTTTTTCTGAAAAACTGATTTTTGGTCTATTTTGGCTACGGGGTTTTACACAGTCCTAGTCACCCCTTTACAAGAATACATTGCCCTGCATACCCACAAACATAATGCATAATTAAGAGCATGTAGATCAATAACCTACTGAAAAAGCTTATGAATCATACAACATAAACTCAAAAATGGTCAAAATCAAAGTACCCACATAATAATTTATGGTCAAAATAAAAAGACCCACATAAAAATTTATGGACAAAACAACCTAAACTTACCTTGCAGGGAAAGAAACTCCAAGAATATGTCAAGTTACAATCACACGCAGCAAACACCAGCAAAACTCTGGTGAATTCCAGCAAGGACCAGAAAAACTCAAGTTAAATTAGAAGTAAAAAGAAAGAGGCGCCTTCTACAATTAAAAAAAAAATAGAATTTGATTTCATTTATAAAGACCTTCAATAGAGAGCTATAGCTTAATTTGTGCAAACAAACCTGGATTTTAGGAACGGTACCACCACAATTGTGGTTTGTTTTGCTGATTTTGCTCCAACAAATCATTTATTTTGGATATTAAGAGAATCTGATTCACGATTTAGGTTATTAACTCCCGTAGGTATCTCTATTTGTAGCAGAGGAGTTGGAAGACACGTTTTGAGTGTGTTTTGTGTCTGCAGAAAAATCGATGTTCTTGTTATGTTTTCTTACGGAAGGAACACCAGCATTTGGGGTGGGGGTAATGGGAGACCATCAGTTGGGCATGGGGTAATATAGGGGACTAATAAGTCTTTTTGTGAAATAAAAAGATGAACGTAAAAATATGTGTAATTCTTTTTTATTAACGTCCGGGTATAAAACAAATTGAGGTGCGGATATTGTTGCTTTGCTAATATTACATTAAAATTATCTTTTAACGACTGTAAATTTTTTTGAGGTTATAAATATATTTGTAACGACCGGAATTATATTGTTTCGTTAAAATTTGGTTGTTAAAAATCTATTTTCTTGTAGTGTTTTCCAACTCGCATCCTACATTCAATGTACTGATTCCAGTTGTCCTGTATCATTTTATGATGTAGACAGAGGAAACCCAGGATCAGCACGCGGCGTTTCGTTGATCCAGATTGAGCTCCAGAGTCAATGGTGAGCCTCTTTGCTTTCCGGAGGACATCCATTACATTTACTTTGAGTAGTTTAGTTTTAGGATGTTGTGGGGTCTGTCCCAACATCCCTCTTCAGTCAGTTTAGAGGCTTCGTAGAAAATAGTATTTCAGTTTGGAGTTGTTTTTAGTTTTTGAGACATAAGTGTCATTTTGGCCAGATTTATAATATGAAGTATTTTTCTTTCAAATTGTCTTAATGTTGTTTAAGTTCAGTTTAGTCTTTCGCTAAGTTAAGTAAGCCATACCTAGGGTTCACTTGAGGGCCAACAATGGTCTTCGAGTGTCGATCCCGCCCAGGGTGTAGGCTCGGGGTGTCATAAACTTGGTATCAGAGCACAGAGTTCAAGAGTCCTAGGGAGTCTATGAAGCCGTGTCTGTAGAGTCTTAGTCATCGGTGTGAAGTACGCCACATCTATGATTAGGAGGCTACAACACTTAGAAATGTTTCACTTGTTTCATTTTCTTTCTTGCGGAGATTTTATCTCTAATGTCTCTCTCTAATTCATGCTTACATCATGCCTCCAAGAAGAGCATTCAGAGGTCGATCACAAAGAAATGTTGAGGAACAAGAGGTTCCAAATGCACCTGAGGTACAACCTTAAAGAGAGCTTACCAATGCTGAATTTTCGGCAATCTATCCGGATGTTAAGTCAAGTTTTGATTAACCAAGTTGGGAAACAGAGAGGAGCTTGACAAAAAGGGGATGATACCTCGATAGTTTGCAAGTTCCTTAGGATGAATCCTCCTAGTTTCACCAGATCAAGCACTACTGAAGATTCAGAAAACTTTATGGAAGAATTGAATAAGGTGTTTGAGGTAATGCATGTGGTGGATGCTGAGAGGGTTAAATTGGCTGCATATCAATTGAAAGGTGTGTCCACAACCTGGTTTGATTAATGGAAGGATGGTACATCTGAGGATGCACCACATCCAAGTTGGCTTGCTTCTAAGAAGCCTTCTTGGGGAGGTTCTTTCCTCACGAACGGAAGGAAGCCACTCTGAAACAGGACTACATGAGTATACAGGAATATGGGATGAAGTTCACCCATCTATCTTGCTATGCTCCAGAGATGTTGAAAGACGTGAGGAGCAGAATGAGTTTGTTTGTTGCACGGTTCAAGTAAGGAAGGTAGCGCTTCCATGTTGATAGGTGACATGGACATATACAAGCTTATGGCCTATGTCTAACAAGTTGAAAAGGAGAAGCTGAGGGATAGAGAGGAATATCGAAACAAGAAAGCGAAGACTGGGAATGAGTTTGGCTAAAGAAAGGGTGGTTCAAGTCGGCCATAATTTCAGAAATCAAAGGGGCATGCACCATTGTCTGCTAGTGCCCATGCGCCCAGATACGGAGTTGAGCATCATGGTCAGAACTCCCGAGCTAGGTCTTCATATTCACAAGGTAGTGTGGCACAAGGAGGTAGTAAGCCTCCTGCATGCACCAAGTGTGGTAGGAATCACTCTGCGTTTGTCGCGAAGGCTTTGCAGGTTGTTTTAAGTGCGGTCATACAGGACATTTCATAATGTCCAAAGAGTAGGCAAAGTGGTGGCAACGGGGGAAATAGGGCTCAGTGTTCATCAGTTGCTCCACCAGACAGAGCTACACCTAGGGGAGCTATTTCTGGTACAGGTGGAGAAACAAACCACTTGTATGCTCTTAATAATCGCTATGAACAAGAGAATTCCCCAAATGTTGCCACTGGTATGATTCGAGTCTTTGACCTTACGGCTTATGCATTATTAGACCCATGAGCTAGTTTATCTTTTGTAAATCCTTATGTTGCTATGAACTTTGAAATTTCTCCTGAGCAACTTAGTGAACCAATCAGGGTGTCCACACCTGTTGGTGAATCCATTCTAGCAGAAAGAGTCTATCGTGATTGTCCTATTTTCGTCAGTAACAAGAGTACCATAGTTGACTTAATAGAGTTAGACATGGTAGATTTTGATGTCATTCTAGGTATGGACTGACTCTATGCCTTTTATACATCAATAGATTTCAGAACTCGAATTGTCAAGTTTCAAATTCCAAATGAGCCAGTCATAGAGTGGGCTAGTAGTTCAGCAGTGCCTAAGAGTCGTTTCATTTCGTACCTTAAGGCTAGAAAGTTAGTTTCTATGGGATGTATCTATCACTTAGTCAGAGTTAATGACTCAAGTGTTGAGGTACCTTCCCTTCAGTCACTTCATATAGACAGTGAGTTTCCAAAAGTCTTTCCCGATGATCTACCCGGAGTCCCTCCCGAAAGAGAGATAGACTTCGGCATAGATGTCATTCCAGATACTCTTCCTATCTCTATTCCATCATACAGAATGGCACCATCATAGTTAAAAGAGCTAAAAGAGCAATTGAAAGATCTGTTAGATAAAGGCTTTATTCGATCGAGTGTCTCACCTTGGGGCGCTCTAGTCTTGTTTGTTAGGAAGAAGGATGGGTCCCTTAGGATGTGTATATATTACTGTCAGTTTAATAAGGTGACCATCAAGAATAAATATTCTCTTAAATGGATAGATGATCTTATTATCAACTTCAGGGTGCTTCTTGCTTTTCCAAGATTGAACTTAGATCGGGCTATCATCTGTTGAAGGTTAGGGAATGTGATATTCCCAAGATGACTTTTAAAACAAGGCATGGGCATTATGAATTTCTGCTTATGTCCTTTGGTTTAACGAATGCACCAGCAGCGTTCATGGATCTTATGAACAGAGTCTTCAAACCTTATTTAGTTTTGTTTGTCATCGTCTTCATTGATGACATACTGGTTTATTCAAGGAATGAGGAAGATCATGCTAGTCACCTAAGGGTTGTTCTTCAGACGTTGAGAGATGAGGAGTTGTATGCCAAGTTCTCCAAGTGTGATTTTTGGCTTATGTTTGTGGCATTCTTAGGCCACATTGTTTCTGGCGAAGGTATTAGAGTTGACACTCAGAAGATTGAAGCAGTTCAGAGTTGTCCTAGACCCACGTCTCCCACATATATAAGGAGTTTCTTGGGCTTGTATGGCTATTATAGGAGATTTGTTGAAGGATTCTCATCCATCTCTTCTCCTTTGACCAAGTTAACTCAGAAGACAATCAAGTTTCAATGGTCTGAAGCTTGTGAGAAAAGCTTTTAGGAGTTGAAAAAGAGATTGACTACCGCTTTGATTCTGACCTTACCAGAGGGTACTCAAGGATTCATGGTGTATTGCGACGCATCAAGAGTTGGCTTGGGCTGTGTGTTAATGCAGAATGTCAAGGTTATAGCTTATGCCTCTAGACAGTTGAAGGTTCATGAGAATAATTATCCAACTCATGACTTAGAATTGGCTGCAGTAGTACTTGCGTTGAAGATATGGCGTCACTATTTGTATGGAGTTCATGTGGATATATTCACCGATCACAAAAGCCTCCAATATGTGTTTACTTAGAAAGAGCTCAACCTCAGACAAAGAAGGTGGTTGGAATTACTCAAAGATTATGACATGAGTATTCATTACCACCGAAGTAAGGCTAATGTGGTTGTTGATGCCTTAAGCAGGTTGTCAATGGGAAGCACTTCACATGTCAAAAAAGAAAAAAGGGAGTTAGCAAAAGATATTCACAAACTTGTACGTTTGGGAGTCAGACTTATGGATTGCACAGAAGGAGGCATAGTGGTGACCAATGGGGCGGATTCATCATTAGTTTTAGAGGTGAAAGTGAAGCAAGACTAAGACCCTATTTTTCTTGATTTGAAGGCAAGTGTCCATAACCAAAGAGTATTAGCCTTCGAACAAGAGAGAGATGGTGTGTTGAAGTATCAAGGTAGATTATGTGTACCTATGGCGGATGGACTCAAAGAGAGGATCTTGGAGGAGGCTCATAGCTCCATATATTCCATTCATCCGGGTTCCACCAAAATGTATCGTTATTTGAGAGTGGTATATTGGTGGGAAGGTATGAACAGAGATATTGCTGAGTTCGTTGCCAAGTGTTCAAATTGTCAGCAAGTGAAAGTGGAACACCAAAGGCCTGGAGGTTTAACTCAGAATATAGAACTTCCTGAATGAAAGTGGGAGATGATTAATATAGACTTCATCACAGGCTTGCCAAGATCGCGAAGGCAACAAGATTCTATTTGGGTGATTGTCAAAAAAATGACAAAGCCAGCCCATTTCTTGCCGGTAAAGACTACATATTCAGCTGAGGATTATGATAAGTTGTACCTTCAAGAAGTGGTAAGACTTCATGGGGTTCCAGTCTCCACTATTTCAGATAGAGGTGCACAATTTTGGAAATCCTTCCAGAAAGGTTTGGGTTCAAAGGTGAATTTAAGTACTGCTTTCATTCCTCAGACAGATGGACAAGCGAACGTACTATCCAGACTTTAGAAGATATGTTGAGATATTGTGTGATCGACTTCAAGGGAAATTGGGATAATCACCTACCTCTCATTGAGTTCGCTTACAACAATAGTTATCATTCGAGCATCCAAATGGCACCATACGAAGCTTTTTATGGGAGAAGATGCAGATCTCCTATTGGGTGGTTCGAAGTTGGCAAAGCAGGGTTGATAGGACCAGATTTAGTTCACCAAGCTATGGATAAGATGAAAGTGATTCAAGAAAGGTTGAAGACAGCACAAAGTTGCCAAAAGTCCTACACATATGTTAGAAGAAGGCTATTAGAGTTTGAGGTAGATGATTGGGTGTCTTTTAAGGTTTCACCTATGAAAGGAGTTATGAGGTTTGGTAAGAAGGAGAAACTTAGTCCCCGGTATATTGGACCTTATAGAATCTCCAAGAGAGTGGGCAATGTGGCTTATGAGTTGGAGCTACCCCAACAATTAGCAACAGTTCATCCGGTATTCCATATTTCTATGTTGAAGAAGTGCTTGGGTGATCCTTCATTGATAGTACCAACAGAGAATGTGGGGATCAAGGATACCCTATCCTATGAAGAAGTTCCAGTTCATATTTTGGATCGTCAAGTTCGCAAGTTGAGGACAAAAAAAGTTGCTTTAGTCAAGGTCCTTTGGAGGAACCAATTTGTCGAAGAAACGACTTGGGAAGCAGAGGAGGATATGAAGAAGAGATATCCACATCTCTTTGAATCCGAAGAGAATGCAAATAAAGGTACTAAATTCTCTTCTTAGCACTTTATAAGACTATGTATGAACATATCATTATTTGTTGTGTTGTTGGGTGCTGAAACGATGTTACTGCCCCTAGCTTATACAAAGAATTCTCATTCAAGGACGAATGTTCCCAAGGGGTAGATATTGTAACATATCGTATTCTAGAATTAACTAAGGTTAATCTAATAAAAAGAAGACTAATAAAATTTGGAAATAAGTAAGGAAATCTGGAAAGTTTCCAGATTTCAAAAGTGAGTTTTGGTCATTTTCCAAAGGTCATAACTTTCAGAACAGGAGAAGTTTGGGTGATTTCTTTATTTGGATAGAAAGATCGTCAGAATATCTTTCCAACAACGTCAAGTTTGCGAAATTCTGAGGTGGTATGAGGGAGATGACTTCCAAAAGTTGGGTTGTTCAGCTGAGGAAATTCCAAATCCGGATTTGTTAAGGGTGTTTTGGTCTTTGCCTAATTAATTATTATTTTCGTTTTAAGGGTAATAAGTTGGGATCTATGATCCCAATCAATTTTCACATTTAAAAAATAAGCTAGGGCTTTGAGAGAAAGGAGAAAAAAGGAGAAGGGAGAAGAAGACTCAAGAACGTCAAGAATTCTTTCGTGGATTTCATCGGGGGTGATCCCTAACAAGGTGTGTGAGATCGTTCGGTGATGGTTCCTTTCACACACACCCAAATTGTTTCAGTTCAGTAAATTTTGAATTAGTGAATGATGAACATGGAATTCTTGATGAAACATTGTGAAATCTTGAAGGTTGATTTGTAGTTGATCTCTAGTAGTTTGGGTTCTTGTTTCCGGACTGTTTTTGGGTCTAAACTATTGGGTAATGAGCTAATTAGGGATTCTAAGTGTTTGGGGTGGAATCCATGGGAGTTTGGAAAGGTTTAGAGATGAAAAACGAAGAAGAAAGTCGGAAAACCCATCTGATAAGAAGTGGGGCGCCGCGCCTCCAAAACTCCTCAGGACAGAGTCTGTCTGTCAGGATCTGGCGTGTCGCGCTTGCCAGAGATCCTGAGGACAGCCTCTGTCCTTTAGGCTCTGGCGCTCCGCGCCTCTCAAAGCGCCCCGATCCCCTAGAGACCCCGTTCTTTCCCTATCTTTTCGTACTAGTTCCTAAGTGATGTATCCTTCATTCCTAGTTGATTTCAACACTCTAGAGTACATCTAAACATCATGAAATCATCCATAAAAATGAGGGCATGATCCTTGAATCCATACTTCAATTCAAGGAAAGCTAAGATCAAAGCCAAGAAAGTTAAGAGCCAAGTCTAGAAGTTAAGAAGCAAGTCAAAGTAAGGTTATAAATTTTTCTAAAGTCTTTCACAAATGTTTTCACCTTGTTTTAAAAGACTTAAAGTCAATTCAAGAAAGAGTAAAGAGTTGAGTTCATTTCTCAAAAGCTATAAGCGAACTAAGTATTCCCTAAGAGTTAAGCTTCAAGTAAGAAAAGAGTATCAAGTTGAGTTCACTTCTCAAGAATTATAAGAGAACTAAGTAGTCCCTAAGAGTTTTAAGAAAATATTTTCAAACTTTTGAGAAGGAAGGGAAGTTAGACTTCCACAGAGCCTATGGATAGTTTTTACATAGAAGTAATAGCTTTATAAAATGAAGCAAGCAGGGAAACTATGATTACCAAGAGAGATTTTAAAGCTATGTTTTGAGCACTAATCTCAAACCACAGAATCAGTATGTTTTAAAAACATAAGAGTCAGTATATATATATTTTTGGGAGTAGTATTGAGCACCGATGTGGGAATGCGAGTTCAGATAACTCAAGTCTCCATGTAAACCATGTAGCCATCATGGGTAGAAAAGGGTCATACTTTTTAGATGAACCCTCTTCATAGTTCACTAGTGGATCCATTTGGAAGTTCAGGTCCTATATTCTGGCAAGGTTAGGTTGGCCGGCAGCGTGGGCCGAGTAACGCTGTATGATCGCTGCAGTTTTTATGTGATGGTTTTCGGTTAGAGAATATCCCACAGAGTAATGTATTTTCATATACATCAGTCATTGTATTTTCATACACAACAGTATTGTATTCTAATATACATCAGTATTGTGATTTATATACATCTCAGACATTCTTGTATACTTGTATGTACATATACTCAGAGATTTAAGCATGTTTTCAGTCAACATTTCTTTATATTGCATTTATTTTAACTGTGTATATTGAATAAGAGTTAGTAGATCCTGAGTTGAGCAGATCCAAGGTAAGTATTCATTCTTACTTCCTCTCAAGCCTAAGTGTTATTAGTTTTCCAACTCGCATACTCGTACATTCAATATACTGATGCCAGTTGTCATGCATCATTTTATTATGCAGACGCTGGTAACCAGGATCAGCACGCGGCGTTTGGTTGATCCAGATTGAGCTCCAGAGTCAGTGGTTAGCCTTTTTGCTTTTCGAAGGATATCCATTTCATTTACTTTCACTGGTTTAGTTTTACGATGTCATGGGGTCTGTCCCAATATCCCTTTTCTGTCAGTTTAGAGGCTTCGTATATAATAGTATTTCATTTTAGAGTTGTTTTCAGTTTTTGGGACATAACTGCCATTTTGGCCCGATTTATGATATGAAGTATTTTACTTTCAACATGTCTTAATCTTGTTTAAGTTGAGTTTAGTCTTCCTCTAAGTTAAGTAAGTCAGGTCAAGGGTTCGCTTCAGGGCCAGCAATGGTCTTCGAGTGTCGGTCCCGCCCAGGGTTTAGGCTCGGGGCGTTACAAGTATTGAGCATCGATGTGGGGATGCGAGTTCATATTAACTCAAGTTTACATGTAAACCATTAGCCATCATTGTCACAAAAAGGTTATACTTTCTAGATGAACCTTTTTCATAGTTTACAAGTGGATTCATTAGGCAGTTTAGGTCCTATACCCTGGCAAGGTTAGGATGGTCGGGCAACGTGGACCGAGTAACGTTGTATCGTCACTGTAGCTCTTAAGTGATGGTTGTCGGTTAGAGAAGCTCCCATAGAAGTTAGTATATTTTTATATACATCATTAAATTGTATTTTCATATATATCTCAGACTTATGTTGTATCCTTGATATATACACAAAGTTGACATCATGTTTTAAACAACTTTTCTTTATATTGCACTTGTTTTAAACTGCTTTATATTGAAATGATTTTAGTTGAGTATCAGGAGTTGAGTATCTTAATTCGAGTATATTGAGTTAATTTGTACTTCATTGAGTCAAGTATCATAACTTTGAAGTTGAGTATCTAATCTTTGAGTTGAATATCTAATCTTTGAGTTGAGTATCTTATTCTTGGTTTGAGTTGAGTTGAAAAGAGGTAAGTATGTTTCCTTTTATTCAAGTTTCAAGCTTATGTTATACTTTAGAATTCCCCTTACATACTCGTACATTCCACGTACTGAGCCATTTGGCCAGCATTTTTTGATGATGCACACAGGTATACAGGATATTCAACAGGAGATTCGTTGATACATCCGAGAGTTCGAGTTAGCTATGGTGAGAATCCTTGCTTCCGGAGGATTTCATTTACTTTTCAATTTAGTTAGGAGGTCGTGGGTATTGTCTCGACTTCTACACTAATCAGTTAGAGGCTTCATAGATAGTCAATTTTGTTAAGAAGTATGTACTATTCATTTATTTTATTAAATGTTTTAAAGACTAAAGTTGCCTATTTTATGGCGAGTTAAATAATTTATTTTTATTCAAAGTTTTCATTTGACTTAATGCTTTGTATGTTAGTTCATGAATCTTTATTCAGTTTTTAAGGTTGTATGCTTAAGTGAGTCTTCCACTTGTAGTCATCCAGGATGAGGGTTCGCTTGCGGACCAGCAATGGTCTTCGAGTGCAGGCCACGTCGAGGGTGTAGGCTCGGGTCATGACACATCCGTCGCTAAATTTACGACGAATTTGATTTTTCCTTGCTAAATGGTTAACTACGTGCATAATACCGACGGATGACTTTTCATCGCTATTTCGTCGCTAGACCAAAATAGCGACGGAATAAGGTAATTAGCTACGGATTTCGTCTGTCGGTAAACACTTTTTTTTGTAGTGGTGGTACGGGTTCGTTATCGTCTTATCTATCCACTCATGTAATAAAATTCATAATTAGATCTTTTATTTATTAATAGATTTTTCCTACACCTTAATAACTCCGATTTCTTCCAAATCTGGACTAGGTTGGGTAATTCCAAGTTACTATGAAAGAGTTTCTGGTCCCAATTCTTTCTTTATTGACGTTTCCATAACGATGAAATCAGGTCGTTACAAATAATCATTTGACTTCTCATAAAATTGACAATGATATCATCACTGAGTGTAAGATTGAAACAATTAAGCTATTACGAAGGATCTAAATGGTGGTTATTTCTCATTTCTAGTCGATGAATGTTGTGATGTGTCACGTAAAGATCAAATGAAAATTGTTTTTTGATCTGTTGTTGAATGGAGATTTTTAATTGGAAGGTTTATTGGGATTGTTCATATTCATAATACTAGTGCTTTATGTTTTTTTCTTTAAAAAAAACAAATTGTTAATTATCTTTCTTGATTTTTTAGTATATATCATTTATTTGGGAAATGTAATTATGGAGCAAGCGATATGCAATGGCGACTAAGTGGCTTTAAATTTTGATTCAACAAGAAAGTAGATTAGCTCATGCAATCGATTGTTTTGTTCATCAACTTTAGTTGACTCTTGTTGGGGTATTTAAAATAAATTTTGTTGATTCTTAATTTGTTGAAGAGAGCGCCAACGCAACAAGATATCTTAAAGTTTGTCAAACATTTGAGATTTCTTTCATATTGCACTTGATGAAAGATATTTTGGCTATTACTAATGAGGTTAATGAGGAAAGAACAGGATATTACAAATGTCATTCTACTTGTTAAAGTGGTGAAGAGATGATTGTAAAATCTAAGGGATGAAGGATGATATTCACTTATCGAGAATGTATCTACATTTTTTGTTAAGTATGACATTTTGATACCTATTTTTTTATGAGTTATATGTTAATTTTGGAAGATTTTATTGAGTATACTATCTCACATCATTATCGTGTTAAAGTTTATCTTAAGATTATTTATTGAAAACTTCAAGAACTCAATGATCAATTTAATGAGGTGAGAACAAATTTACTTATTGGAGTTGCTTACTTTGATCCTCTTGTCTCGATTTCTAATTTTAACGTCAAGAAAGTATTGAGAATGACTGAATTATATCCTGATGATTTTGGTGAAAATATGATGGTTACTCTTAAGAGTTAGTTAGAGACATATGTTTTTATATCCGTGATGTTGATGATATTTTTGGAAAGATAGTCAAGGCAAAAAAACATTTAAATTATTCCCTTGTATTTCGCCATGTGAAATTTGTATTACTCTTGCCAGTAGCCACTGTTTCAGTTCTGAGAGATTTTCCGGCAATGAAGATTATGAAAAGTGAAATTTCTGAGTCCACCACTTTAAATTATTCCCTTGTATTTAACTGTACGCTAGTTTGGTAAAATTTCTGTGTCCACCACTGCCTACAATACTTATACTAAACCTTGACTAAAATCCTTCTAATCAAATATGTTCTAGTCCACCACACTAACAATACAGTGCAAGCTTGTGAATAAGAAAACTCCCGATCAATATCCTGACTTAACAATCACTTGAAACATATCCAAAATCATAACAAGCACCCATATGTGATTCATCACACCTTTTGTCACAACCCAAAATGAACGTGATCACACTCGTCTTATCCTACCAAAATAAATCAGCCTAAAACTTAACTAATACAGTAAAATGCAGAAAATTTACTCAAAAATACCCCCAAAACCTTGTTGTCACGTGTAGAAGCCTCTAAAGTAATACAATTGAATCAAAAGAAAATATAAGTCTCATATGACATTGTTTCTAGAGTAGAACAAAATCATAAATAGGAGCTAGTAAGAAGGTCTGCTGAGGTGACAAACACTACCTCACAAATCTCCAAGAATTCTCGAAAAAGAAGAGAATATATCACAAAGGTTCGGGCTAGTAACCTATACAAAATTGTGAAAGCAAGGGCTGAGTACCAAAGCACATGGTACTCAACAAGTAAACCTCTAAACACAAGCTAAGGGGATGAAATACGGATACTCCTTACCACCCTAATCGAACCTCCACAACTATAACCTGCATAAAAATCAACCCAACCTAGTAGTTCACAATTTACAAAGTACATAGCTCAACAACAACACTCTAACAATTTCATATCCTAAACAACCACACTCTAACAGTTTCATATCCTTAACAACAATACTCTAACAATTGCATATCTTCAACAAAAACACTCTAACAGTTTCATATCCTCCATTACAACACTCTAACTATTGCATATCTTCATCAACTGGCTCAATATTCATCAGTCACAAGTTCCACAGAAAGGCACTCACAAGATCAACAACACACAAGATCAACAACACCAATAATAAATAAGTGTAATGCAATGAAATACAATGTAAAGTATAGTGATGCATGTCTGACCTAATGATACACACCCGTTTTCTCTCAGTTCGGGACCCATGGGGGACATATTTGTCCATGCATCTATTGTGGCGTGCGATATGACCCTCGATAATAGTAACCATCCCGGCGTGCGATACGTCCCTCAAAATATAGTATCTATCGCGGTGTGCGATACGTCCCTCAAAATATAGAATCCATCGCGGCGCACGATACGTCCCTTGAAATGGTACATCCTCTTTAAGTTCTCATTCTTTCTAAATGCACATAACACTTTTCACAACCATGTCTCAAAATATGCAAATGACATGTCCACACAAATAAAGAGGATATGACTATTTTCATAACATTGCATAATTCACAACAACACAATCACGATAAAATATCAACAATAATTCAACAAGTCTTTCAAACCATTCTCTATTCTCAACACATCACACACAAATAATTTATCATATTACCTTTTTATTACCTTTTTTGCATCATTAGAGTTAATTAATGTGAACAATGAACTCATCACCAATTTTCGTTACTCCCAAACATATACCACAAGGAAATACACGCATTTCATACACTTAACAAGAGTTTAGAAATTCACTTGCCTCTGTTAGTCGAACAATCACTCTGGGACTTGAGCCTCCCCCTTTCATAAAGCTTCCAAATCAATGTAATCTATCCAAGTACATATTTACAACAAGATTTCAAAATAAGCAACACCCATACCACTATATGTCTAGCTTAGACCCAAACACTGATCCAAACTTCCAATCAAGTTCCTAAATCTTGACACCAATTATCATATCAACTCTTTCAATTTTCTCCAAATTTCAAGCCTAGGGTTAATTCATAATTTATCCAAACATTACAACCCTAATAGCTTTCATATAATGTAATACACCCGTTATTTAATTACATATCTCAATATATCAAACTTAATTTATAATGTGATAATAAAATGAGAATTACTAGAATCAATAGTTACGAAATCAGTGGTGCTTAGTTCAACTCATATCTCAATGATCCTACTATGATCAATTAGTATTCTATACAATTGAATTAAGAAGATCAATCTAGAACCCTAAATCTTCTCTTAATGGCCTAAATCATCATGATCACCTTCACCATCAAATACTAAATTTATCAAGCAAACCTCATGAAAATATCATATAATCATCATATAAACATAATTTAATGCTACCCACTAGATTGGGATCACAAATAAGTTTTACCCATAATCAGGGGCGGAGCCAGGATTTTCGATAAGAGGGTTCAACATCTGAAAAAATGGACCTACGAAATAGCCGAAGGGGGTTCGACATCTACTCTATATACCTAAAAAATTATTTTAACTATATAAAAATAATATAATTTTCCACCGAAGGGGGTTCGGATGAACCCCCTAAATACACTGTGGCTCCGCCACTGCCCATAATACAATCACAACCCTAACTAGATTGGGGTATTTTGGATTCACAATTGAGGGAAACTAGGGGGACTCCATGGATGGAAAAATTCATGAATGAATAAGCTTCACATACCTTTAATCAAAGTCTTAATCTAATCTTGAAACCATGGTGAAATTTGTCCTAGAAATTGCCTCCTTTTTCTGTTCTTCTTCAATGGTGATCTTGAGAGAGTTTTGAGAGGGAAAGGTTTTTGTTTTGAAGTCTAGGGTCTAAATGGTTATTTTATTGATTAAATATATTTAAAATACCTAAAATAACCGTCCATGACTTAATTAAAACCCTAGGTTATTTTCCCAAAATGCCCTAGCCTTGGCCGAGACACATGCAGAAAATTGCAGGTGTCAATCACGGACTACATCTAAGGAGCGTTGTTTGGACGACAGGCCGTAATACAGGCCATCATTTGGATCAAAGGCCAATTTCCTGGGACCTAAGCTCCCACTAATAAGTGTGGAGCGACTCCCCCTATCTACGTGGCGTACATTGATCTACTAGCCGTCGATCGCCTGTCATCGTTTGACACTACCCAGGCAGTGTTTTTCCAGCCTTTTGGGTCCTCCTCAAGGACCCTTAGGGCGGTCCTTGGGGAGTTGTACCCGGGCGTTTCGACCCTAAACATGACCATATACATGTTAAGATACTTCTCTATCATTTTAGACTCCAATCAACACTTGAAACCCCATGAAACATACTAAGGCACACTAGCACACACAAAGGCTAACTTCCGAACGTCTTGGTCGTCCTTTGAAGTTTGACCTCAAACCTCTTGAAACTAACTTCTAAAAGCTGTGAAACATCTTATACATGAGATATTGACTCTTAAAACACATAAGAGGGTCTAGTTAACCTTATTTCATATTGGGGCCATAACAATATCCCCCAATTGGGAAACATTCATCCTTGAATGCACCTTCCTAAACACTTCTTATAGGACGAACTCTAGACTAGCAGCCCATCGTGCATGCACTGTTTCTAAATTCACACACCCAAATCAAGGAAAAGCTCAATTCCAAGCTAAATATAGTTATACATAATCATATAAGAACCTCATGGAGAATGGCTTCACTATCCCCCACTTGGGAGTAAGCGACACACATGAAATTATAAATTCAAATTCATCATAATCAGGAAAACATCAATTCCAACAAGGCAAGTCATAAAAAAAGCAAATTTGGAATTTTTCATAAATCGTTAAATACCGTAGGGTACATCTTTCCATTGTTCATACCAATCTTGAGCTACATCCTTCAATTGGTAAGCGGCTAGTTCCACTTTCTCCTTAGAAGTTAATCCCATAATAGCAAGAGTCTTATAAACCTCATCTATGAACCCATTTGGATCCTCTTCCACCTTGGAGCCACTAAATTTTTAGGGTTCATTCTCAAGAACTCCCTAACCCTATAGGGTTTGCCAAATCCACCACCTCCCTATTGGCTTGGACCGTCAAGGCTCGAGCAAACAAGTTCATAGAGATTCTAAACTCCTCTAGAGTGACATTCCCCATTAGAAGGTCATTGGGAACTTGAGTAGGAACTTGTTCTCCTTGGGGAGGAAAGTGATCTTGAACATGGGGAGGAATCTTTTGATCCCTATTTGCACCTCTTTCCCTTCTAGCATTATCCCTAGTGTTACCCATAATCTGGACAAAATCATAGGCAAATATTAGAAAGATCCTACTAAAGCCAAACTTTATGGCACGACTAAGAGAATGAAGAAGTGAAACTTTCCTAAGCATCTCATAGCCTCCTACTCATAGATGTGTCCAGACTCACACCAATTAATAAGACTCTACTAGATGTGGTTTTGGGACATCCTAAGACCATTTCATAAGTTTATGCTCTGATACCAAGATTGTCACGATCAGAGAGCACTCTCTAGTCGTGACGTTGCGTACTTGACCTCTCGTAGGTCATATACAAGCCCTTAGACATCATTCATCATATAGATATGAAAAGTAGTACGGAATTTAAAACTTTCTTTCAACTTAATACGAAAAATATTTCATAGCAACGGAAGAGTTTCTAACATATGTCTCAAACCATCTATGTAATATATGAATAACAATGTCTTGGGACACAGCCCACAAAAAAGTCTAAATATAGTAAAAGACATAAACGAAACATAAGGGTATGTCCCCAAATTCTATGAGGACTCACCAATCTTCACTTCTTGAAAGCCTTGGAAACTCTACCCTTCAAAGCAACCCAATCTCCTCAATACCCTATATTGGATTAGAATGTAGGCAAAACATGCATTAGTACAAAATGTACCAAGTATGAAAGCTAACATACATAACATAAGATGTCTCAATGGTTAGTCAATAATAGACATAATCATAAGAGATAATAGCATAAACATAACATCAATATCATAAGCACAGTAATTCATCATAAATAATACTTAAGTTAATACTTCTACCCTTTGTCTTTCTTACTCAAATGAAATACCTCACAAGCAACCTCCAAGAATACTTGTGCAAGACATGGTAGGATCTTATTCAACTACCTAGCTGAGTACCTGTCTTTCGTCATTCTTGATCATAGTCGACTTTCATAACTAAGACCTAAGTTCTTCTTGCATAAGAGTACTATACCATTTTGATCACCTAAAAAGACACTTGTGCAATGCATATGAGGCATCCCATACTACCTCACACACTAAGCATATCTTGAAGTCATCCTTAACATGTTCACCATCCAAAGTCTCATCATTAACTTAACTCTTTTGACTAAGAATCTCTCATGTCAAGTCATCAATAACTAGGAAAGGCAACTCTAGTCCAATCCTATCTCAAGCATGTTCTTTAGTAACCCTAGGTTATACGTTGTGCAATGCACTAATTGCACCCCATAATGCTATTCATGCAAAGTATTACGTTTAGGTCCTCTTTCTATTTCTTCTTACCTTGGAACCCAGTTCCGCTCTTTAACTTTAGAACACTATGAGGTACTCTATCTCAAGCACGTCTTAGTTCATTGTTAGTTTGAACCCTAGGAGATACTTCTTTAAGTATGTATAAGTTCCTTTTAGAACACTGTGACACATCTTATACATGAGTTATTGACTCTTAAAACACATGAGAGGCTATAGTTAACCTTATTTCATTTTGGGGTCATAACATAAAATTGGTTCACTCATAGAACCCATATATAAACAATCGCATGTACTAGGCGTGGTATTCGAATGAATTATTAGTAATTTGTATCGATATAATTTATGAGACAATTAAGAGATATTATGTACCATACATGGTAATCGATCCAACCGTTAGTATGTATTATGCATGGTACCCAAGCCAATGGACAATCACAATGAATAAAATGACACTTTACACCCAAATAAACAAATTTATTGCATGAGAATGACAACAAGCTAACTTTTTAGTTTATACTCCTACCATCTCCCTATACATATAAAAGTTATACTAATGAAGCATTTAATAATCACATACAACATAAATGTAAACAACACAACCTCACATATTTACACCCCTAAAAAAACAGCCAGCAACAATCATAAGGTCAACATCAACAATCAAATGCTATATTATCCTAAGCAACTAAAACACATGTTCATCTTCCCAAACTTCGTATCCAAAGATCTATACATGTAATATCTCAATAATTTAAAGGTATTATGCAATTAAAGACGTGCATGACTACTTGGTTAAGTCTAGCTTGCTTGGGCGCCAAACAACTATTATAGAAGTTTGATCACAAATTGTTGACTCCTTTTGTGAAGCTTTAGTTTGTCCTAAGTCTAAATTAAATATTCTTGGATTATAACTTAATCCCAAACTCAGGCCAACCTCATCATTTTTCCATCAAATCCAATACTTTCCCATCATTTATTTGTGTAAAACTATAATAAGTTCCATGCTTATATAAGAGAATTGTGGTAATTAAATCAAGAAAAGTAGTGTTTATAAAAAAAAAAAAAGGTCTTACACACCAAAATTCTCATAAACTCGGGTTTTCCCACCTTTGGATGAACCCAAACCCTCCCATACGGCCACAATTACCGTCTCTAACCGAATTGGGGAACATAGTATTTAACTTTACAAAGGTTATTGATGAAAAACGATAAAATCACCCTAAGTCTCCTTGTTCTTACCCAGAAACTTCTTGTACAATAATGAGTGGTTTTAGGGTATTCAAATACTCAATTTAATAAACACATGAAAATATAAGACCAAAAATTCTGATTTATCAAGGTCCCAAAAGTGCTTATGGGGAAATTTACCTTTATAACTTTGGTCAATATAGAAAGCCCTTAATTTTTTTCTTTAAAAAATTGATCAAATGCCTCAACAATTTTAGACATAGATACATTTTTTTAGAAAATAAATACTTGGGATTCTTCAAAAGAAATGACCAAAAAAAGCTATAAAAGAATAAGATTTTAACTTCCAAGGTGATGAACTAGATTTAACAACGCTTTTTTTTTCTATAAAAATCCTTTTGATTTTTGAATTTCGGCAAAACATTCATTGCAAGTATGACTTTAATTTTAAATAAGAAAGGAAATTAAGGTTTGTTTTTTCAATATTTAACTAGTAAAATAATCATCAAGAATTGGAATTTACACTTCTGTAAGACATTGTTTTTTATTTCAAGTTAACTAACCTGAGAGTAGAATAGCACTCACCTGCCACATCATAGCCATGTAATTGCCACGTCATAGTTATTTAAGCACCATGTCATTAATTTTCAATTTATTTATTTTTTGCTCATTTACCCTTTTTCTTAATTTTTTTTAAAAAAATTATTACACTAATCAATTGATTAAAAATGCATTTTAAAATTAAAATTACCCCACCTTCTTCCACCCCTTCTCTTCAACCCCGCCCCCTTTTTTTTCCCACCATTTTCAACCTTCACTGACTTCTTTTTTTCCAGACCATTTCCAACTTTCAATAGTTGGTTTGTCTTCAATGTTCATCAATTTTTTGTTATAAAAAATAGCATACTTACTTTTTCTTCGTCGAACCCTCTCCTACAAATCTGTCCTTGGCGAATGATATTAACTGTAAGTAATTTTTTTCTTAACAACTCAATTGAAAAACAAAGGTTATATAAGAAAGTTGATAGACGCACATTTTTTGCATCACAACTGATAGAATTCAAAATGGGTTACTTAAAATTCAAGAAAATTTACATTCAATAATATGAATTAGGTGTTGAGTTTTGTAGATTAATGAATGGCTAGTAGGTGAGAGATGGACTTGAATGAAAAATGACTAATAAGGAAGAAGAAAGGTATACGGAGTGTTTCAATGGGGAAAAAAATATTTCGGGAACACAACAAAATGAAGAGAAAACAAAAAGATTAATTTTTTCAAAAAAAAAATAAATAAATTGAACCCACAAATTTCATTTACTTCTAAAGAAGAAATTTCACTTTTTTTAAAAAACAATTAACTTATAGAATAAGTTAAAAACTATTAGTTATGTATTATCAATAAAAAATGTCATGTGTTTGATATTACCATTTATTTATTTTAATTATTGTTTCGTGCGCTTTCATATGAGTAAGTATCTCACTTTGCCACGTCAGCGCTTAAGGTGGTATTTAATCACTTCAAAAATTTTAAGAGGTATTTAAACGCCCGTATAGTTAAAGTACTAAGTAAATTTTGCTGCCAAATTTAGGAGAAATTTGATGTATTTTCTCTTTTAAATTGACATTGTTCTTATAAATAAATTTATTAATAATCCCTAGATTAAACATGGTGAGGCACATAACCTTAGTAACTTTCAACATATGTTACGTCTTAATTATATTGAAGTCTTAATTATGTTTAAAAAATATACTCCTTTTTATTCCGTTTTTTATTTCAAAGAATTATATGGTGTTTCTCCTCTTTATTTTTTAATTTATAACATCCACAAGTACAATTGCAATTACAACATTCACAAAAATAGCTGCAATATATTTAATGTGTCTACGTCCATTTTAATTTCTTATTAAATTGAACCATTAATACATATTAATGATCACACAATATCTTTTTTTCCATATTTGTCATCTCTCCTCAAATTTGCTATTTTTATGTTATCATAATGCCATTATATTTTATTACAAAAACATGGTTTGCTCACTCAATAAATTAGTCAATTTATTTTAATTATTTTATGTTAAATTGGGATAGTATGTATTTCGTAATTATAGTTTAGTGACTTGATAAACTTCTAAATTCTACTGTAGTTCCAATTTGAATTTGAGAAACAAAAGATATTGGGGAAAATTGACTTGTTGAAAAAATATTTCAAATAGTAAGTGTTGAAAAAATATTTTAAATAGTAGTTGACTATATCAATCATCATTGATTCGTTTTTAATAAGAAATTACCTATTTTTAGTAAGTGTTGTATTGTAAAAGGTTAATGCATGAATTGAATACTCTTGTAATATAAGAATATAAATTGTTGTAAGTGGGGTGTAAATGATTGGATCGGTTCAGATTTTTTAAATATCAAATTAAACTATTTATGTTAAAATTTTAAATTTATGAACCAAATTAATAGAATGGGAATTTTCAACCTCAAATTTTTTTGGGTTGGTTCCGTTTTTCCAAACATCAAACCAAATTTTTTGTGTCAAATTTTTAATTTTAGAAATCAAACCAACTAATAAACCTCGATTTTTTAAACTTATTTCAAGTCATTTTAACATTATCAAACAGTTCCTAACTTATTTCAAATTATTTTTGATTTATTCTAAGTTATTTTTTTATATTTGTCAAATACTTACATAAATCAAAAACTGACTTAAAAATAGGTTTGGATTTGAACAATTTTTAAGTCAATTCAAACACCCTGTCGTGATACATAGGTGTAAACATATGTATATAAAAGGCAAACATTAATTGTGGTGGAAAATCTATAAAAATAGCTAAATTTATGAAATTACCAAAGTTAAAAGACACTCATGCAATACTTGTTATAAATATAGTACAAGATAAAGACAAATCTTCCTAACAAAAAAATTTCTTCTCCCTTTATAAAATTGAATCAATTGATTGAGAAATAATGTCAACATCAGAAGGAGAATGGATGAAAGTGATAAAAGAAGGAGAAACTTCTCGCGTAGTTTTGCCTTATAAGTTCATTGGTAAGTTAAAAAAATTTGTATTGGGATGAAGTTTTGCAAAGAAATATGATCATTTTATCGCGCAATATGATGAGTAGCTACCGTGTACATCCCAACAAACAAAATTATTCAATTAACACCTTCTCTTGTCATGTTTTTGTTATCCTATATTATACTATATACCATTTTCTTTTTTGTCTCTCTGATAATTGTTGATTTGTTGTTTTATAAAGCTTCTCCTAGTAGTCATTAGGTCATTTATCTTTAATAACTCAATGTAAGCAATATTACAAAGTATTTTTCTTTTACCTTCTTTTTTTTCCTTTTTTTATTTCAAAAGAATTCTATGGTTTTTCTCCTCTTTTTTATTTAATTTAAAACATCCACAAATATAATTGCAATTAAAACACTAACAAAATAACTACAGTTTATTTAAATGTGTCTACGTTCATTTAAATTTCCAATTAAATTAAACAATTAATACATATTAATGTTTACGCGATATATGTTCTTCCGTATTTGTCATCTCTTCTCAATATGTTATTATAATACCATTATATTTGTACAAAGACTTGGTTTGCTCCCTCAGCTCCCTATATATATGGTAGATTATATGTTCTTATTTAAATAAATTAGTTAAACTATTTTGATTATTATATGTTAAATTTGGATAGAATATATTTCCTAATTATAGTTTGGTGATTTAATGACTATTTGAGTACTAGTCCTCTCTCTTTCATAAAGGACCATTTTCATACATTTTAATTGGAATTTTGAGTTACTCTTGTAACTACAAGTATAAGGAAAACATTACTTATATATACAACTTTACTTACCTTATTCTCCATTTTTTCCTACCTTTTTTAAATATTACATAAATTCCTTCTTTCTCTCAATTCTTAAAAATTTCAGATACATAAGACTCTTCAACAAAAACCACGTTTATCACTCCCCTTTTCACTTTTCTTTTCTCGCCCTAAATTCACTCCACATTCTTAGCAGTTACAAGTTTTAAATTAATTTGATTTTCAAAATTATTCTCTCTCTCAAGTCAAATCAATTCCAAAACATCTGAATATGTAAGATTTTTTCTTCGCCATTGTTTTCTTCTTCCATTTTTTTTCCAGATTTGTTTTCGATACATCTGAGTCAGACTCCTTCATTTAGTATTGAGGTTACTCAGTTAAATTCTTCTAATACTAATATGAGATCTTGGGGTCCATCTCGTCCTCCTACAAATGTCGGTGCTATGACAATATATTAAAAAGGTTTTTATCGTGTTTAGTGGACTAGCACAAATGCAACTACAATATGATACATTATCGATATGTTGAGAAGGAGAAGGAGAAGGAGAAGCAGATCAGTTTTTTTTTTTTTTTTTTTCATTTTTTAATTCATCTTTTTTGATATATAGATTCATATTTTTAATGTATCTAGTTATTTTTATTTTCTAAAATTAATGTATAATGCATTCCTTTTAACATTGTGATACATTACATATCATCATGCTCAGTATATTGTGTTCAAATTGTATAATCTATCGTGAATCAATTGTTGTTATGTATTTATAGTGTTAAATTTTAGACTTATTTAAATATGAAGATTATGTGCTGGTACATACTAAACAACAAATACACTTGATACATAAACCCTATTATTCTATAAATAAAACATCGTGCATCGAATGAATTTATATGTACATGATACACAATATATATCATATTCAACAATTTTCAAACTTTATTACATGTATCATATACATATCAACTCACTAAAAAATACTTTTTGCAACAATTTCATGTATAATGTATCTTTTTATAAGATACAATATTTCTGAAACAAAATAAGATACACAAGTAGTAATGTATCATACACAAATTTTTCTGGCATGATACGTAAATTAAAATTTATATTAAACATATCTAATACATGGAAACTATCACAATTCACAATTAATTTATCTCAAACCTAACATCTTATATGGAACAATTACTTATTTAATGTATCTAGTAGAAATACAATCAATTAAAACAAGATACATATATAGTAATGCATTGATAAATCTAGCCATCTCGAGAACACAAATCAAAAAACGATTACACAACATTATACACGATATGGATGATCCATCAAAACTATGTATCTCTTCAGCCTTTTTGTTTGTCATATAAATACATAGTTGATACATTAAAAATTCAATATTTTATTTCTTCACATCAACAATGTATCAGATCTTCAAAAAATTTCCTCAATTCATCGATCTCTAACTCTGCTGCAATGACTGATTTGTGATTCACAAAATCAATATTTAACTAACAATAATTTTATCACTTTTGTCTCGTTCATACCTCACATCACTTTTTGATATTGTGGAATGTCTCAACAAGATCGATAGGTTTTATGTTGTATCAATATAATTTGTCGATAAGTTTAAAAGATTCTTCTATGAACAAAGAGAAGAATTTTGATTTATTAATTTGTTGATTAGGTAGGACTAAATTCGTTTCTCCATATTTATTGTGTCAATAATTCCTTCTTCAACTTCACTTCATGAAATTTGATAACTGGAACACCTGGTGTATTCTTCATCTGTACAAAAAGTTGATCCTATCTTAGTGTCAAATTCCATTTGCAACAATAACTCTCTCTCTCTTTCTCCAACAACTGAATTTACAAAATTGTTTCTTGAAAATGATTTGACCCATTTGCTAAAACCATCAAAAGAAGTTCATGTCTCTTTGTTATGCTTTGAACGTTTTTTATACTCGACGATTCGAATTGATGATTTGAAAACGTGAATTGTATGTCCAATCATCAACAATGGCGGATTTGAGATTCAAGATTCAAATTGATAGAGAAGATGATAATTTGATTTTTGAATTTTGTGAAATTGTTACAGCTGGAATGAATTAATAACAATCAGTTATGAATAATTTATGGGAAATAAAATCAATTCTGCGTGATTTGTGCGGAAAAATCAATGTTAGGTCAATATTTCATATTAAGCGCAATAGACAAAGTTTTATAATGTATCCGGATGAAACTTATGTATCTGAATGACTGATATTTTAAGGGATTTTTGTAAAATAGAAAAAAGTAGGGATGAGATGTAATTTAGATCTTACACTATGGGATTTATGTAAGTTATACTTTAATTAATGGATAATTTGAAATGATTAATTTAGTTGACGGTTAATGGGATAAGTTCATAACTTAATTAATACCTTGTACCAATTGACCCACTAATTGAAATAAGTTAAATAAGGTTATAATTTCTTAATTATAACACACAATCCAATTTTGGCTCAAGCGAGAATGACGACGGCTACTTCAGGTAACAGTAATTATGCTTCGCGTAAATGTTAGAAAGTGGGTAGAAAAATGAATTAGTGTAGTTAATCTTCATATTTTTATATAGTTATATATGTAGAGTGAAATAGATTGGCATATATTTAATGTTTATGTTGTTGGGTTGGAAACAAAGTAAACTGCTGATTTCAATTATTGGTCGATCATTGAACAATAATTGAAAATTATGAGTATCTAATCATTAATTTTGATAGAGAACTTGGATGTAACTATGGATTCAAGATTTCGGTAAGGTCACGGGTTATATATTATTTTTAAATTTTAGAATTTTTCTTATGTTTATTACATTATGATTCAAGTTTTGACATATTGAGATATAGAATTAAACATTGGGTGTATTATATTATATAGAAATAAGGTTGTACTGTTTGAAGAAACTATGACTTAACCCTAGACTTAAAATTTAGGAAAGATGAGATTTGACCTATTGGTTGGAATCAAGATTTAGAACTTTATTTTAAACTTGGGTGAATTTTTGGGTCAAGGCTAAACACATAGTATATGAGCGTTGTTAGTTTTGAAATCTTATCGTGGCCATTTATTTGAATAGATTGCATTGATTAGGAAGCCAAACGAAAGAGGAAGACTCAAGCCCCGGAGTGAATTTTTGATTGATTAAGGCAAGTGGATTTCTAAACCCTTGTTAAGAGTATGAAATTTGTGTATTTCCTTGTGGTATATGTTTGGGAGTAATGGGACTGGTGAAGGGTTGATTTGTCCACCTTGATTAATTCTAATGATAAAAAGGGTAATAAAAGGTAATGTGATTAATAGTTTGTGTGTGATAGGTTAAGAATGGTACGAGTACCGATGTTATAAAGGCAAAGTTTATTACTATAGTATGTGGATTTTAATCTGAGAAAGTCAAAGCATATGGAAATTAGCTGATATATTATTGACTTGATTTATTATGTGTTATTGTGTTCTTTACTAAATCCGTATAATTTTGATAATTGAGGTGATTATATGTCATAGCGAAATTTGATTTATTGAGATGTTTCATCATCCCCTTTATTTGATATCATATTGTGCACATGCATTTACATGAGATTGAGTATGAGTTAAGTTCTAACACGTGGAGATCGTTCGAGTTGAGATTGAGTAAGATTATGATTTGGGCACGTGGAGATCATTCGTGCGATGAATTGATTATGATTATAAGTTGGGCACGCGAAGATCATCCGTGTTGGGGATTGTTTGATTTTCTGATAGTGGTTGAGATCGTTCGCACAAACACGTGAAGATCGTCTGTGTCGATATATGGATCTCGCGAGTCCCCTATGGGCCATGAACTTTCAATGTATTTCCGAGAAGTATCAGGTATATACGGTTGAGAGATTACTTGGTATTTTGAGGCATATCATTCCATGGTGTGAGATTGCATTGCATCCCATCCCATCCTTCATTCCTAATGATTATATATTTTATTGGTGGTCGGAAAGTATTTGATAATTGGTTACCTCTATTTGATGAACTTGATCTTGTGTGTTTGTTGGTATTGTGAGTGCCTTTTTGTGGAGGTTGTAATTGATGAATATTGAGCTTGTTGTTTAGAATATGTTATTGTTAGAATGTTGTGGATGAGATATGTGCTTGCAAATGGTGAACTGTTAGGTTGGACTGGTTTTATGCAGGTTGTATTTGTGGAGGTTTGGTTGGGGTGTAAGGAGTACCGTATTTTATCCCATTAGATTTTGTTTAGAGGTTTACTTGCTGAGTACCGTGTGGTTGGTTCTCACCCCTTACGTCTACAATTTTTTTTGGTAGGTTACTAGTCTGGACCTTTGTGATATTTTCTCTTCTCCTTGTCTGAGGCTTCTTCTGGAGATTTGTGAAGTAGTTGCATTTCGGCGGACCTTCTTACTCCTATTTTGATTCAGTTGTAACACTTTAGAGGCTTATACATGTGACAACCAGGTTTTGGATTTTAATTAAGTTGACCTTGTTTTCCACAGTATTTTATAACATTAGACTTTTATTCACGTTTTACTTCCGCATTCACTATATTAGTTGAGTTTTAGACTGACTTGTCTTGATGGGATAAGATGAGTGTCATCACGTCCATTTTTGGTGACTTGATAAACTTCAAAATTCTACTAGTTCCAATTCGAATTTGAGTAACAAAAGAGATGGAAAAAATTGAGTTGTTAAAATGTATCAAATAGTAAGTGTTGAAAAGATATTTCAAATACTAATTGACATATAAATCATCATTGACTCATTTTTACTAAGCAATTACCTATTTTTTATTGTAGTTGTGTCATATAGTAAGTGTTGTATTGTAAAAGGTTAATGCATCAATTTAACACTCTTTGTGAGATAAGAATAACTCACTCTTTTTTAGATAAGAATATCTAGGGATACATGATCATCAGATTCTTTCATTTTAAATATCAAATTAAATTATTTGTGTAAAAAATCAAATTTATAAATCAAATTAATAATTTGGGGGTTTTCAACTTCGCACTTTTTCGAGTTGGTTCGATTTTTTCTAATATCAAACCAAATCATTTTTGTTTAACTTTTAAATTTATAAATTAAACTAAACTAATAAACCTTGATTTTTTTTATTTTTTCAATACAATATTCATACAAGTATACAATTAACTTGTCCTCCAAATATTTTTTTAGTCCAACCAAAATACAACTATCTAAGGTGCTTCTCAACAAAATAACACAAAATATGTGATGTATGATGACACTAAAATATTCAAGAAAAATAATAATAAAATCACATAAAATAAAATTTTCAAATTGATAAGTCATTATGAAAATGATTATAATTTAAAAGTACTCAATCACACTAAATTAAGTTGCAAAGTATTAATTACATGATTAACATTAAATAAATATTAAAATTAGGTTATGTAGTTTAAATGTCCAAATCAATGTAAAACTAAAGAATAAGTATTCAACATTATTGTCATTTTTAGTGGTGAGTTAATTTATTTATTTATTTTGTTCGGATTGGTGTTTAGTTAATTTTGAATTGTGCTTCATTAGAGTTGCATATATCAATGGATTATGACCTTTACTTGACTACTTAAAATTCTAAATCTCAAAAAAAAAAAATATATTAGATGATAGAAACTATGAAAAATTATAAGTGATATTTAGAAATTATATAGAAGTCAATACTTTTATGTAGAGGGAGTTTCTCGGATGGTAAACACCCCTCACTTCCAACCTGAAGTTTGCGAGTTCGAGAATCGAGTCACCAAGGGAGCAAAAGGGGTGGAAACTCCTAGGGGGGAGGGTAAAAATCCGAACATAGGTAACCCGTCCAGAATTATAAGGCTTGGACTCAAGATAATTTGAATTGGGTTCAATCTCAACTCATTCAAGAATAACCCATATTAAGAGAATTCTCAATTGAGCCCAATTTAATCTCCAATTTCAACTGTTTTAAAACTCTTTACTGAGATATGTTCTTATATTAAGGTATGTATAATTATCTATTCAACATCTTTTATGATTTATCTATCTATTTGTTGTTGTTGTTTTTTAAAAAAATTGAGCTGAAATTCGCATTGTGTTTATAAAATTTAAATATCACTATGTTAAAATTATTGAGATTAATCGGGTCAAAATGGGCGGGTCAAGATCTAACCCGTTTTTAGTCCATTTGAACCAAACACATTTGAGCTAGAAGTAAATTTGGCAGGTCAAGACCAAACTCGATTTCTATTTCAACCCATTTTAATATCTCCAATTTCAACCCAACCCGCCCACTTGACAAATAATATATGCATAATATCGGGTTGATTTGGTCTCAGTTTGACTTCTTTTTTAGTTGAAACCAAATTAACAAAGCATACTTGGGTTCTATTTCAATACCAAATCAAGTCAAACCAAACCACAAATCAGATATTTTTGTTATTTGACTCGATTTACTGTTTCATTCATTTTCAATTTGATTTTGTACACCCCTTGTTGCAAGTGTCTATATATGTCTATATAAGGAAAATATTAATTATGGATGGTAAATTCCAAAGAAATAACTAAATTGATAAAGTTACCAAAGTAAGAGATACACATTAATAGTTGTAATAAATATTACAATATAATGACATTTTTTCAAAAATAAGAATCTTCTTCTCCGTTTTATTGAAATGAATTGATGGATGTTAGCATCAGAAGGAGATTATATGAGAGAGATAAAATAAGGAGAAGCTTTGCACGTAGTGTTGTCTTATGAATCATAAATAAGTTAAATAAATTGAAATGTTTGATGTTTTGAAATAGGATTTGATGATTTGAGAACAACATGATGAGTAGTTATCGTGTGCATCCCAACAAACAAAATCATCCAACTCACACCTTACCTTGTCACGTGGTTAATATAAATAGATGATTAAGGATATAGTAATTATACTCAAAATACATGAATATATCTTATCAGCTTAGCTAAAAACATGGGTCAAATGTGGTGCATAGATATGTAAGCATAACTTTATTTTTGCATATATATGTACAAATCGAACAAAATCATGGTTGAACTCTCATAATAAGAAAAGAATTTGTAGAAATTATCGGAGATCATCATCGTCTTCACTTGTGAAAGAATTATGTAATCAGACTATGTCAAGTGATATAGCAATAGTAGTTGACAATAAATATTAAATATACACATTGGTGGATCGAATAGTGCTCACAACCAAACAATGAAGAAGTATGAAGATCTAATGCGACAGGATCACTCAATGCAAGATACATTTGTTAAGCAATCTAATTAAATCAAACTAGAGCACACAATTTGTTTAAAAATTTTAGTTTAGGTGGTGAGACTCCCTTTTAATCAAGGATTGATATTTCATAGACATCGATAAATGAGTCAGCATTAAGCAGGGGTAACTTTTTGAAATACTTTCATGGTATGTGAGGCAGTGTGATAAAATTCGAGATCTCGTGTTGAAAAATTCTTCAAAAAATAATAATGTCATGACTCAAACCATCGTGATTGACACTCACACTAACACTCCGGTGGGAGAACCACTATTTCCATCCGACTAAAGAAAATAATTTAAAACTAAGGTATTTAAGTTACGAAAGCAAGTTAAATAAACTAAACCATGTTGAAAATACGCCTAGAATAACACGAAAGTCAATGTACCAAAACTCTAACAATGACAAGTCTAAGAGCAAGGGGTACAACCCCAAAAATAACAACACCTTAACAAATAGTTTGAGTCCAAAAAGGGTGGACTTAAACAAAGAGAACCCATGCCAGCCCGGAAGAACTAGCTCACCCTTGAATCCGAGTTGTCACTGATCTTCTAAATGAGGTTTGTCAATAGCCGCTGGAAGATACCCTGTACTCAACAAATATAAGAGCAAGTGCAGAATTAGTACACAATCATAGTGTACTAGAAGAATCACGTGGCTATCCCACTAGTGTAACATAAACAAGCAATTAGAACATTATAACACATGCATATATATCAACATATTCAATACTATCATAAGAATCAACATCACAATTCACATGCTTTATCACATAGTTGGTCCTCTCACAGACTCCAAAGTCAAACTGTTAGCATGCCGGAAGGTGGTAATTCGATCCAATTTTTATGTCGGAACGTGGAAACGATCCCAGTTAGCATGCCGGAACATGACAATCCGATCCAACTTAGTGTATTGGAGTTTACGTGGCAGCTGATCCTAATCACACATCATAATAACACATCAAGATCACCATTCAATCATATGATTTTATGGTATCGATATTTATATATCTCATTTCAACATCTATGATTAATATTGCGACATGCATACATATACAAGTATAAAAACGAAGCAAAGCAAGTGTATATCACACAATCATAGAATCGCAATCATCATCTATCTCGAAATAAGCTTGAAACCCTAGACAACTTGATCCTTTCCATTCCGGATTTTATCCGCTGGTTCGTGGTCTACAAACAATAATTTATATATGGGAGTGAATAAAGAAACACTAAATTTTCGTAATACTAACAAACTATGAACCCTAGTTTGTCACGCTCCGAGCCTACACCTTGGGCGGGACCAACACTCGAAGACTATTGCTGGTCCTCAAGCGGACCCTTGGTCTGACTTACTTAACTCATCGGAAGACTAAACTCAACTTAAGAAAGAATGAAACATTTTGAAAACAAACTCTAAACATAATTTCTACTATCCACAAAGCCTCCAACTGACTGAAGAGGGATGTTGGGACAGACCCCACAACATCGTAAAACTAAACTACTAAAAGTAAATGAAATGGATGTCCTCCGGAAAGCAAAGAAGCTCACGACTGACTCTGGATCTCAATCTGGATCAATGAAATGCCGCGTGCTGACCCTGGTTACCTGCGTCTGCATCATAAAATGATGCAGGACAACGGGCATTAGTTCATTGAATGTACGAGTCTGTGAGTTGGAGAACTAAAAAAACTTAGGCTTGAAAGGGAGTAAGAATGAGTACTTACCTTGGATCTGCTCAACTTATGATCTACTAATGTCACGACTGGAATATAGACCCCAGACGAGACCGGCATCGTTGACCTCTCAGAGGTCGCAAACAAGCCTACTTACGTCATACTTACTTTACATAGGTTAATTTTAGCGAAAAATTTGAAACTTTTTGTTCTTTAAACATGCTTGCCAAACATTCTTAAAATTTTATAATCGTTCATCATCAACCATCTAACATTAAGGAGATAAACAACTGAAAGAAATAGTTCATAAGTCTTAATTGTATAATTACCAATACGTACAAAAAAATGAGAGTGTAAGATAATGAAGAGACCAATCTCTATGAACATTTTGATGAGAGTATTGAGCTTAACACACTCAATAAGAATGATGAGATGAGAAATCATCTAATGAGCTATGATGTCCTCATACTAGAAGCCAGCTTCCATGACGTATGAGATGAATGCAATGGAACTTTATACTGAGCACCGATAGACTAGCTATGAGCGGTGATGCCTTCTTTCAGGAAGGACGGAGGTTCACGTAACTCTCATAAGATGAGACTGTCCGGCCTGCCGGGTATGGGTCTCCTTATATCTCCTAGTCTTCGAACCTATACAGCCAATATAGGGATCTGGCGGGGTTAAATTCCCATGTACGCTAGCATGTTATTGGGTCACTTTGGCCGGTGATTCCACCTCTTTTTGATGTGGGGGAGACACTGGATTTCATGATGCTCACATGATCTATGTCAGTTAAAGCTAAAGTTCCCAATGAATGAATGAGGCCAGCCTCAAATGAAGCACATAAAGAATTGAATGATACCGAAGGTGTTAGGGTAAGATAATCAAGAGGTGAGCTAGACTCAGGTAATAACATTAGGTTATTCCTGATCATTGCACAGCAAACCCGATGAAAGTCTTAAACTACACCCTAGGTAAAGCTGGTGTTCTCACTGGCCTATGAATGAAATGCAGTGAAGTACGTATGAATGAATGAAGCAGACTCTGTGTTTGCTAATGAAGACTCCCTAGTTGAGGTCCCATATGTTGAGCCCTCATTTTGGGAAGTCTTAATGTTAAGTCCATGATTCCAAGGTATCATGGCATATGAATGAATGATACGAACGAAGCTATGTGTTATGTGTTATGTGCTATGATATGTGTTGTGTGCAATACGATATTGAATATGATGCATGTTACCCTCATGGCATTAATTAATTAAGTTAATTTATCAACCTTAGATCTTGACACCCCTAAGTCTTGATCCTATTCATTTTATTTTTTTTTGGATTGTTACAACTAACTCTTATTCAATATACACAGTTACAATAAATGTAATATAAAGAAATGCTGACTGAAAACATGCTTAAATCTCTGAGTGTATATATATATATATATATATATATATATATATATATATATATACAATAATGTCTGATATGTATATAAGATACAATACTGTTGTGTATGAAAATACAATGACTGATGTATATGAAAATACACTACTCTGTGGAAGATTCTCTAACCGACAACCATCACTTAAGAGTTACAGTGATGATATATCGTTACTCGGCCCATGCTGCCCCGCCATCCTAACCTTGCCAGAGTATAGGACCTGAAATTCCTAATGGATCCACTAGTAAACTATGAAGAGGGTTCATCTAAAAAGTATGACCCTTTTCTACCCATGATGGCTACATGGTTGACAGGGAGACTTGAGTTATCTGAACTCGCATTACCACATAAGTGCTCAATACTATCCCAAATATATATATATATATATATATATATATATATATATATATATATATACTATCTCTTATGTTTTTAAAACATACTGATTATGTGATTTGAGATTAGTGCTCAAAACTTAGCTTTTAAAAAGCTCTCTTGGAAATCATAGTTTCCTCTTTCTTCTATTAAAACTAGCCATATGCTCTGTGGAAGTCTAGCTTCCCTTCCTTCTCAAAAGTTTGAAAACATTTTGTTTAGTTCCCTTATAACTCTTGACAAGTGAACTCAATGTTGATACTCTTTGCTTACTTGAAACTTAACTATTAGGGAATACTTAGTTATCTTATAACTTTTGAGAAATGAACTCAACTCTTTACTCTTTCTTGACTTGAACTTTAATTCTTTTAAAACAAAGTGAAAACGTTTGTGAAAAACTTTAGAAAACTTTATAACTTTACTTTGACTTGCTTCTTAACTTCTAGATTTGGCTCTTAACTTCCTTGACCTTGATCTTAACTTTCCTTGAATTGAAGTATGGATTCAAGGATCATGATATCATGTTTATGGATGATTTCATGATGTTTAGATGTACTCCAGAGTGTTGGAAGCAACTAGGAATGAAGGGTACATCACTTAGGAACTAGTACAAAAAGATAGAAAAAGAACAGGGTCTCCAGGGGGTCCGGACGCTCTGAGAGGCACGAAGAGCCAGAGCCTGAGGGACAGAGGCTGTCCTTAGGAGCTCTGGCAGGTGCAGCGCGCCAAAGCCTAAGGGACAGACTTTGTCCTGAGGCGCTTTGGAGGTGCGGCGCCCCAGTGCCTATCAGACGGGTTTTCCGAATTTCTTCTTCGTTTTTCATCTCTAAACCTTCACAAACTCCCATGGATTCTACCCCAAACACTTATAATCCCTAATTAACTCATTACCCAATAGTTTAGACCCAAAAATAGTCCAGAAACAAGTACCCGAACTACTAGAGATCAACTACAAATCAACCAACAAGATTTCACAACGTTTCATCAAGAATTCCATGTTCATAATTCACTAATTCAAACTTGACTAAACTGAAACAATTTGGGTGTGGGTGAAAGGACCCATCACCGAACAATCTCACAAACCTTGTTAGGGATCACCCCCGACGAAATCCACGAACTAATTCTTGGCGTTCTTGCGTTTTCTTCTCCCTTCCCATCTTTTCTCATTCTTCTCAAAGCCCTAACTTATTTTCTAAGTGTGAAAACTGATTGAGATCATCTTAGACCCCAACTTATTACCCTTAAAACAAAAATAATAATAAATCAAGGAAAAGACAAAAACACCCATAACAAATCCGGATTGGGAATTTCCTCTGCTCAATAGACCAACTTACGAAAGTCATGTCTCCCTCATATGACCTCGGAAATTCGTAAACTTGACGTCGTTGGAAAGATATTCCGACGAGATTTCCATCCATATATAGAATTCACCCAAATTCCTGCTGAGCTGTAAGTTATGACCGTTTGAAAATGACCAAAACTTACTTTCAAAATCTGGAAATTCTCCTGATTTCCTTACTTATTTCTCAATTTGATTCTTCTTGTTTTTTCTTAGCTTAACCTTAGTTCATTCTAGAATATTAGATGTCAAACCCGTGATCATAATACCCAAATTAGGGCTTTTCCCACCATAATTCTTAGATTAAAACCCTTCCCCATCGATGATTACCCAAAAAAATAGGTTATACAGATTGAAAAATGGGTTCATGGAGTTAAAATCTTACCTTTAGCATCAAAATTGGTGAAGATTGTTAAGAACTCGTCTGCGGTCGCCTTTTAGCCCTAAAAGAAAATAAATATCAAATATGGTCGTTTTAGGGTTTATTAGTGACTTATAATGTGTCTAGCCCGCTCCAGTGGACCCACACTGCAGCAGCGACACCGCTTTAGAGGCCAAAGTACCACTCTAGCTTCCCCGCCGGAGGTACAATGTAGCCCTTCACGAAAATAAAAATCATCTTATTTTCTTAGAGTGGTACAGGTTTGTTATCGTCTTATCTATCCACTCATGTAATAAAAATCACAATTACATCTCTTATTTATTACTAGATATTTCCTATACCTTAATAACTCCAATTTCTTCCAAATCTAGACTATGTTGGGTAATTCCAAGTTACTACTAAAGAGTTTCTTGCCCCAATTATTTCTTCATTAACTTTTCCATTACGACGGAATCAGGTAGTTAAGAATAATCATTTGACATCTCATAAAATTGACAAAGATATCATCGATGTGTGTAAGATTGAAACAATTAAGCTATTATGAAGGATCTAAATAGTGACTATTTCTCATTGCTAGTAGATGAATGTTGTGATGTGTCACGTAAAGAGCAAATGAAAATTGTTGTGTATATGTTTTTAAATCGAGATTTGTAATGGAAAGGTTTATTGGGATTGTTCATGTTCATAATACTAGTGCTTTATGATTTTTTTAAAAGCAATTGTTACTTATTTTGCTCGATATTTTTTGAGTGATACGTGGGAAATGTTATAATGGAGCAAGCGATATGCAAGGGCGACTGAGTGGCCTTAAATTTTGATTCAACAAGAAAGTAGATCAGCTCATGCAATCCATTGTTTTGTTCATCAACATTAGTTGACTCTCGTTGGGGTATCTAAAATTATTGGTGTTGATTCTTAATTTGTTGAAGAGAGCGCTAGAGCAACATGATATCTTAAAGTTTTTCAAACATTTGAGATTGCTTTCATATTGCACTTGATGAAAGATATTTTGTCTATTATGAATGATCTTAATGAGGAAAGAACAAGATATTACAAATGTCATTCTACTTGTGAAAGTGGTGAAGAGATGATTGCAAAATCTAAGGAATGAAGGATGATATTCACTTATCGAGAATGTATCAACATTTTTTGTTAAGTATGACATTTTGATACCTAATTTTTTTATGAGTTCTATGTTAATTTTGAAAGATCTCTATATAAAGTTACTAAGTATACTATCTCATATCATTATCGTTTTAAAATTTATCTTAAGATTATTTATAGAGAACTTCAAGAACTCAATGATCAATTTAAAGAGGTGAGAACAAATTTACTTATTGGAGTTGCTTACTTGAATCCAGTTGACTCATTTTCTAATTTTAATATCAAGAAAGTATTGACAATAACTGAATTATATACTGATGATTTTGGTGAAAATATGGTGATTACTCTTGAGAGTTACCTAGAGACATATATTGTTGATGTATGTGATGTTGATGATATGTTCTATACCCTAAAAGGACTTCATGATATGTTTTGAAAGGTAGTCAAGGCAAAGAAACATTTAAATTATTCCCTTGTATTTCGCCTTGTGTAAGTTGCATTGCTCTTGCCAGTAGTCATTGTTTCAGTTACAAGAGATTATTCGACAATGAACTTTATGAAAAGTGAAATGATAAATTGAATGGACGATGACCTAATTAGTGGATGTATTGTGCCTTATTTAGAAAAAAAATATTGAATATTGTTTCTGATGATAATATTATGAATAGGTTTCAAGTAATGAAAGACTCGCAGAATATAATTGTAATGAATATTTTGATCAATCAAGCTTTGTTTTTTTGTTAATTTATTCGTTTTTTTGCGTTTTTTTCTTTTTTATGTTGAACCCATTTGGTAAAATTTCTGAGCCCACCACTGCCTACAAGACTTTTACTAAACCTTGAATAAAATTCCCCTAAATACAGTGTAAGCTTGTGAATAAGAAAACTCCTTATCAATATCCTGACTTAACAATCACTTGAAACATATTCAAAATCATAACAATCACCCATATGTGATTCATCACACCTTTAATATAACCCCAAACACAGAGGATTCCTAAGACAACATCTACAATGTTTAACATGTAATTTAGGTCTATACAAGAACCATCTCATCATTTAAATATAAATATTGACCACTCATGAATTAGTATATAACAATTACACTACGAACAGGTAAACTTGGTTCACTCATGAAACACCACACACAAACAATCACATGTAATAGGCGTGGTATTCAAATCAACTATTAGTAATTTGTACCGATATAATTTCTGAGTCTATTAAGAGATATTATGTACCACATATGGTAATCGAGCAAGCCATTAGTATGTATCATGCATGGTAGTTGACACCCAATTTTGAAGCTCCCCGATAATAATTAATTAACGAGCCTCTTAATTCCAAACGATTTGAAATAATTAGATTTTACAAAGTTTAAATGGTTTTTTCAAGTTATTCTAAAATAATCTTATCGCTCTTTCATAATTTTTAGACAATATATATGATTTACATAATTATGTATATGATTATTATATTTTATGATTATTCGAAAATTATCCCAAAAGGATTTTACTTTTGTTTAAATATTTTACTAACTAGCTTTGTTATATAATAGTTCACGTTTTGGTTTAGTTATTTTATAATTAAGTGGATTATTTTATTTCATTAAATTTAAAAAGCTTATTAATTAACTTATATTAATTCATCCTATTTGATTTATTTAGCCAAATTCTTTTAAACCTGTGTTTTGAACAAAAAACTTTGGATCCCTTTCTTAAGCCATTTCAGTCAGCCCATTTAACCAATTCTATTCCTAACAATCATCCTAGCCCAAAATTTTGGCCCAACTAACTCCAATTCTTCGAAAAATTCCCTTTTCCCTGCCCCCAAAGACTCCCAGCGAATCAGCCCAATGTCTCATCAGCCCACCTAATTAATACCCGACCCAGTCCCACTTTCTTCCCAAAAAATCCCAAAACGCGTCGGAATTCAACGCGTCAACAACGACGCTCAACAGTCGAAATCCCAGCGCGTACAACCCAACTCCATAGATGACGAGTTCACGAGCAGCAACGGTCGATTCCAAATGACTCGCTCACGGCGTCTGTGCACCCACACACGCTGCAAATCCTTTTTAACTGCTTCCCTCTCCAGCACTACGATTCTTCAGCAGGCTGGACAGGCGCGAATCGCCCTTGTGGCTACGAGATTGAGCCACGTCAAGCAAGAAGGACAAATCATCAATCCCAGCCGTACGCATCGCTGTCCTCATCCGGATTTTAGGGGATTTGGCATCCTTTTTTCATCCTAGCGGCAGCTTTCCTCATCCTGGAATGAAAAATTCAAATGGTTTGATTTTTGGGATCGATTTGGAATTCCCGTTCTGCCTTTTTTTTCCCTTTCCAAAACCCTAATTTCTCCTCCTATATAACATCTTTTTCTGTTCGTGGTGGGGGTGATTTTATGGATTTGGATTTTTAATGTAGAGTACATAGGGGGGAGATTATCAGGAAGCAAGAAGAAAAATCCTAATAAAATATTAGATTGAAAAATTCTAAGATAAGAGAAAGTAAAAGTGCAAAATACGTAGTTTTATTTTAGTAGTCATAAACCTCAGAACAAGTATTATAGTAGGCGTTGGGTTTTTTGAGTCGCTCTTGTTACTCATCGGAGTCTTCGAAACTCGTGTGTGTGGAAGAAGCTGAAATCACTCAGTTCGTTGTCGTCCCATTTCGCTACAACTAAAAAGGTAATTGTTCTTCCTCCAGTAGCTGTCCTCTTCGTCTCTTTCCCTATTCTACTCTATTAAGATTGCAAAATATTTATTCTGTGTCTGGTTTTGTTGACCTGTATTTGAGGTTTGGATGGTTTGAATATGTGTATCCATATATTTTTACGACCTCATGGACTTGTATTCGATTGATTAGCTTAACTAGTTATGTTGGATCTGTGGTTGATTTTCTTAGAGTTCATTTTAGTTGTCCATCTTATTTATTTTTGAATATTGAATTTAGTGTTATGTATCTCCTTGAGCATCTTTGTGTTCTTGTTCCCTAATGTGACTTGTTTAATCAATTTTATGCTCTCATGCTACCTAAACCGCCCTTTATTTGTTGTCTTATTTTCCCCGATCAGTCCCAACCCCAAAGAGTTCATCTTAAAAATATTAAAATGTGTTGATTATTTTCCTTTTCCGATGGCTGGAACTCTCTTGTTCATTTCTTTTGCTTATTATTCATGTTTAGATAGTTTTTTTATTTATTATTTGTTATTTATTTATTCTTTTTTTATCATAGGATGGTGTGTCATTTCGTTGTTTGCTCATATTCAAAATATTGTCTTAAACTCTTATAGATTCATTCGCCTCTCTAATCGAAAAAAAGTAGTGTCCATACGCCCTTACTGTTTGATGCAATGTCTATATGTTACGAAGCAGGGTTAGTTTAGTTTATGATATTGGGGGCTATGTCCAATTGGATGATTCACTCGTTCTTTCACTTCCTGTTTGTTGATCATTCTCGGTGGAATATATATGTTCTTTTAAAACTCTGTTGTTGGTTCATTTGTTTAGCCTGAATGGTTTATCCAGATATGTCTTTCATATTGATGGAAAGTTTATGTGTGGGATTCAAGTAAAATGTAGTAATATATGAGCATTAATTTACGGGACCCCTTACATTAAATCAATGATTATTCACTTGTTTATTTTCATTTTTTGTGCATGTAAAATCCACTAGAGTACGCTTGGGCATATCTTCTCCTCTCCCTTTGCATTCGGATGAGCCATAAAGGATCAAGTTACTTTATCGAGTCTCCTACTCCAAAATTGACGAACAGATCTTAAAATCCGAAGGATATGAAGCCAATGGAAGAGTTGAAGTTTCCTGGGCCAAAATCCCTCATTTTGTCTTTAACTTTATGTCGTATTTTATTTATTTTAGGCCCAAGACTTGTAACTTTTACATATTTTTATTTCACTAGTTTAGGACAGGTACAATCGAGATGGGACAAAGGCCCAAAAAGAAATGGGTCCAAATACCGGTCCAGGCGGACAGGAAACTGGAGTTGGTCCCACACTCTCTCTCTCTCCTTACCTCTTTACTTTATTGCTTATTTTCTTATTCATATTCGCTATTAGTTTTAGGTTCGGAAAATCCAAATCCTCACAAAATGCCATTGAGTTTTAACGACTTAATCAATTCAAGTAAAATTAGTACTTCACTTTCAACAATCCTTAAATAATTTTTATCTGAAAATTTTAGTTAAATCTTTTAGCCAAATAAGTTAGTTGTCGGATAATCGCGGTTTACTGAATATTTTAGGTGCCGTAAAAACCTTCCTAAAATATAAATATGAATCCCCGAACCCCCCTCAAGGTTTTCAATTGTTTTTTCTGTTTAAATCTTTTGAAAACTAAGTTTTCTTGTTTTTTCTTTAAAAAATTAAGTGGCGACTCTTAAAAAGGTCAAAAACTTATAAAATATTTTTCTTTCCAAAATAAAATAGAATAGCGACTGTTGGGGATTAGGAGGATTCTAACCTCAAGACCAACTTATGTGGCTATGTGAAATAACTGTCTATTTTGTTTTCTTATCATGTTATATCAACTGTTGCATTTTTCATGGCATATATCCGCCAAACGGCAAATAGTTTGCATCAGGATAAAAGTAGTTACGTGGCTTACCACAACTTCTTACAGAAAACACACAAGTCTTTATTTGGAAGTACTAAACGAATAGTTGGCTTGCGGTTATCCAACATCGTTTGTTAGCTTCACCCTGTTGTCTGTCTGACTCGGTTAACCGTCACTTTTGGAACAAATTCTAGTCAGCCTAAGATAGAGCGAAACCAAAATTGAATCTAGGCATTACCCTAAGACGACTTAATACCCAAGGCGTATTAAGTCCATTAGTTGAAACCGACAACATCTTGTCCAAGGTCTCCGACCTCACGACATATCATTTTATTTGACATTTGAATAATGTACATGTGGTTACCAAAATATGGGGTGGGTAAACTTAACTGAGTTTTGTTTTGTAGGTATGAATCTCTTTCCATGATTTGATATGGTTGTAGAAGCACCGCCCTTACTCAAAATGAGGTATAACGACCTCGACGGAGATCACAAAAGAATCCTCAACAAGTATGTGGGTTCCCTGACCGAGCTACTCAACATGACTGGTTGGCCTGAGCTAATTGAAGTTCTCATAGGTTATTGGGACAACGAGAAAATGGTGTTCTGTCACGACCCAAAATCGAGCCGCGAGTGGCACCCACACTTATCCTACTATGTGAGCGAACCAACCAATCTAAACCCCAACATATTGAACAAAATACAAAGCGGAAGACTTAAAACTCATTAACGAAATCAATTAAATAACTTATGAAATTTATAACTCATTATCCCCAAAATCTGGAAGTCATCATCACAAGAACATCTATCCTCAAGTTACTAATCTAAAAGTATCTAAGAAGCTAAATAAATAAAAGGCTAGTCCATGCCGGAAGTTCAAGGCATCAAGACATTGAAGAGAAGATCCAGTCCAAGCTAGAAGCATTAGCTCACCCTGAAATCCGGTGTAGTGAAGACTGGCTAGAATTGCTGTTGAGTTGAAGACGACGGTACGTTTGCTGCATTCCCCAAATAACAAAGAAAGAAACAACAAGTAGGGGGTCAGTACAAAACACAAGTACTGAGTAGGTATCATCGGCCAACTCAAAATAGAAAACAGTATATATCAGTTCATATCATAAATCAACTACAATACTCAACATGTAGCAACAAGTGCTATAATCATCAATAAGTACTACCAAGTTCATCCATGAGGACTCAAGCCTCAATACCACACTCATTTGGGAAATTAGGTTCATTACATTGAGTATATAAACATCTCTCAAGATTCATTATCTTTCTTCCTCTTGTGTCGGTACGTGACACTTCGATCCCCTACTACTATATGTCGGAACGTGACACTCCGATCCCCTAATTCTATGTGTCGGAACGTGACACCCGATCCCCTAATACTACGTGTCGGTTCGTGACACCCGATCCCCTAATACTATGTGTCGGTACGTGACACTC